>CM072803.1:71246126-71846126 GCA_037013495.1 Hippophae tibetana | reverse complement strand
TCAAAATTTATGAAATTCAAGGCTTGTATATAAAATCAAACAAGCAAGAAAATCAAGCATTTGAGAACTGATAATGGTCTGGAATTCTGTGACAGTCAGTTTAATGCGTTTTGTGAAAGAAATGGCATAGTGAGACATCGCACTATGCGTCATACACCACAACAAAATGGAGTAGCAAAACGTATGAATAAGACTCTCTTAGAAAGAGCTCATTGTATGCTCTTTCAAGATGACTTGGATAAATCCTTTTGGGTTGAAGCTTGTAACCATGCCTGCTATTTGGTGAATCGGTCTCCATTAACTGCAATTGAGTTGAAGACTCCGTTTGAGGTATTCTTTGGTACTCCTGCTAATTATTCTGATTTGAAAGTTTTTGGTTGTCCTACTTATGCTCATGTTAATGATGGTAAACTTGAGCCTAGGGCATTGAAATGCATATTTTTGGGGTTTCCTTCTCGTGTTGTGTATAAGGGTGGTGCCTAGTATATGTTGACTTTTATTAATGACTTCTCTCATCATGTTTGGGTGTATTTTCTAAAAAATAAGAATGATGTGTTCTCAAAATTTGTAAAATTTAAGGCTTGTATAGAAAATCAAATAGATAATAAAATCAAGCATTTGAGAACTGATAATGGTTTGGAATTTTGTGAAAGTCAGTTTAATGCATTATGTGAAAGAAATGGCATAGTGAGACACCGTATTATGCATCATATACCACAACAAAATAGAGTAGCAGAATGTATAAATAGGATTCAAGAGCTCATTGTATGCTCTTTCAAGCTGACTTGGATAAATCTTTTTAGATTGAAGCTTGTAAGCATGCTTTCTATTTGGTGAATCGGTTTCCATTAACTGCAATTGAGTTGAAGACTATATTTGAGGTATTCTTTGGTACTCATGCTAATTATTATGATTTGAAATTTTTTAGTTGTCCTACTTATGCTCATGTTAATGGTAAATTTGAGCCTAGAGCATTGAAATGTATATTTTTAGGGTATCCTTTTGGGGTTAAGCGTTATAGATTATGGTGTGTTGAACCCAAGTCACCTAAATTTTTGATTAGCAGAGATGTTAAGTTCGATGAGTTTTCTATGTTGCAAAAGAAAAAAAAGTCCATTGTTGTAGATAAAGACCATGGTGTTAGTGAGTAAGTGGAGCTTGGGAGTGAAGCTCCTAGTCAAGTGCAAGAGGGCACTTCAGATTAGCCATTTGTGGATGAAATAGATAATTCTTCTCATGATGTAGTAGAAGAGAAACATGAGAAACCATATAGTATCACTAAGGGTAAAGGAATAAGATAGATTCGTCGCCCTTAGAGGTATACAGATGCAGACTTAGTTTCTTTTGCATTGTCTGTGGCAGAGTCTATTGAGGTGCATGAACCTTCTAGTTATCATGAAAATGTCACTTGTGATGAGTCTATTCAGTGATTGGTTGCTGTGAATGAAGAGATTGAATCACTTTATAAAAATCATACATGGGAATTGGTGAAACCTCCTAAGGGTCAGAAGATTGTTGGAAACAAATGGGTCTTCAAGAAAAATGAAGGTATACCTGAGGTTGAAGCAGCTAGGTTCAAGGCACGTGTTGTTGTAAAGGGCTACTGTCAGAAGAAAGGTATTGACTTCAATGAAGTATTTTCACCTGTTGTGAAACATAACTCTATTTGTGTGTTGCTTGCTATGGTTGCATTGTTTGACATGGAATTAGAACAGCTTGATGTTAAGACAACTTTCTTACATGGTGAGCTTGAAGAACAAATATATATGCATCAACCAGAGGGGTTTGTTGTTCCAGGTAAGGAAGATCATGTTTGTTTATTGAAAAAGTCTTTATATGGGTTGAAGCAATCTCCTAGGCAGTGGTATAAGCAGTTTGATTCTTTTATGATTCATCATGGTTACTCTAGGAGTGATTATGACATTTGTGTTTATCATAAAAGATTTCATGATGGTTGATCCATTTATTTGTTGCTTTATGTTGATGACATGCTTATTGCTTCTAAGAATAAGTCTGAGATTCATAAATTAAAGTCTCAACTTAATGGTGAAGTTGAGATGAAAGATTTGGGTGCAATGGAGAAAATTTTGGGCATGAAAATTTATAGGGATAGACAAGCGGGCAAGCTTTATTTGACTAAGAAAAGTTATATTGAAAAAGTGCTTGAACGCTTTGGTATGAAAGAGTCTAAACCTGTGAGTACGCCGTTAGTTGCACATTTCAGGCTTTCTTTGGATTTGTCACCACAGTCAGAAGAAGAAGAACGATACATGTCTCAGGTTTCATATGCTAGTGTCGTTGGTAGTTTGATGTACGTTATGGTTTGTACTCGTCCAGACATTTCACATGCAGTTAGTGTTATCAGCAGGTATATGGGTAATCTCGGTAAGGGTCATTGGAAAGCAGTGAAATGGATACTTCGGTATTTGAGAGGTACATCAAATTTTGGTTTGGTATATGATGGAAGTTCTAATACTGGTTGCAGTGTTATTGGTTATGTGGACTCTGATTATGCTGGTGATTTGGATAAAAGAAGATCTCTGACAGGTTATGTCTTCACTCTTTCTCATTGTGTCATTAGTTGGAAGGCTTCTTTACAGTCTACAGTTGCTTTGTCTACAACAGAGGCAGAATATATGGCAGCAGTAGAAGCAGTGAAAGAAGCCATTTGGCTTAGAGGTTTCGTTTATGATTTGGGTTTACACCAGGATACTTATGTTGTATTTTGTGATAGTCAGAGTGCTATACACTTGACCAAGAATATTATGTATCATGAAAGAACCAAACACTTTGATGTCAGATATTATTTCGTTCGTGACATTATCTCTCAGGGTGCTATTGTTGTCAATAAGATAGTCACTAGAGAGAATCCAGCTGATATGTTAACCAAACCAATTTCATTTAATAAGTTCAAGCATTGCTTGGACTTGATTGGTATTTGCAGAAGATGATCACCTTTTAGGGTTTGGACGACGGTTATTTGGTAATCCGAGAAATTTCATTTGAAGAATTTGTTTTCTGTTTTGAGCCAAGGTGGAGATTTGTTAAATAAAATGGCCCAAAACATTGAAACCCCAAACCCAAATATTAAACCCTATACCCTTTTGCTACACACACATATATATATAACCAAGTTTCCCTTGCTGCGTAAGAAGTGCTGCAGCCGCTGGAGGAAAAATAAATAGATAGAAGCTGCGTTCCAAGAAAAATAGAAGATTTTCAGAGCTGAGGAGTTACAGTAAGGGAAATTAACCCCTAAAAGACAAGCTGTCCATTATTTTTTCATTGGTGGAGTTTCTCTTATTTGTACGGTGGAGTAGACTTTTCACATTAAAAATTTGAACCATTTAAATCATTGTGTGCCATTAATTTTCTTACTGCTTATTATTTTGTTGTTACCTATTATTATTAATTTGTGCAACTAAAATTGGATCTGATCTTCACTTCCGCAAGTGCTAATTTATAACAGGAACATTAACATAAAAGCTCAAAATCAACCAAATTTTTCATTCTTCATCTAAGAGATTAAAAGAGAACCCAACAAAAAGAAATATGTTATTGACACTCCAAATTCTTGATGAAACTCATTACTTTAAATTTTAAAGAGGTGAACTTGAAAAAAATGAAACTAGTTATCTTGAACGGGATTCAAGTTTATGTTGCCCAATATGTTCATATCATGTTAATGAATAAAATGATGTTTGAAGGATTTATTAATGTCATAACTAGCCTATAATCTATCCAAATAACATGAAACACGTCTCAAAGATTGTACTAACTAACTAACTTATTTCTTTAACTAATTATGGGTCGTGTGGAAACCATAAATGAATAAAGTTCTATAAAAAAATTGACATAGTTTTCTCTAAATTGAAAATGACCATCTTGTAGTAAAATAACAATTCTCATATGATACTTTTTCACATACTAATAGATATCATAATCTTGTACACAACAATAACATAACTCATGTCTATCAACATCACTATTATTGTGGTATGCTTCACTTTTCTTTAGATTGCCTTATACATCTTACCGATTGGTTGGTTCTTCACATAAGGCTTGCATACCCTCTTCTTTTAAGCTCCTATAGTGCAAATTAAGTACTTCATATGTTGACAAATTTATATATTTTGAAGCTAAAAACATCTAAAATACAACAAAATATACACGCGACTTCGATGACATAGATTTGCATAAATTATCACATAAATATGCTATAATGAAATCTATTTATTACATTTAAGCTCAATAAAATCACAAAATTTTAGTATTTTTTAAGCACTTATCACTTGCACTAATAAGGTATGAATAAGAAGATTTAAGAGTAGGACATGCGACCTTGTGAATCACCTCTTAAAAACACCGATTCTTTTTTTTATTAGTCGCAGATATATGTGTCCTCTTAAGAATAAAGGTTGTGACATGTCATGTAAAAAAATATTAATCAATTAAATAATGTAAATAAGATAAGATATAATATTAAAATAATATTTAGGGTAAAATCATAATTATACAAAGTATACCATTAGGAATAATTTTACTTCTATATAAGGGATGTGGTGTTACAATTAACACGAGACCATATCAACCCCAATTAGATTTATATTACACTTCATTTTGAAGCTAACAACGTGAGTTTCAATATTCATGGTTCACAAAATTTCCTTGGTTAGAGTATTGTATAAAAAAAATAAAAAAATCTTTTTCTTTCCATGCTTTCTTTTTTATTGTAATCCTCCAATGTATCTAACATTCACTATTAAAGGATATAGAGATCGGAAGAAGGTTAGTGATGAAATATTTGTAATCATTCATCACATATTAATGGTGCTTTGCAACAATGCAATGCTTTGAAAAATACATCTACACATTGACAAAGTGATCCATAGAAAATATCCAAAACAAATAATGCAAAAACACTTATAACTAAAGGCTATAATAGAAATCATTAAATGGTTTACAAAGTAACTTTTAGAGGTCATGATAAATCTATCACATAATCCGACCATGGTAACTTTATTGAGATGATTAAATTGTTTAGATTTTTTTATGTAAATATTGCCATGTTATCTTAGATTGTGTTCCATCAAATACAAAGTACACTTCTCCAAGGATTCAAAAAGAGGTATTAAATCTTGTGGGAGCTTCATGCACAAAAAATTGGTTGTGAAATTATGTATTTTAAAAAAACTCACAAGTACACAAATCACAAACAGTAAGCGATAAGTATACTTCTAAGATCGTCTCTCAAGGAAATGTGGTGATTTTAAAAAATTAAATTGTTTTCTAACTCGGTTAAAAAAATAACAAAACCTAAATATTCTAACAATTTTTTGGAAGGTGAACAAAATTATAAATTATATTATATATAACAAAGTATATCAATTAAAGCAATAAAATTAACGAAAAGTTGAACCAAGGATGATTGATGAATATGAGATTTTAGCGAGCATAACTAATGAGTGTTTGAAAAACACTAAATATAATGTGTTTTACATGCAATTTAGTGTCAAAATAGATTTATATTTGTATAATTTTATTATTATTTTAGCAAGTCTATGTTTTCAAAATTAAGAGTATGTTTTGTTATTTTTTAGGTATTTCTTGTATAAAAATGATTCAATTTAAAGAATTATACTTGAAGCACTCAAATTACAACCTGGAAGAATAATAGTATACGCGCGTAAGCCTTACATATATATACAACCAAATGTAAAGGAAGAAAAATACAAATAGAATTGAAGACTCGTAGAACAACACGTATCTCGACGGAGTATTTATTTGCACCATGGTGTGAGACTATCACAGTCAATTTCACACGGTCCAGAATTGACGTATGCCACATTGAGGGAATTTGTACGCCACGACGTGCAAACATAAATCTGACATGATCATTTTTTCTCCAATTTTCCCTCATCTTTCCATCTACACAAACTCCCTCACCTCTTCAATGTTTATCATCCCGTCCAAATGACCACAACAACTCTCTCTCTCTCTCTTCTTTAGTTTTTCTTTATTTAGTTTAAAGTTTTTCTCTCAATTTAAGACTTAAAAAATTTTAGTTTATGTTTAGTTATTAAACAGTTTAGATTAGGTAACCTCAAATAACAAAGCAATAATAGGAGTTATTTTAGATCAAGTGATACAAAATTATTACTTTAATCTAGGAAATATTATGAAGTTTTGTACCTCTTTTGTGGAACAACGTGCACCCATTTATATCTTAGGTATAAATAATGTTGTATTATTTGAATTTGTTATAAATAATTTACGGATCATTCATTATATTTAACATGTCTAGTTGATTATTATAATGAGAATTTAGTTATATTAATATGATTTTGTAAATTATTTAGGAGAATATTTTCAACAACAATTAAACACGTGTTATTTTCTATTCAAATTTTTTTATAAAATTTATTATCGAAAAATATATTGACGACATATTTTTCATAATAAATTTAAAATAAAACTGTGTTTTTAGAAATATGAATTTGTATATGATTTAAAATAATACTCTTACATTAAGTATTTGATTATCTGAATCTGATTTATAATCATGTGTTATTTTAAAGATTTTTGTAAGGTGTTATTCATACATATAATAAAGAATCAATTATCTAAATTTATATTTCATTAACATAATTAATTTGACCAAATATAATCAACTAGTTAAACATGTCATTAATTCTCCATTAATAAATAAATTGCATGTCTACATATTTCAAACCCAAACTTTATGACATAATATTTACGTTTATTTTTTGTTTTTAAGAATTTGTTTAATTATTCAAAAATCGCATAATTTTGTTTTACACGAAACTTGAAAGTATGCTTGTCGTTTTTTTACAAAGTGATTCATACTCTTGAAAGTTTATTATAAATTTTACAAAATTTGACCATCAAATTTTTAACATTAAATTTTTTGCGTCATTGGTGGTGAGAAATAGCATTTTTAAATTTTATTATTAAAAATCTAAAAAAATTGTGTTATAAATATTTGTGATTTTTTTAATAAAGTTAACTATTAGATATTATAAACAAATCTAAAATCTAAAAAAAAATTATTTATTAGTTTAATTAAGAAACATATATAAAAAAATTAAAATCTAAAAAATTTATGTCCGACTTAGTTGACTATTGGAATTTAAGAAAAATCTAAAATCTAAATAATCTTATTTATAAGTTGACTTAATAGATATATATATAAATTATGTCTCAACTATCA
The DNA here is from genome assembly GCA_037013495.1 of Hippophae tibetana. NCBI lineage: Eukaryota > Viridiplantae > Streptophyta > Magnoliopsida > Rosales > Elaeagnaceae > Hippophae > Hippophae tibetana. Next base: position 71,838,895 of record CM072803.1, on the reverse strand, counting down.
GTTTACTATTAGATATTATAAAAAAATTAAAAATCAATGACTTAAGAAAGTAGATCCCAAAATCTGAACGCGTGTCCAGTGTTCTTCTTCTTTTTCAATCTGAACGCGTGTCCAGTGTTTTTTTTATTCATAGACTCATAGTAACTGTTTGCTGCTTCATTAATTCAACAATTATGTTAACATCATTTTGAATACACCCAGCCAGCCTTAGAGTTTTTTCCATTTTAGTATTTTTATATTAATTTAAAATTTTGCATTTTAATTTAATTAATTTTTTTCTTTTATTTTTTATTTATTTAATACTAACTCAATTTTTTATTTTATTACTTTTATTTTACTTTACTTTATTTTTTTTGTTAATTATTTTGTTTGGTATTTACATGAACTAACATAATTCTTGTATAATATATTTTATTAACTTATTGTAATTATTTATTAACTTATATGATTGTATAATAAATTATATATACCGTAAATTTGTTGTACCATAAATTATTTGTATCACACATATTTGCATATTGTATTTTATTATTATTTACTTATTATGTTGTTTTAATTATTTTATTTTATTACTTCTTCTTTCTCTTATTATTTTCTTATTATTATTTATTTTATTACGGGATATAGTTTTTGTGTTAGTCGTAACATAAAGCTTTTAGGATGAGATTGGGTTGAAGGAAAACTTCTAGTATCAAGGAAAGGTTTTTGTGCCGATCATAGTACATGGGTCTTTATTTAAATATGTTGGGTTATATTATTGTATCCGTCATTTTTGGTTTGCCATAAATTTTTAAACTAAAAATCTTATAAAACATGTTTCAAATTCTACCCAGACAAATTATCTCTTTTTCTTTATCTATCCCAATTTTCTCTCACCTAAAACACTAATGTTAATGTATGTCTATTAACATATTTATGCATATATATTAATGTATATCATATCTGTTAATGTATATCTAATTTACTTTAGACATATCTAGTTCACTTGTAACTCCTATATAAAGACAACATGTATATTTCTTAATTCATAGAAGAGAATACAATCATTCAGTATTTCTAACATGATATCAAAGCCACTACTCTTACCCTTCTATTAGCACTCTTGTCTTTTTTGGTGTTACTCCACCCTTATAGCTTTCGTTGTAACAACAACCGTTGCAGCCACTCACTGTTGAACCGTCAACATCTTTCAACTGTTGTCCTTAGGTTTCGTGCCTACAGTCGCCGTTGTTGAGGAGTCTCGAAACACACAGACCACTACAATCATTGTCTTTACCGTGCATCTTGCTCCGACAATATTTCTACAGGTACTACAGTGATTGTCTGGCCACGATCTACACAATCGTGGAAGTACCGCAACTATCGAAGTCTGCACACTCCCTCACGCGCTACTCAAAAGAACTAGAAATCTTCCTCACGTGCCACCAACTGAAACCAAATGCTGCCATACAGATACCACTATGATCGCCTCGACTAGATTTACACAACCGTGGAAGTCTCATAATCATCGGAGGCCACATGTGCCTTCACGCGCAACTAATAGAAATAGTGTGTCAGACTCAAGCGCCTCACACGCCGCATTCTGGTCTTATGACGTCATCAGTAACGCATCCTTAGGCATGACATCATCATCACTTTCTACTGACATCATTGTTGCCATCGTTAACTGTGTGTTGTTGTTTTTGACGGTACCGTTACCGCCTCACACACCGCTCATTTTTTGAACTTTCTCACTTTCGTTATTCCCTAACTAACTCAATTTTTTTAGAAATCTTTCCAGACGAGTCTCTTGTTCCTTCTAAAGATACTCTTGATCCTTCTTTGGACTTCTCTATTAAATCTTCAGATATTTTTGATGATTATCCTAGACAGGTTGTAGAATAATAGGTTGATGACGAGATACCCCACCTTGAGCATAAGTTCCCTACTCCTACTTCGCCTGAAGATCCTTCACAAGACATTCCACCTCGCCACCCAACCCGGGTAAGATCCATCCCTGCACATTTACTTGACTATCATTGTTACACTGCCCTTGCTACACTTCATAAGCCTCACACATATCGTGAGACATCTACTAACCCTTTTATGGCAGATTGCAATGAAAGAAGAAATTGATGCATTAACCAAAAACCATACTTGGGATCTGGTTACTCTCCCTCCTCGTAAGTCTGTGGTTGGTTGTAAGTGGATCTATAAGATCAAGACTCGCTCTGATGGGTCCATCGAGTGCTACAAGGCTCATCTTACTGCAAAAGGTTTTACACAAGAGTATGAGATTGATTATGAAGTGACTTTTGCTCTAGTTGCCCGTATTTCCTTTGTTCGTACCCTTTTAGTTGTTGTCGTTACTAGTAAATGAGACCTTTTTCATATGGATGTTAAAAATGCATTCCTTAATAGGGATCTGCATGAAGAAGTCTATATGCAACCTTTTAATGGTCTTTCTATTGAAACAAACAACGTTTTTCATCTTCGACGTGCGCTTTATAGCCTTCGATTGGGTTACACTTCCAATCCTTCTAATTATGCCTTATTTTTTCATCACAATGATAAAGGCACCATTTTACTTCTCCTATATGTGAATGATATGATCATAACTGGTGATGGCCTCAGTGGCATTCAAGAACTCAAGGATTTTTTAGTCAGCAGTTTGACATGAAAGACCTTGGACATCTCAGCTATTTCTTGGGTCTTAAGATCACTCGTTCCACAGATGGTTTTTATATTACTCAAACCAAGTATGCATCTGACCTTTTATCTTAAGTTGGACTCACTGACAGCAAGACTGTTGACACTCTAGTTGAACTTAATGCGCATCTAACATCCTCGAGAGGGAAACTATTGTCTAATACCTCTCTTTACAAATGATTGGTTGGAAACATAGTTTATCTTACGGTTACTCATCTAGACATTTCTTATGTTGTTCATCAGGTGAGCCAGTATCTGTCTGCTCCATGATCAACTCATTATGTTGTTGTTCTACGCATTCTACGATACTTGAAGGGTACTCTCTTCCATGGCCTTTTCTACTCAACTCAGTCTTCTCTTGTAATTCGTGCATTCTCTGATGCTGATCGAGCAGGAAATCCCACTTATAATAGGTCCACTAGAGGTTATTGCTTTCTCTTTGGTTCTTCTTTGATTTCTTGGCGAAGTAAGAAACAAACTTTCTTGGCCCACTCTAGTATTGAAGCAGAATATTGTGCTCTTGTTGATACCATATATGAGCTTCTTTGGCTACGATGGCTTCTTAAGGATTTAGGTGTGTCCACATCCTCTACTACTCCTTTTTTTGTGACAATCAAAGTGTCATTCATATTTCTCACAATGATGTCTTCCATGAACAGACTAAATATATTGAGATTGATTGTCACTTTATTCGTTCTCATCTTACCCATGGTGCTCTCAAGCTTTTTCCCGTCTTCTCCAACGATCAACTTGAAAATATCTTCACTAAGGCACTTCCTAAGGAACATACTCGTAATTTGGTTGACAACCTCAAACTGATCTCATATCCACCTTAAGTTTGAAGGGGGTTGTTAATGTATATCTATTACCATATTAATGTATATCTGTTAATGTATATCTAGTTTACTTTAGGCATATCTAGTTTACTTGTAACTTATATATAAAGGCACCATGTATATTCTTTAATTCATAGAAGAGAATGCAATCATTAAGTATTTTTAACAACTACTATCTTCATCTAAGATTTAAGAAGGACCAGACAACTTGAATAATTGAGCTCTAACTTTGCTCCAAAGTTTTATTGGTGTTTATGAGTTTTTTATTATTATGTATTTTTTTTAGTTTGTTTTGTGAACTTTAATTTAACTACTTTCAATTGGATTTTAAGTTTTTTTATGTTATTTTTCAATTTCATGCAATTAATTTTATCTTTTTGTTTATTTACTTTTCTATTATGTGAATAATGTGTATAATATTTGGAAATTATTAATCTATATAACTATTTGTTGAGATGTATAAGAAGTATACAACAATCTATTTGTGTGATTTTAAATATTTGAAATGATAGAAGCACCTTTATTTCCATAATAATACTTGATCATGTTCATAAAATGGGCAACTTTTTTCTTCTTTACTCTTTATCTTTAATTTATATTTATTACATTGAGAAAATGTAAATTCTAGGTTGTTTTATCATAATTTATATTTCATGATTAAATATTGATGTATTTTTTATGTAGGATATGAATGTAATTTTCAACTAATTATTACAATAAACTATGAATGTTAAGGATATTAAATTCATTTATGCCTTGAATTTTAATTATAAACTTAAAAGATACTAAAAGCATGAGAATTTTTGTATTTTTATTCTTATTTTTCATTTTGTTATTTTATTTTGAGTCATACTTTGTTAATTTTAGTTTAGTTTTGTTATTTATTTTAATTTCTACATTTATTTGATGTTTCTAGGTATCATCATTGAAAGCTTTCACGAGACTTAAACTCATTCACTTAGACAACCTAAGGGTTTAAATACTTGTTGCATATGCTAAATGCAACCGTGTCAATCTATGAAAATGATTTAGGATAAATTTTTTTTTAGTTTTTTTTTTTAGTTTTTCACTATCTTTGCTAGAGACAAATAAGAAGTTGGTAGGGAATTGTAACGAGTGCTTGAAAAGAACTAAATATAACATTATTTGCATGCACTTTCTTATCAAAATATATTTATAATTGCATAATTTTATTATTATTTTAGCAAATTTATGTTTTTAAAATTACGGGTATGCTTTGTTATTTTTCAGGTATTTATGTATTAAAATGATTTAACTTGAAGAATTATACCTAAAGCACTCAAATTGCAGCCTAGAAGAATAGTATAATACATATATAAGCCTTAAATATGTATACAACCATATGTAAAGGAGGAAAATTACAAAGAGAATTATAGATGCGAAAAACTATGTGTGTCGTGTTGGAGGATTTATTTGTGCAACTCAAGGCTATTGGAGTTAATTTTAGACAGTCTAGAATTGATGCATGCCGCAATGGGAGGAATTTGTGGTCCATGACATACAACCATAAATCCATCACAATCTTAATTTTTTCTCCATTTTTTCTCTCCTCTCTCCGTATAAACCCCATTACCCCTTATCATCCCTTCTAGTTAACTACAACAGTTCTCTATCTATATTTTTTAGATATTTTTTATTTAGTATAAAGTTTTTCTCTCAATTTTAAAGTTAAACAATTTTAGTTTATGTTTAGTTGTTAAATATTTTAGATTAGGTAATTTCAAATAATGATGCAGTAATAAGATTTATTTCATATATGATATCGTTACTAGAAACTAAGAGGTATTGTATCTCCTTTGTCGAGCAAGACACACCCTTCCATCTATATCTTGGATATAAATATATTCTATATTCTTATTTTTTCAGTAGTTAACGTTATATTATTTGAATTTGTTCAAAATAATTTACTCACCATTCATTATTTATAACATAATTGGCTGATTATTATAATGAGAATTTAGTTATGTTAATATGTTTGTGTAAATTATTTAGAGAATTATTTTTAACAATAATTAAACACAAGTTATTTTCTATTCAAGAATTTTTACAAAATTTATTATCGAAAAATATATTGATGACATATTTTTCATAATATATTTAAAATAAAATTAGGTGTTTAGAAACATGATTCTGGATCTGATTTAAAATAATACTCTTAGATTAAGTATTTGATTATCTGAATCTGATTTAAAGTCAAGTTTTATTTCAAAGATTTCTATTAGATTTATTATTGAAAAATATCTTGATAACGTATTTTTCATAAGATTTAAAATCTCAAAGCTAGGTTTAAGATACATGAATCTACAATCCAATTTATACAGCTTGAATAAAAATTTAAAATTATTGGCCCAGCCGAAGGTGGCTTGTTAAATAGCTTATTAATTTCTTAGAAAACAAGTGTAATATAAATAAAGTTCAAATTGTCGGTATGATTAATGTTGCAAGTAAAAATCTAATTAATAAAGAGTCATGAGCCCACCAAAGGTATTATTTATATATATAAGAAAAAATCAATATTATGAGTTTATATTACCTTAACCTAATCAATTTTATGGAACATAATCAACTAATTAAATATCCCACTAATTCTCCATTGATAAATAAATTGCATGTCTATCTCTTATTTGTATAAACCTATCTATCCTTTATCTTTTATTATTTTATGTGGTTATTTTAGATATCTCAAAACCTAAACTTTGTAACATAATATTTAGGTTTATTTTTTGTTTTTAAGAATTCATTGAATTATTTAAAAATCAGGTAATTCCTCTTTAGACCGATCTTAGTATACTTGTCATTTTTTTACAAAGTGATTCATATACTTGTGAGCTTATTATAAATTTTACAAAATTTATTAATCAAGTTTTTGTGCATCAATAACCCTTAATGAATTAAATTATTTAAATAATGAGTTATATTTAATATTTTTTTTGTTCTTTTAAATAAGTGAACTGCTACTTCATGGTAAGGTCACACAATTTTTAATTAATTACTAATATTTTGGATCGGGCTTGAAATTGATTATTTTTCAAACTTAAGAAAAATATATAAATCAAGGATCTCAATTAATTAATAAGTTCTTTGGGCTTAAAATTAATTAATTGATAACCTAAATTAAATATATTAACCATCGAATTTAATCTCATGTAATCAATAATTTCCTTAATCAGGCTTAAAATTGATAAATTAAATTCTTAGTCACTTATACACAATTAAACACAGATGGTTTTTCTAATACCTAATTTTAATATATTTTCTTTAATCATAAATCAAGATTTTGTCTATCATTGATTTATAATTAAAGATAAAACTATTCTTCCAATTATTTGAAGCCAAACAACTAAAACACTATATTACAGATTTAGCCAATCATAACTAAATTAATAAATTTTAATTCAACTATGAAATACATCAGATTACAAAGAGAAATAAAAGATATAACAATAAAATTACCATTTTTTATTGGCTATCACTACCTTCTTCAAATCTTTGAATCATCTTTACAATTAGAGGATCTTCTTTCTATATCTATACATAGTGGTAAAATGGTTAACCTAAATTCTACACTGAACCTAAAAACTAAAAACGATTGCTAAAAGTTGTAATATGAAAGCTTACAAAACCTAGCACATAATGTGTTTATATATAACTGAGGCTAGTATTCTGGTAGAGATAGAATTAGTATGCACCACTTGTCAAAATGTTAGGATAAGATGCAATAGTTAAAATGATAAGATAAGCTACAATAGGAATAAGTTGCGAAATAAATCCATTTCTTTTCTAAGTTAATCCACACACCTTATTTCTTTTTAAGCTCATAGGGTGCAAACTGAGTGCTTTAGATGTGATTCTTCATTTTTGACAAGTAATATATTTAAAGCTAAAAATACTCATGATTTCAAATATATAGATTTGCGTAAATAATGATATAAACATGATATAATCAAACCCATATATTACATTTAAATGCAATAAAATAAAAAAATATTAGTATTTTTCAAGCACTTATCAGAGTTTGAGCCAAGCGCTGCTCAGAGCTTAAATTAGTAAGAGAAATTGAATTAGTAGAGTTGTTAGCCATTAGAGAATTAGAGATTATAATTAGAGCTAACCAAATTTGTATTTTATAACGACCTTTGAGTTATAAGGTTGAGCTTTCAATTTTCTTATGTTAATGAAATGTTTGGAGCAACATGTACTATGCTAAGAACGAGAATGATTATAATATAAGAGGAGAAGTAAAAGGACATTCAAAGCAATTCGATGTTTTGAATTTATTTTCATCTTATTGTTAATGAACAATATTATGGGAATTACTAACTTTTTATGTCAAGTATTGTAATCTGATTCTCAAGATATTTTAAATGCTTCAAGACTAATAAAATCTTAATATATATATATAATTTGCACAAAAACTAAGAGAACATAGTTGGGATGACTTTTTGTAACTCATGATATCATTTTGTGAAAATAATAACATTGATTTATCTGTCATGAATTTTATTTACTTGGATGGAACACGTTGGTCATGTCTAGATAAAGATCATCACAATGAAACATCATTAGCAAGTTGACATATTCAATGTTATAATTGATTTTTAATTAATAGAGATAAGTAATAGATTTTCAAATAATACAATGGAACTTCTGACTCTTACCTCTACTTTGGATCCTATTCATCATTTTAAGTCATTCAACATTGATCATATTTATAATCTTACTAAGAAATTTTATTATGAAAACTTCACCTAGAAAGAACTTAAAAACTTGAGAATGAAGTTGATACATTATAAGATTAATGTTTTGAAAATTTCAAGAAATTTTATTTTTTTTCGATCTTGTTATAGGAATTAATTAAAGATGAAAAATAAGAGATATATCTCTCAATTGACAGATTAATTCATTTAGTATAAACATTTTATGTATCTACTATAACCATATAACGTGCATTTTCAACTATGAAATTTATCAAAACTTGTATTGGAAACAAAATGGAAGAAGAATTTTTAGCATATATATAATATGATTGTTTACATTGAAAGAAACTTTGTTGAAAGATATGGAGATGAGAAAAATTCTAATAATACTTATTTTTGCACCTACATTTATATTAATATTATTTATATCATGACATGTGATTGGATTATTTTAAAAAATTAGAAAATATATATTTTTAAATAATTGTATAGCATAATACAAGTAAATAACAAAGATATAAAAATAGGTGTTAATTTATAAGTAACAAAACATTTGTCACGGAGACTATAGACCCCATCACCTGAACATATATTCCCCCATCTTCTACACAAATAGCAATGGAGATGCCCCCTTGACTTAAATACACTTTAATTGCATGGTGGTTGCATGCAGTAATGCGTATTTAAATTATGCATTCAAATTTTCCAACTCAGTCTCTGACTTCAATTTGACCACTGAGTTGGTGTCAAATTCGTTACTTGTTACTGCAATGATGTTTTCGCGTAGATTTTTAATGCTAAATTTCCAATTATGAAATATAATAGGCTGCCATTTTCCGTGTAAATTAATTTAAAAAATTTAAAAAAAAAATATTTTTAAAATCTATAATAATAAAAATAATATCATAATATCATTAAATTAATTTTAAGCAAATAACTTTAGAGTGAAATAATATTTCTTAATAATAAAAATTTATAAGGTGAATATAAAAAGTATTATTTTTATAATACAAGTTATAAAAATATTATTTTTTCAATTAATTTTAGAAAAAAATATTGGTTTGTTTTAAATGTAGCGGTTAAAAAAATGGTGAGACTTCAATAAATAAAAAAGTAACCAATAATTTCTCAATATACAATTAACATAATGAAAAATTATTCATCCTATAAATCTACGGTATAGAGAGAAGCAAATACTTAATACTTGAAAAAGTGAAAATAATATATTGATAATTAAATGAATAATATCTCTTCCCAATACAAATCAAAGACACCGGCAGTTATGATCAGCTGGCAATTTGATTCATAATATTGGAAAGATGGGACATTAAATCGAAAATGCATAAAAAGATAATTTGATTCATAATATTGAAAAGATGGAACATTAAGTCGAAAATGCATGAGAAGAAATTTTAATTTTCTGGGTTTGTTATGAATATTTTTCCTCCTCAAATGTGAAAAATAACATTTATATTCTTTAAATTTAGTTACTATATAAATAGATTTTATTATATCTACCTTATTTATTAAACTTTTAGGTTTAAAATATTTTTATAAAACATTTTTCATTTAAATAATGTTCGATCAGTTAAATCTATTCAATATTATATAAAAATATTACTTTTATTATTATAAATTTAAAGAATACTATTTTATAAAATTTTATCATCCTAATTTCACTAATTTAACACCAAACAACCATCTTGCATCACAAATTAGCCCTTAATTAGTTTAATTCTCAAACTCAGATATATTGATGGAAATGGCAAGCATCAAACATTTAGAGTTCATATAAAACCCAGAAGTTTCTGATAGAGCTATTTATATTAATTATTATTTATCTGAAAAAATCAATAAATTAAAGATAACAACCAAAAGACTCAAAGTGAGCTTAAAATATGCATAACAAAATTTAGAATTGCATAACTTAGTCTATATATCATGTTTAGGTTGCATGAGTCATGTGTGTATATATCAATTGTAATTCAAATCTGTAGGTACCGCACAAATTCAACAGAAAAATACAAGGCAACAAGAAATATATATATTTTTTTTTTTAATACGAAATTTTTTATTAACTAAGAAACCAAGCCAACAATAAATTATATATAAGGGTTTCAGCAACCTCACCTTATATATATATATATATATATATATATATATATATAGAAAATCATTATTAATAAAAATAGAGAAGCAATTAATACTATGTTATCTGGACAGCATATAGTCTTCAAAGATGATCATCGCCGTTTGTTATGCAAGGGGTTTGATCCAGTAGGAATCCTTCGCTTCTCATCCTCAAAGTCGGTGGTTTTGCTGCCAAAAGGAGCTGCTTTAACCCAATTAGGATGGAACATTCCCTTTGTTCTATTTGCATGAACACACCTAATTGGATTATAATTACTACCTAAGAGAAGCGCAAGAGCAACAAATAAAACCAGTAAACAAAAGTGGAAGCGGTTCATCTTTTAAGACGAAAGAAGAAAAAGAATAATAGAAAGATATGAAAAATAAATAAATAAATAATTAAATAAAGAACATTTTTTTTCATTTAACTACGACCTTATTGTGGTTGGTGAAATCTGTGTCATTTATTTGTACCGAATATAATTTAAATTTATACAAAAATATAAACAAATTTGGCATTTCACACCGTCTCTGCGTGGGGTAAGAATTCAATAAGGGGACAGAGACAACTGACATTGGATTAAAGAGACTAATTTATGCACGAACTCGTATGCGATGCCATGCAATGTTTTTCTCCCGACGACTAAGAAATAATGCTTGATTATTAGAAAAATAAATAAATAAAAAAAACTAATATATGCTTGAGGAAAGTACTATATATTAATAGCTTGCATTATACAATGACTCCATTCACAAATATATCAACTTTTAGATATAAGCGGATGTGTATTTGATTAAGTATAGTTTCCCTTACAAATTGTATTTCATTTTAACTAATTAAATTTTTAAATGGATTGAAATTAACTAAATTTTATATAAATTACACTAAAACAGTTAATTTAATTTTTTTTATTAAATTCATTAAAATTATTTTAAGATATTTAATTATTTATTAAAAATTAAAACTTCACTCGTTCTAGATATATATTAGTAATAATTAAGTCATTAGTATTAATACTACATAAAATTGATAAAAAATTTCATTGATTTGATGTCCTATAATAACATTTTAATTTGTATGTGATAACATTGATTTTAAAGTAGTATGTTAGCTTGTAAATATAGTCTATAAATTATGTACAATATATATATATATATATACATGTTAAGTACAACTAACGTGATATTTTAAGATCGATTTAATTATGTATATATTTTAATATTATTTATCATTCATCAATTTGATATTATTTTCAAAAATAGAGACGAAAAACCAGAATATAAGACTATTGTGAATAATACCTATTACAATTAGAATAGCTTGACAATTTCATTTAGAATACTTATTTTTAAAATATTTAAGAAATTGAACTTAAACTACTATAAAAAAAAATTTAGTCAAAAAAGTATTCTAGTAAAAAACAATTCATCTAAAAATTTATCAAATGAACTGATGAAGTGTTCTTTTAAGCTCATAAATTAAGTGATTGGGACTTTTTTAACTTATAGGCTCATTAAATCAACTTTAAATGAATTGAGTCAGGTTAGGTAGCTCATTTGATATCTCTACTCATGTGTGTATATGAATTAATTTAGTTTTACATTAAAATTAGAAACAAACAATATGATTGGTTTTTGAAAAATAAAAACTAACCCAAACTAATAAATTTGAAAAACCAATCCAAATCAAATCAATTTTTTTAGTTTGATTTAGGTTGGTTGGATTAGGTTAGGTCAAGTAGTTCTATGAAAAAAAAATATAATCCTCTTGTGTCATGATGAGCTTTTTTTTAATTTCTTTTAACTCTGATGTAATAGTTTCAAATATTTTTTATATTAATTTAATTATTATTCTTAAAATTAAATATTTTATATTTCAATCACTTACTTAATATCTTTAAGTTCAAGTAATTAAAATTTTAAATTTTAAAATAAAATATAATTCTAAGAATAAAGAAGATTGATAAATACTACTAATTATTCATTATCCATAACAATAGTAACTTACAATAAAAATTTAAAAATAAGGAAAATATTATATAAGAAATAGTAATGGCTTTGATCGGCCCAAGTAATTATATATTATATTTAAATTTTTTTATTAAAATTTTTAATTTTACATATGATATATTTATTAATTCAAAATATAAATATTAGAACATTAAATATAAAAAATATAAGTACTTATTTAGATTTTTTTTATAAGAAACAAATATTAGAATATAATAATGTAGAATTTATATAATGCATATAAAATTAGTTAAGATGAGTTAATGTTTCACATCAAAAGGGTTGTAAGGCTTAATTTGTTTTTAAATCATATATGAGGTGGTATAGACATGTTACTTCAAAATGCTCATATATTTTGTTCAAATAAATTAGGTTAGGCTTCACAATCGTGTTGTTTCTTATTTATGTCATGTTTGCCTGATAGGTTATGTCTAGTCATGTTCATCTTCGTGTTCATATGTTAGTTAATATAATTATAAATTTAGATAATTTTTTCAAATAAATTATTTATAATAGTAAAAAAATTATAATTTAAATTTATAAAATAATTAATGATAAATTATAATATAATCACATTTTAGTTATATAATAATCGTGTTTGTTGGAGTTGGTAGGTAGCATCTTTAAGATAACATAATGTGACAACAAGTTTGAGAGCATAAAATCAATATTTTATTGTATAATTTAAATGGTTTGATCTCTATGCTCTTTTGTATAATTAGTTTTGATTGGCATGTATATAGACTAGTAACCAAGGTTAAAATGCCTTATAATTTTATGTATAATATGTATATCATGATGTATAACCACATTAATGGACATGGGTTACTTTATGGTTATATAAAATATTATAATATTTGTTAGTTTGTGAAAAAATATTTTATGAGAATTGTTGTCATTTTATTACAGGATGGTTACTCTCAATTTATTAGAATGTCTGTCAATTTTTTTGTAGAACTTTATACAATATGGTTTTGACATAACCCATAATCAGCTAAGGAAACAAGTTAGTCAGTCCTCAAGATACATCACATGCTATTAGGATTAATTTGGGATGAGTCCTCACACTAATAATATTAAATATGATCTGATTGGGATCCGTTTAACATTGAACTAATTTTCATGGTCAAATTTTAATATTAAACTAGTCTAATTAATTAGATTTTCATTTGAACTTCGTTCAAGTATTGGACAATGTTAAATGTGAAATTTTTGAGCTAGATAATTTCGTAGTAAAAATATATAGATTAAACATAAATAATAATATTTTGTGATTTAAGTTTTTAGGGGTGTTACAAATTATTTTCACATAATAATTTCATTTAATTATTATTTTTTCGTCAGACAAAATACATTATTGAAATTATTATTTTCTAAATAATTTTTACTTAAAAAAATATATTGTTAAAATTATTATTTTTCTAAATAAGGTTTAGGGTTTTAGGATTTGAGATTTGGGATTTAAGGTTTAGGATTTTAGGGTTTGGTATTTAGGGTTTAGGGTTTTAGGATTTGGGGTTTAAGGTTTAGGGTTTAGGGATTTAGAGTTTTGGGTTTTAGGATTTAGGTTTTAGGGTTTAAGGATTAGGGTTTTGGGTTTTAGGTTTTAGGGTTTAGGATTTGAGGTTTTGGGCTTAGGGTTTAGGGTTTTAGGATTTGAGATTTAGGGTTTTGGAATTTAGGATTTAGAGTTTTGGGTTTTGGGTTTTGGGTTTTGAGTTTTGGGTTTTGGGTTTTGGGTTTTGAGTTTAATTAGGATTATATTTGAAGTGAGGGTAAAATTGGAAAAAAAATTAAGATGTGAATGAAATCGTGATTTCTAAAGGTCGAAGAAATTGTGATTTCTTCCCTTTTAAGAATCGATCTAATTCATTACTCATTTTTCAACTCAATCAAACACACTATTAGAGTTAATATTTAAGATTGAAAAGTCAATAATTCTTACAAGATTTGATATAATAATTTCAATTAATTAGGTTAAAAACCTGGGGTCTACTTTACACAAAACAATCAATTTGCAATGCAAAAAGAAAACTACAAGTAACTAGAAATATAATAAAAATAAGTTAAAATAGATAAATCCATAATATTAGAAATAATATTATGATAGAGTTTATAAACAAAACAAGTATAATTGAGTAGTTTATAATCTCCATTTTATATAAATGTGTCCTATAATATAACATATTTATCAATTATAAAATGACAAATCATTTTAGATAAATTATAATTTTATAGTATATAACATTACTCTTATATCTTTAAACAAAGTAAACCATATAAATCCTAACGAGAGAAAGGGTAAAAAAACTTGCACAAATAAAATTATTATCATCTTAATAGAAATTTATTAATTTAAATTTTATTCAATAATTACCGTACTAAGATATAATGAATAATAAAAGTATTTTTTATATAATTTTATTATATATAAAAAAAATTACTTGTGATACTAATACGTGATTCGCAAGTACTTTCCAAGAAATCTCACCGTCTCTAACTCTTTTGCCGCAAGCAAAGCAAACATTTGTCACGCATGACACTTAAAAATCCAGCTGTCAAAAACAGTTGTGGCAGCTTTAGATTCGTTAATGCCAAATTGCCGATGTCAGCCATCATCTAGTCGGTCTCTTTTGGCCCACATAAAAAGTCCACTTGATCCCCAGAAAAGGTTTATTGATACAAAAGATAATTTAGTTAAATATGGGTGTTTGTATAATTTAATATTACAAAAATATTATTAATATTAGTATAATTTTTTCTAAAAGTTATAAAAATATAAAAAG
Organism: Hippophae tibetana; assembly: GCA_037013495.1. Lineage (NCBI taxonomy): Eukaryota > Viridiplantae > Streptophyta > Magnoliopsida > Rosales > Elaeagnaceae > Hippophae > Hippophae tibetana. The sequence continues at coordinate 71,823,727 of CM072803.1, read as the reverse complement.
AAACTAACATGATTTAAAAGAATCTGTATAATTAAATTACAACGGTGATAAAACTATTTTAAAGTAATTAGTATTGATTTGATGAAAATAATTAACTAATTAACTAATTTTAAAGCTGACATATTCATACGTGTGATAGATAGATGTAAATATAAATAAAGTTACATAAGCCATATAAATTAGGAGAAAGATATCTAGTTTATTTTATTTTTGTTTAAAAATATATAATTTAATTTATTCTTTTATTTAAAAAAATATCACTAACGTAATTGCTGATTATTTGTAAGAAGAGAGATAACATTTACCTCCTTCTTTCGAGGCCTGCATTAAAGGTAGTTTAAGGGATTATTTCTACTAAGAAACCTTATGATTCATTACGTTTGGTGAGGAGAAATAAAGGTTGGTCAAAAAGATTTGGTTCTCTTTTATTCGATATCTCAATCTATTTTGTTTTGAAAAATAGTTCAAGAAAAGGTGCCCACAAATTATAATATTTAAAAATGTAGACTTTTCTTCCCTTTACTATGTTATTTATGTTGTTTTGTTGAGAAAATTATTACCCACATTTTCTTGAGATTTCCTTTTGCATATGTCATTTAGGATCTTCTTCACCACTTTTTTATTGTCTATCTCTGCCCAAATTCTATAGTATTAGACCTTTGGTAACATACTATGTCTATAGATCTTAGCCCACGGATTTAAAAATCTTTGAAAGGTAGTTATTATCTCTACCATTTGGGTTAACTGATCAATTTAGAATCAACATTGTTTTGATAATAATTTCATCCACTCTCAACTTCACTTGCCACTTTATGGCGATCTATCAGGAAAACATGTATGATGTATGATGATACAATAAAAATGCAATGATTAATTTTCAAATTCTCCATAGATTATAAATTCGTGATATTTTGTCTCGTGTCTCTCAGATTTTAAAAGTTGTTTGGTAGTCACCTTCTCAAGATTGATTGAAAGTTAACACTAATAGTGCAACTTTTGGAACCCCATGTTTAGTGGGATGTGCAAGAGTTTTCAAGACTTTCTGATCTTTCGTATGAGATTTTTTTTTTATTTTGCTTTCCATTGCACACGCTTTTAAGATATAAATTGTTGCTGCTATTTATGCGATGAGGTATGCCGTCTTATTTGGTTAGAAAAGGGTTTGGCTAGAATCATATTCAACATATGTGGTAACATTTTTTCAAACCAACTCTCCTCGGTGTGATGGCAATTATACCCAACTTGGTCGATTGTTTGGAAAGAATTACTAGTATGCAGTTTTATTGCTCACACATTTTTAGAAAATGTAACTTTGTACATGATATTATAGCCTACAAGGCTCCCAATATTTATACCACAATTTGGTAGTAGGATGACTCATTATTTGTGATTTCTTTTATTTTATTTATATTTTAGTAACTCTTAGATATAGGTTTTGCTTAATTGTTTGCATTCTATGCATATTTTTGTATTTCTTTTCTTATATTTAATAAAATTTGCAGGAGATGGACTCTTTGGTGTTGGTGTTATAGAGATGTTAATTAAGATATCTTAATGCATCTACTCATATCTATCTTTTATCACCTTCATTCAAAAAATATATATAATTAATTGGATTATGAATATATTTACTTTTATCATATAAATTTTCAATAAATTTAATTATTAGAATATAAACATATGGAAAAAAAAATATAACTTAAATAATTTTCTAAAATAAAATGCAACTATTTCTTGTTATTTTTAACTTTTTTTTCCTAAAAGTTTCTTATTTTTATGAAACAATTATGCACTTTTGCAATTTTTTGTTATGATGACATTTTTGTAATAAATAGTAATCTTTTATTACATAAAATTGATTGTAATCTTAAAATCAAATTATAGCAAAATTAAATTACATATATGGAAGAATAAGCACATTATTACTAGTAACAAGTGAAACACAAGTACAAAACTAGTTTGTTCAATTTTTTGTCACGAAGATGTTGATTGATTTTACAAATTAATTTTATTCTTAGTGTTAGTCGTGACTCTTTAATTTGAGAATTTAATTCAATTTTAACATGCAATCTACTTATTTCTTTTCAAAGAAGACACGATTGTATATTTGGTGAAATATATAAAAATATTGTTGATCTTTTTCTCACTAATTTAAGTTTTTGAAAAAATTGGTTATAAATAATTTTTAACATGATATCAGAGTTAAAATTATTGTGTTTAAGGTCCAATAATCTCAATTGTTGAATTATAAATGTTTGAACTTTATGTGCATAATAACAACAATTGTGTATAAGTGATAAATATATAAAAATATTATTAATAATTCTTCTTCTAATTTAAGCTTTTTGGAGAGACGTTGACCAGCAAATTCTTAGACATCCTTGTCCGTTATGTGGTATTGCTGATGAATCTTTGGTTCATATCTTATTTTCTTACGATAATATTAAATTTGTGTCGGAGAGTCTTGTTCCTCAGTTCCATTATAATGAGTTTGTTACTCGCTCTTTCCTTGAGAGTTTTGCAATAATTCTGAATTGGGCTTAAAATAAATGATCATATAGATACTTTAATTTTTGACTTCTTTTGTTGTTGTTGGGTGTTGGAGAATTCGAAAAGGAAGGAATAGTCTTATCTTAAATCAAGTTCTATTAGACCCGGTCAATGTGGCTTTGATGGCTCGTAGAGATTTGTTGAAATATGATCAAGTTTTGCTAATGCTTCCTGTAGTATCTTCTTGTTTGAACATTAGTGCATGGCTTCTCTATTTGGTTTTCTCTTTTGATCGAATTGTTTTGATTCTAGCTTTTATTGTTACCACCCAGCATACTGGGCATTAAATTATTAAAAAAGATAATATCATATTGTTTGAATTAAGTAAAAAAATAATATTTACAATATCTTTTAAAACTTATAATTATAATTTTTTTATGCTTAACTTTTATATATAAAAAAAAAACTCTTCATCCCATAAATTTATATTAAATATCGGCAAGTTTAATATTATTTAAATTAAAATTTGATTAATTAAAATAATTTATTGTTAAATTTGGATTCATTAGTTACCTTTTAATTTTATTGGTATATTATTTTTATTATTAATATAATTTGAGAAAAACAAATTCTAAAAAAATCAAGTGCTATTTTTATATATATTCATCAAAAAACCTAAAATTTATTTGATATTGTATATTTTAGATCTATATTATTTATTTTCAATCAAAATAAGATTAATTTATGAAAATTTATTAAACCAATAAAATGCATTATAAAGATTCTTCTTTAAATTCTTTTTAAGTCTATTAATAACATATTAAAAAAAATTATTTATAGTAATGATTAATGGCTTCTTTATTTTTTAATCTCTTTTGATTGAATTATTTTCATTCTAGCTTACCACCGAGCATATTGCGTATTGAACTATTAATAAAAGATAACATCATATTTATTAAATTAAATAAAAATGATAATATTTATAACACTTCTTAAAATTTATAATTAATTTTTTTTTATATTCAATTCTTATATATAAAAAACTCTTTATCCCATAAATTTATATTAAATATAATTAAATTTGAAATTATTTAAATTAAAATTCGACCCATGTAATAATTTATCGTTGAATTTGGATCATGAGATAGGTTCAATTGTATTGGTATTATTTTTATTGTTTTATGTTTTAGGAGTATTTTCCAAAAAAAAATCAAGTTACATTTTTAAATATACTAGTCAAACAAAACCCAAAATTCATTTGATATTGAATATTCTAGATCTCTATTCTTTATTTTCAGTCAAAATAAGATTACTTTATGAAAATTTATTAAACCAATAAAAATGCATTATAAAGAATTTTTTTTTCTTTTGCCGACTAGTCTACCCATTGTACCTATTCCAAAATGTATTAGGTTTCACAAAATTAAGTAGTTTTTTCATATAGAATTATAAATATATTATTCTCATTTAAAGTCTTTAAATCCACCTATATAAATCTTCCAATATAATTAAGTTTGAAATTATTTAAATTAAAATTCGATCATAATAATTTATTGTTGAATTTAGACCATAAAATAGGTTCAATTTTATTGATATTATTTTTATTATTATATGTTTTAGGAGTATTATTAATGTAATTTTCAAAAAAAATCAAGTTACATTTTTATATATATTCGTCCAACAAAACCCAAAATTCATTTGATATTGAATATTCTAGATCTCTATTATTTATTTTCAGTCAAAATAAGATTACTTTATGAAAATTTATTAAACCAATAAAATGCATTATAAAGAGTTTCTTTTCTTTTGCCGACTATTCTACCCATTGTACCTATTCCAAAATGTATTAGGTTTCACAAAATTAAGTAGTTTTTTTCGTATAGAATTATAAATATATTATTCTCATTTAAAGTCTTTAAATCCACCTATATAAATCTTCCAAACCTAGATCTCTGTTTATATATATACTTCCTCATCTCTACCTTATATTATTCTTCCATCTTCTGGCTAGCTACTACTTTCTTCTCCCTCTCGTATTCAATATTATTATTTATATAATTACCATGGGAGCTCCATCTGAGGAAGCCATACCCAATAATAATCAAGTAGTAGTTGGAAAGCTTCAAACAAGTGAAGAATATGGGAAAAACCGAACAGTATCAACAAATTTGGATGTAGTAGAGAAGATTCTTGGGTACGAGTTCAACAACAAAAACTTATTAGAAGAGGCTTTTACACATTTATCTCTTGGAGAGACCTATTCTTATGAACGTCTCGAGTATGTGGGTGATGCTGTATTAAATCTATTATACTCCACAGAACACTATTCCTCCTATCCGAATTTACCACCTGGACCATTGACTCTATTGCGAGCTGCTAATGTTGATACTGAAAAATTGGCTAGGGTTTCCATTAGACATGGCTTCCATCACTTTTTACGCCACAATAAGCCTCTCCTTGATGACCAAGTAAGTTTTTTTATGCATTCAAATCTAAATTGCTATAATTTATAATATTATCTTTTCATCAAATGGAATTTTTTTTTTCCTTTCCAAAAATTATATTATTGCCATGTTAGTCAAATTTGGATGACGTTTTTAGTTGATTTTTTTTTGTTATATTAACCCATTAAAACTTTTTAATTGATCTTCTTAAGTGATATGATTTTAATATCATTATATTTAATTGAATAAAATAATGATAATTGTTTTTAATGATAAACTTATGATGTGGATGTAGTTGTGTTATTTGTCTGATTATAAATTATAAAAATATTTTCTTCAAAAAGAAATTTAAAAATATTATTTTTATTATTTTTTTAAATAAATTAATAATAATTTTTTTTATACCATTATAAAAGTATTTATTATCTCTATCAATAATTTGATTTTAAAATTATCTAATACAACGATATTTCAATTAGTTTGAATGATGATGTATATATATTTGAAAAAAATGTATTTTCGTACGAGGATGTTATCTCACAACAAAAATTAATGAAAATAAATATTTTATTTTTAAAAATTTAACCTAAATCTTTTTATATAAAATTAATTATTTAAAAAAAATTATACTATCCTATTTAATAACTAAAGCCCGTATTTTTATGTGAAGTTATATTATCTTTTATCTAATTTTTAAATATCCTATCAATCATGTAGAATTGTAGGCCTATTAATTACGTATTAAAATTTAAAGTCTCTCAAGTGCTATTCCAAAAAGTCAACGGATAGAGCACTCAAAAAGCAACAGATAAAGGAATCAAAAAGTCCATGCATGCTGATGTTATATTTTTTGAATGTGAACACAGGTCCTTATTGGATCTATAATAGTAATTTTGTGATGTAAGTGTTTAAGTAGTATTTTTGCATTAAAAGATACAGAAACCCATTTAGCAGATCGGATATTTGTGGATCCAATTAAATATCTGACAAATTTGTGATATTTTTATGGTGTAGATTAAAGAATTTGGTGAAGAAATATCAAAATATCCTTTGCATTCCAATGGGCTAATTGATGTACCCAAAAATTTGGCCGACATTGTTGAATCTATAATAGGAGCAATATATATTGATTCCGACTCCTCCTTACAAGTAGTTTGGAAGGTATTATTAATATTTTTCATTATTCACATCCTGAGATCTAACAATACTACAATCAAACAGGCTACTTTTTGCCGTCGGTTCAAAATAATCTAGATGAATTTTTTTTTCATCGGTTTTTAAAACCGACTGAATTTGTTCAAAGAAAAACCGGCGAAATTAAAATATTTATCTCATAATTATGATAAATCTGATATTCTAACAAATAAAAATTACAATGGTTATGTAATTCATGATCTCTATGAATCTTTTCCCAGGTATTTAAAGATCTATTGGAGCCACATATTTGTCCCGAAACCATAAAGAGACATCCAGTATCAGAACTTCATGAATTATGTCAAAAGAACAATTTAAAGTTGAGATTTGTGGATTTGTGGGAACAAAGCACGATCGTCAATGTTTACATAAATGATCAACTCGTTGGGAGTGGCAGTTGTGGTCTGAAGAAGGACATTGCTAATAACAGAGCAGCTAAAGATGCATTGAATAATGTTCGCAGATTATTATGTGAAAAGGACAATGTTGCTTAATTAATCCACTCTTGTTACTAATTCCATACCTACATATCAAAATTGTATTCCTAGGCATTTAATTTCAATATTATTTATAAGAAAAAAAGAGCTGGAAAATGGAACTTATTAATTTTGCTCCCAGCTTTTCTTAAATACATTTATTAATGTGACATGGTTTTTGTGCTATTCTATACAGTTATTCAACATAAGGATTTGAACTTGTGATATCCGCCTAAGCATTTAAATCATAACATAATGATTGATTATTTTTTTTCCAAAAATAGAAAATAAAAAATAAATACACAGATTTCTTTTGGATCAAATCTAAATGTTTTTTTTTCCTTTTACAACCTTAATATATTAATTAAAAAGTACATTACAAAAACTAACACAAGAAATAAAGATCTTATTTTAATTATATAAAATTCATCTAGCTAAAAGATTAATAGACATACATATAAAGAAAATTATTATTATGAGAATAAACAATTTAATATTTTGCTTGAAAGATTAGGTAGATCTACAAGTTTAAAATTTGATCAGATAATTAGCAAAAATAAACCTAAAACATCTCGTCAAGTACTTGATAATTATCCTATTTTAAAAATAAAATAAAAATTCCTTAATGAATTTTTACAAACATTGATTTAAAAGAACATATTTTTATTAACTTAAAACCTTTAAAACTAAGTTTTGAGTTTCACAAGTTCTATTTGTGAAGACTAAGGAGAAATGCAAGAACATATCAAGTATATATATATCATATAAAATCAATTTCACATATCAAAAATCATGTTTTAAGTAATATGTCAACTAAAGCATACTAAAATTGCATAACACATTTACAAAAACATGAAACATATTTCTGCATTTCTCCTTTGAGTCTAAAACATCTTGTTAAGTGCTTGATAACTTTTATTTTTAAAAATTTATTTCTATCTAATAAAATTTTCAAAAGTATAGATTTAAAAGAATAGATTTCTGTTAGCTTAAAACTTTTAAAAATAACAAATTTTTGAGTACACTACAAGATATCTTCACTAACTTCATTAGTGAAGACTCAAGGAGAAAGGTAAAGAACATATCAAATATATACATATGTCAAATAAGATCAATTTTATGTATCGAAAATTATGTTTTAACTTTTAAGTAAGAAGACAACTAAAACATATCAAAATTGTATAACATTTTGAACAAAAGTATGTAATTCTATTACGAAAAAAAATCATTAAAAATGTGAAAATTAGCATTTATTTTATTTCTATAGATATTATCATAACCTACTAGCATAATAATTTTAATCAATGCTATGCGAGAAGAACAAATTTGGATCATCTTATTTTTCATCTAAAACCACCTCCATGAGACAAAGGATTTTTGAGATTGATGGGTAGCTTTAAAAATTTAATAGGAAGATGAAGACTCTATTTTTAAATAAGAGAGATAAGCTAAAAAAAAAAAAAGATTAGTAGGAATTGAAATGGGTAGATGGAAGTTCTCTGATGGATCAAGAAAATTTGAAAAAACAATAAAAGGTAATTGGATAGATGAAAGCGGGTAATCTAACTGAGATTTATGTAACAAATTACTTATAAAATTGGGCACGCAAAAACAAATTAGAGAAGAAGACTCTACGGTTTCAAACGAAATCGAGAGCAGGGGCGATATAAACAAGGTTAATTTATTATCGGTTATGCTTGATTCGTCAAATATAGAAGTTTCATTAAAATAAAAAATACAATCTAAAAATCCCAATATTAGCTATAAAAAGCATATAACCTAAGAAATATAGCTAACCAAATAATTAGAGACATAACTAGCATAAACCAAATATCATAAAATAACAACAATTTTTCTTCCTAACAATCTAGCTAGGTAACTAGAGAAAAAGTAATTAAACTTAAAAACAAACAATGAACAAAAACAGTATAGACCACACTTACTAAAACAGAGTCTCCAAAAACAAATTCAGACAACTTCCTAACTGTTCAACTAGAAAAAAATGAAAAAAATGACAAATTAAAGGAGACAAATGAAAAACAATGCAAGACAACAATAAAAGATAAACAAACAATATACTACCAACACTCCAACAATATCCAAATCTAACAAAACTAGAGTAATATGAAAGAAACACAATAAAGAAACAATACTGATATATAAAAATATTACAACTTCTAAATTAAAGAAATTGTCATTAATGTCTAAACCATTACCCATATAAGCTTACCTAGATCCCACACCTCTCTACCAGTGAGTGTCGTTGGACTTGAAATACAACAAGTACTCTCTATGTCATCATCCTATTTGAGAAACTCCATTGCTAGCCAAATTGATTCAATTTGGACACGAAAAAGGACATCAATGCCCACTAATATCGATCTACGAGATCATATTTGGAATCAACCAACCGACATCAAACAAGCAATTCTTTGGTATGAAACTCATCTCTATAAATTTAACTACACTATCCTTAACATTAATTTAAGCACCAACCTTCTTCTCTCCAAAGCTGCCAGGAAGTAGCATCTGAATTACAAGTAAATTGTTACCAAAGCTACATGGGGATTTTTGCAATACAAAATCCAAAACGAAAGGATCTTCAAAGTGAATAACAAAAGTAGAATGATCTACAACATTGAGGTCCAAACTGTAGGAAAAAAAAATAGATGGTTGTAAAGAAATAAATTTCACACACCCAGGATAATTTCCAAAATCAAAATAGAATAAAAATAAACCAATATTTTGCGTGGAAAAACCTTTCAAAATGAAAGTAACAACCACGGGACCCGTAGGCCACTTAAACTTCCACTATAATAAAATGGGATTACACACTTCACTTTTTAGGTGGATCTCTCACAAAAATACAACAAATATGTATCTTCAATTTATGGGTAAAACTTCACAAATTAGCTCTCTTAATTTCTCTCTCAGAAAACTCTCTCTCTCTTTTCTTTTCTCCGCTTCTGATATGTTTCTATTGAGATGAAGCATGGCTTTTATAGAGCTAAAGCTCCATCCTTCTCTCCGGATTATACGGAGAGATTTTGGCCTTCTTTTTCTTTTTCTTCTTTTTCTTTTCTTCTTTTCTTCTTTTCTTTCGGCGCCAGAGTGTTTACCTTCTTTTTTTCTTTGTTGCTGGCCCACATCAGTTGGACCAAAAAATCTCCCCCTTCCACCTTATGTGGGACATGGCTCTTCCATACCTACAATCTTTCTACAGATAGCAAGATTTTCTCTAGGCACGGTCTTTGTTATCATATCTGTCCCGTTATCATTAGTGTGAACCTTTTCGTCTTGCAATAGTTTATGTTCCAACACATCACGAATCCAATGATACCTTACGTCGATATGTTTGGACCTTGAGTGGAAGGTTGGGTTCTTGCTAAGATGAATTGCACTTTGACTGTCGCAATAAAGAACATAATTTTCTTGGTTCTGATGCAATTCTTGTAGGAACTTTTTCATCCACAGGATCTCCTTACAACCTTCAGTGATTGCAATGTACTCTGCTTTTGTCGTACTTAAGGCAATACACTTTTGTAATCGTGATTGCCATGAAACAGCTCCCCCTCGAAATGTTATTAGGTACCCGGATATAGATTTTCTCGTATCTACGTCGCCAGCCATATCTGAATCTGTATATCCTTCTAACACAGGTTTATTATTACCAAAGCATAAACAATAACTGGAGGTTCCTCTGAGATACCTGAGTATCCATTTGACAGCTGCCCAATGTTCCTTTCCAGGATTTGATAGGAATCGGCTCACAACGCCAACAACATGTGCAATGTCTGGTCTAGTGCATACCATAGCGTACATTAGACTACCAACTGCCGATGCATAAGGCACCTTGCTCATCTCTGATTTCTCCTCCTCACTTGAGGGACATTGACTCACATTAAGTTTGAAGTGGCTTGCAAGTGGACAACTAACGGGTTTAGCTTTGCTTATGTTGAATCTTTCAAGAACTTTTTCAACATACCGTTTTTGGGAAAGCCAGATCTTTTGCTTTTGCCTGTTGCGGGTAATCGTCATGCCAAGAATCTGCTTGGCAGGTCCTAAGTCCTTCATTGCAAAGGACTTGCTCAACTCCTTCTTTAACTTGTTAATCTTGTCAATATGTTGACCCACAATTAACATATCATCAACATAAAGCAAAAGAATAATAAAATCACCATCAGAGAATTTCTTGATGAAGACGCAGTGATCAACCGTCGTTCTGTTGTATTCATTTTTCTCCATGAATGAGTCAAACTTTTTGTACCACTACCTTGGTGCTTGCTTCAGACCATACAAGCTTTTCTTTAGTTTGCATACCAACTTCTCTTTGCCTTTGACTTGGAAACCTTCGGGCTACTCCATATAGATTTCCTCATCAAGATCACCATGTAAGAATGCAGTCTTTACGTCAAGTTGTTCAACCTCCAGATTAAGACTAGCTGCCAAACCAAGAACAACTCGGATTGAAGACATTTTAACTACTGGTGAGAATATTTCATCGAAGTCAACGCCTTTCTTCTACTCGAATCCTTTCACAACCAATCTTGCTTTGTAGCGTGGTTACAAGCTGCCTTCTTCACTTTTGATTCTGTACACCCACTTGTTCTTGAGAGCTTTTCTTCCCTGTGGTAGTTTCATTAGGTCAAATGTGTGGTTCTCATGCAGAGATTTCATTTCTTCCTGCATGGCTTTTAACCACTCAGTCTTATGCTGATCAGTGATAGCTTCGTCATAACTCTCTGGTTCTTCCTCTTCAGTAAGCATCACATACTCGTTAGGAGAATATATACGACTAGGTTGTCGTACTCGGGTGGATCTCCTTGTCTGTACTTCTAGTTGGACTTGTTCAGAAACTTGCTCTGGTTCTGAACTACGAGCTGGTGGATTGCCATCATCATTATCTGGTGTAACTCCCCCGTCATCAGGATTTATTGGTGGAGAGACTGGGTCCAGATTAACTGGAATTTCATCTGACTGTGGTTTCTCGGATTTCTCAAAATCCTCGATTGTTTGATCTTCAAGAAATACCACGTCTCTACTTCTGACAATCCTTTTGCTAATAGGATTCCAAAGTCTGTAACCAAATTCTTCATGGACATATCCCATAAAAATACATTGCTTCGCTTTTCCGTCCAACTTGGATCGCTCATCTCTTGGGATGTGAACAAATGCTCTGCAACCAAATACTTTCAAGTGTTTGTAAGAAACATTTTTCCCCATCCAAACTCTTTTTGGTACATCGTAGTTCAGTGGAACTGATGGAGAAAGGTTGATTAAATCGAATGTTATCCTCATTGCCTCCCCCCAAAAGGAGTTTGGTAGTTTTGCATTTGAGAGCATACATCTGACTCTTTCACAGATGGTTCTGTTCATTCTCTCTGCAACACCATTATGTTGAGGTGTCTTTGGTACTGATTTTTCCAGCCTGATGCCAAAACTTTTGTAGTACTCCTCGAATGGTCCACGATACTCACCACCATTATCTGCACGTACACACTTCAAACGTCTGCCAGTTTGTCTCTCTACTTTTACATGAAACTGCTTGAAAACTTCATGCACTTGATCTTTAGTTTTCAAAGCAAAAGTCCATACTTTTCTAGAATGGTCATCAATAAAGGTCACAAAATAGTGAGCACCTCCTAATGACTTACAACTCATTGTACAGACATCTGTGTGTATTAAATCTAGAATATTTTCCTTTCTAGATGGTGCAAGACTACGAAATGCAACTCTATGTTGTTTTCCCATAATATAGTCAACACAAGTTTGCAAGGGAGTACCTTTCATTCCTGGTAAGAGCTCATTTTTGGAAAGAATTCTGAGACCTTTTTCACTCATGTGGCCGAGTCGCTTATGCCATAGCTCGGTAGGAACTTATTTCCTTGTGGCATTTACTTCTCCTCTACACAGTCTGGCTTCTGTGATGTAGAGTGATGTATCTTTCTTGCCTTTAGCTATTACCAGATTGCCTTTGGTGAGCTTCCACTTTCCTTCACCAAAATAATTATTGTATCCATCATCATCAAGCATACCGGTAGAGATTAAATTGAGGCGGATATCAGGAACATGCCTCACATCTTTCAGAAGTAATCTGCATCCAAGATTAGTCTCTAGATAAATATTTCCCATGCCGACAATTTTTTATGCATCATCATTTCCCATTCTCACACGTCCAAAATCACCTTGAGTGTAAGTTGAGAAGAATTCCCGTCGTGAGGTGACATGATAGGAAGCGCCTGAGTCAACTACCCAAGTAGTGTCTTGGCATGCAAGATTGACATAATCAGCATCTCGAACGATGACAACTTCTTCAGTGACAGTTGTGGTGTCATTTGTTCAGGTTTCTACTTCCTGATTTCTGGATTGTTCCGCTTTTAACCTTCTACATTCTCGAATGAAGTGTCCAGGCTTGCCGCAATGATGAAACTTCATGTCATACCTTGATCTAGACTTCGACCGTCCTCTTTGTTGACTTTGGTTACATGGATTTTTACTTTTACTTCTCCCCCGCCATTCTTGCTTGCCTTGTTTCTGCATGACAAACGCTTCAGTGTCAGGAGTATATCCTTCATCTTTTCGTCGAGACTCTTCATTTAACATTCTATCTTTTACCATATCCATGGTAAGCTTACCGTCAGGAGCGGAGTTGTTAACTGAAACAACTAGAGTATCCCAACTTTTTGGTAGAGAACTCAACATCAACAACGCTTGTAGCTCGTCATCTACAGTCATCTTCATAGAGTTGAGTTGATCTACAATGCCTTGGAACTCACTCATATGTTCTGATACGCAGCTTCCGTCCTTATACTTCAAATTGACTAATCGTGGCATCAGATTTGCTTTATTCTGTGCAGTTTTCCTCGCATACATTTTCTCCAACTTTTTCCAAAGAACGTAAGCATTGTGTTCATTAGCAAAATTTTGAAAAATTCTTATGTCGATCCATTGTCTGATTTGAGCAGCACACTTTCGGTTTAGAACGGCTCATTCAATGTCTGCATCGGTTACTTCTTTCTCTTTCGGCATTATAATTGGCTTCCATAGATCTTTAATGTATAAAAGATCCTCCATCTTCGGCCTCCAAATTTCATAATTAAATGCGGTCAATTTTATCATATTATCTGTGTTTTTTCTCCATTTGAATCGTCAATTAACTGGTTTCGCCGAGCTTGGTACTTTTCTGGCAATGAATAGTACCGATAAATAGTGCTGCCAAATAGGACTATATGAATAGTACCAATGAATTGTAACTACGATAAAATAGTATCGTATATATGAACAGTACTCTGTGAATAGTAACTTCCCTAAATACAACTAAGGCTTTAATACCACTTTGTAGGGAAAAAAATATATGGTTGTAAAGAAATAAATTTCACACACCCAGGATAATTTCCCAAATCAAAATAGAATAAAAATAACACCAATATTTTGCGTGGAAAAACCTTTCAAAATGAAAGTAACAACCACGGGACCCGTAGGCCACTTAAACTTCCACTATAATAAAATGGGATTACACACTTCACCTTTTAGGTAGATCTCTCACAAAAATACAACAAATATGTATCTTTAATTTGTGGGTAAAACTTCACAAATTAGCTCTCTTAATTTCTCTCTCAGAAAACTCTCTCTCTCTTTTCTTTTCTCCGCTTCTGATATGTTTCTATTGAGATGAAGCATGGCTTTTATAGAGCCAAAGCTCCATCCTTCTCTCCGGATTATACGGAGAGATTTTGGCCTTCTTTTTCTTTTTCTTCTTTTTCTTTTCTTCTTTTCTTCTTTTCTTTTTTTCTTCTTTTCTTTTTTTCTTCTTTTCTTTCGGCGCCAGAGTGTTTACCTTCTTCTTTTTTTCTTTGTTGCTGGCCCACATCAGTTGGACCAACACAAATCGCCTGAATTCATCAAAATTTTGCAATGAAACTACAGAAGAGAGTCGAGGTTCATCGACTTCTAGAAACCAACACAAACAGCTAGTACCAAATCCAAATTACTCTTATCCTTCACAATTAGGTCACCAAGATTAAGAGTCAGATTGAAGTTATCAACACGAGCCATCAAGTCTTCCATAATTTCCTTTAGCAACCAAAGTCCTAGGCTAGAACATAAGGTATTTAGGAAAATATCATAGAAAGAGGAGAGGATTTAAGAACCAAAGGCGAAAATCTAAAAGTGTGAGGAAAGAACTATTGTGAAAAATCTGAGTTTGTGGCAAAATTGCAGACCAACACACAAAGGTTGGAAGAGTAGGCCAAAGGGTGAGAGATGCTCGGAGAAAGCAATACCTAATTTCTTTTCTTCTTTTTTATTTCTTATACCAAAGCTCCAAAAATTGGAATTGAGAAAAATACATAAAGAGATGGAGGCATAAGCTGAGAAAATGAAACAAAAAATAAAGTTATCACTTATCTTGTAGTTTTCTTGCTTACATAATTTTTTTTCAAATATTTTTTATAAATGTAAAATATAAATAAAAGATGAATAAATAATGATATTTGATTGAACTTTTTATAAAGTGATATTACGAGTAAATTAGTCATGTAAAACAAAATTACAATTTACTTTTGAATCATAATATAAATAGTATTTGAAAACATATTAGTAATTGTTTAAGTAAAATGAAAAGTTTAAAATTATCTACATGTTTATTTCTAAATAAAAAATACATATATATAACATAAAATTTGAAAGTTAAAGCAACAACATCAATTAATTAATAATAAAAAAGACAATGTTAAGGAATTAAAGAGAAATTCTAAAAAACTTTTACTTAAAATCTTAAGTTGTTTCACATATATTTTGTTTTCTTTGCATAAAAAACTAAGGTAAAGTTTGATTTTCAGAATGAAAATGTAATAAGAATATTAATGGTAATTGAATTGAATATAAAGAAAATAGTATTATTGTTACAATGTTTTGGTTTGACCACTAAAATCAAAGAAAAAATCAATATTATAATGTTTAATTTACAATTTGAATGGAATAAAAAATATTGTATATTATCTTAATACCTCTATGTTCAGTAAAGTTTAAATAATAGTATTTAATTGTTTATTTTTTCGTCAAATAGAATATATAATTCTGGACAAGATTAGGAAAGAAAAAGTAATTTATTTTATTTAGAGTTTTTATTAAGAGTTCTATTAAAATACTAGCTTATTTTGTTTAGAATTCTAATTTTTATGTATTACTAGAGTCTCACATAAAAACCTTTATTTAGAGTTTTTTTGTGTATTATTATAGTCTTACATAGAAACTTTATGAACTATTCTAAAGACTTTTTGACTATAAATAGCTAGACCTTGTGCTTGTATAAGATATCCTAAGAAATAATCAACTTAATAACATTAAAGAAATTGTCTTCTTCTTTTTTTCTCTTATTGTTAATATTTTAAGAATAATTCTTATTTCTCCTATTTGAAAGTTGAAGTCCTCATACCTGTGAAATAGAGAAATATCTTTAGACTAATCCTACTCTAGAGTGCTCGTCTAAAGATAGATAACATAGTTAGCCTTGTCTTATTCTATATTTGCTTAAGTGCTTGCCTAGATAATAGTTTCTTTGTGTTTGTTTCATAACACAAATACGATGACTTTTTGCCATAAAATGAGTTTAGTTATTCCAATTTTTGCTAATCTTTTTCTTATTTCCTAAGTGCTTCTATATTATTGGTGCATTCATGCTTTCATCTCTGTCAGGTGGTATCAGAATGAGGTTCATATGGGCCAAATAGAGCATAATAAAGTTATTTTATGAAAAGAATTTCAAGAATTTTGTCAAGTGGTTAATCAAATTTTTAATAAACTATTTACATCATTGGCATTATTAAACAAAAATAAGAATAAAGCTCCTATTCAAAAAGATTATGGATAAACTCAAACTCAAAATCAAAATCTTTCTTAAGTGAAAAGGATGATCCAACACAACGTTAAGTATGAGCCGTAAAAATGGAAGACTTACCTAAAGCTTTAAAAATGAAAAAACAATATTTTGAAAACAAGGTTCTTGAGATAGTTTTGATCAAAGACAAAAATGATCATATTATTGAGGTTAATAAACCTATATTAAAGACCATACAAATTCAATAGGAAGAATTTGAAGAGGAAATATCTTTATAAGGTGAGTTAGTCGTAGATCTCAAAATTATTTTCATAAAAGAAGATTCAAATATCATGGTACTTGTAGATATTGTTAAAGTTAAGGAATCAAGTGTCTTCACTACTTTCAAATGTAATCAATTATATAACATCACGATAAATTATTTTCCAAAGCAACAAGAGTTGTCAAATCATCTTCAAGATACTGAATCATATTTTATTATTTCAAAACTTGTAAAAATATTAATTTAAAGGTGAGCATGCAAACAATATTTGGCTAATATTGTTCAAGTAAGTGGAACAACAAGAAAAACCAATGTTGAAAATCCATGAATACTACAAGTATTATCCTTTGAAGAAAACTCGATGATGAGTTTTAAATAAGTTAAGGGGGATAATATGAGACAATATAACAAAAAAAGAAAGTAGTTTATTTTGTTTAGACTTATACTAAAATAATAGTTTATTTTGTTTAGAGTTTTCATTTTTATGTACTACTAGAATTTCATATAGAAACCTTTATTTAGAGTTCTTTTTTGTTTGTATTATTAGAGTCCTACATAGAAATTGTATGAACTATTCTAGGAACTTTTTAACTATAAATAGCTAGGCCCTATGCTTGTATAAAACACTTTAGAAAATAATCAATTTAGTAATATTAAAGAATTGATTTTCTCTTATCCTAATATTTTAGGAATAATTATTCTTTCTTCTTTTTGGGAGTTAAGTCTTCTTATCCATGAGATATGGGAATATCTTTAGACTAGTTTTTACTCTAAATATTTTAGATATAACATAGTTAGGCTTATCCTATTATAGATTTTCTAGGGTTCTTGTTTAGATAATAGTTTTTTATGTTTGCTTCATAACACACGTACGATAACCTCTTGCCAAAGAGTGAGCCTAACTAGTTTAAATTTTGTTCATCTATTTCTTATTTTTTAAGTGCTTTCATATTATTAGTTCATTCGTACTTCTGTCATGCATCAATATAGTATTAAAAGTTGTCATTTTTTTAAATAACTACTACTTAAAAATATTATTTAATCTTAAAAAATAAAAACAAAAAAATATTTTTGATAATTATTTCTTCCATGTTAATTGCAAAATAACACGTAAGTATTGATTTATGGTAGTGAAGTCCTATTTTTGATTCATTATATTAACATCAAATATCACATATTCATAATTAAAAATAAAGAGTTTAGGATTTAGAGTTTATAATTTTATGATTTTAGAATTTAATATTTAGGATTTATGATTTTAGAGCTTTAGAGTTTTAGGATTTTAAGATTTATGGTTTAGAGTTTTAAGATTTTAGAATTTAGGGTTTAAGATGTGAGGGTTTTAGCATTTAAGGTTTATGGCTAAAGATTTAAGGGTAAAATTAGAATAATACATTTTTATACAATAAAAAATGAATGGAATAACAATTCCTAAAAAGAATGGAAGAATAACAATTTCATGTATTTTAGAAATTATTTTCATTCTATTACATGTTTATGATACAACTAAATGTACAAATGTGTGAAAATAATTTCACTCTCAATCTCATTCATTATGATCAAACGTGACCTAAGAATCAAATAGTATGTAATGTTTATTTTTAAGATAAACATTTTATTTCTTATTAAAAGTTTTGATTTACTTGAAGTTTACTACTTTAATTTTTTTCATATCGATATAGTACTTTATGCATTCAATTCTATATCAATTTAGTATTTTAGTTAATATTTATGTTAAATTTAAGCGAAATAAGTTACAAGACTCTTAGTGAAGGCAACTTGATCCTCTTAATCCAATTTGATAAAAAAAATTCCTAACATTCTTAACATTTTAATTTAATCGCTTAAAGTGACTTATCTTATCAAGATTTAATTTCAATATCAACTAAAATTACTTGATTAAAATAAAAATGATAATATCAAATATCAAATTAATAAAAAAATATAAAATAATAAATTAAAAGTAAGTTAAAACTTATAGCAGAAAATATAATGTTTACACTTATTTTTAATTAGCTAATAACATGTTTTAATTATACTATTTTTTTAAAATTTATTATATTTTAGAATATATACAATAAACATTAACAAAAAGTTAAGGCCATTTATCTGACCAGAGCATAAGGCAATTGTCTCACAAGTTACCCTGGTCAGAGTTGGTGTTGGAATCAATGGCATCATTGATGCTCGTGGTGTAATCAATGATCTTATCGATAATGATCGTAGAATAATTAGTATCGGAGGTTATTGAAAAGAGAATGTGAAAAACAATCGGGGAGAAAGAAGGGATAAAAGAGAGAAAAAACATGATAATTGTCCAAAGAAAAAAGTTAATATTAAATACTTTTGCACCCATCCCTTTTATATATTATCATGCTTGAGAATTGTTTTGAAAATTAAATAAATGATTTATCTTTCATATAATACTAATATACATGTGCCATAATTAGTCCAAAATGATTATAAACTTATGTATTAATAACATTTCTCTTTGTTTAAAAGGATTAAAAGTGATGGAAAATAAATGGTTTTTATTTAAAAAAATGGACGACATGTTATCTTACTATAATAACTAATCATTAGAATGATGAATTTTTAACTACTACTAATTTATTTTTCTATTGACCATATTAAATTTTAAATATAACAAATCAAAATTTGATTGAGAGTCTTGTTAACATTTTGACCATATTAAATTTTAAACAATAATAAGGGTGATATGATATAACCTATCAAAATATAATTAGGGGTGTCCAAAAATTGATCCGGTTTGCATTAAGTAAAATCAATTTTCAAACGGCCTGGTCCAGTTATAAAAATTATAAATCAGTCGAACCAGACCAGACCAGTTTTCATAAATAATTAAAAAAAATTAATTAAACTATGCATCGTATATATAATTTTTTTATGAAATCGTGTTACCCTAACCCTATTTCATTTTCAATCTGGTCATCTATGTCTACGAGACTAAAAAAAACCCTAGCCAGTCGTCGTCACCTCCAACAGCATCCAACCATCCTCGTGTCGCCTCCACCACCAGCCAATCATCTTACCTTGCATCCTATCATCCATGGACGAAATAGATATGTGGTGAGCTGACTGATATATGTTTGAGTTTATGGACGAACTATTTCATGTAACTTCTCCAAACATTCTCAGTAGAATTTCGTGTACGAGACATTGTCTGTATTTTGGATTGGTTGTCAAGCCTCTTTTTTTAGTTTTTGATAAGGTTATTTTTAGTTTCTAAGAGGGTTTTTTTTTTGAGTTTTTGATAGGATTTTTTTGAGTTTCTGAAATGCTTCCTCAAATGAGTTTCTGATAGGATTTTTTTTTTTAGTTTATGATAGGGTTTTTGGACACCCCTAATTTTTGTTTCTCTCCTTCACTAACCAAGTGTGCCAAAATTATCATTACATCGTGTTTTTCTATTTCTGATATTGCTTTGAATTATTAGTTTCAATCATTTTATTAAAAATGATAATAAATATCATTTTCAGTTTCAATGTAAATTACATATTCTCAACATTACTAATATTTTATTCATTTTTTAAACCTCAATTGTGATTAAAATAACAAATACACTTTCTATTTCAATATGTTTTATGTTTCAATATTACAAAATCATTTTCATTTTCAAAGTATTAACATAGGCTCAACAGAAAATATCATATGATTTCTGATTTCAGCTAGTATTAACATACATGTTCTTTACTAGCAGAAAATATAATGTGTTATTTAAGCTACAAAATTGCATATAATTACATTTGTTTTGATCTGTTTATAATGAAATGGATAATGTTTTGTCCTGTTTATATCATAATTTGTCCATCTTGGTCTAATTAGTATGGATTGGCCTTATCTAATTAGTATGGTTTGGGAACTCATAAGACCACATCCAATATCAAATTGCTATATCTAAGCATGCAAAATATTTTGAATTTGAATTTTAGTATAAATGGACACCCCTACTTCCAGCCATATTGTTTATAACTAAGATCATTTAGTTATTTTAGTTTTGAAATGATTTTTGATTAAGTACAAAAGTTAATATTTTAATATATTAGGAATATGTACTAATCTATATTCTAAGTATAGGTGATGATGATTTACATGACTTTATTGGATCAAGTCAATTTCCATACTTTACTATATCTATGATTGAAAACATTGAACCTGAAATTCATCCAGAGAAAATAAAAAATCCACCACAGAATTTAAATGACTTGTCTTCAAAAAGAGGAATAGAAGTAAATAATGTTCACCCGGACAACAAATCCGATATGAAGAAATCAAAAAAATTTAGGTCAGAAATGTGGAATTATTTTTCATATATTTACCTATGATGTGGAAAATCCTAGAGCTACATGTCATTATTGTAAAAAAAAAAGTTATGTTGTTTATCCCATAAGGAATAGAACTACTTCAATGATATATCACTTCAAAAATTTATGTAAGAAAATTCCTAAAGAAGTAGATAAAGGACAAAAGATGTTAAGTTTTTAAACACAAAAAGGAAAGGGTGATACAACAACTCATAAATTAGTTATTGTATCATTTGATACAAAACGTGCTAGAGTTACTTTGGAAAAAAATGATTATTATTGATGAATTGTCTTTTAGGTTTGTTGAGAGTGAGGGATTTAAAGATTTTATAGCTGAAATTTGTCCTAAGTTTCATGTCTCATCTCATTAACCAATTTCTAGGGATGTGTTTCAATTTTATTTAGATGAGAAAAAAAGTTTGAGAAACTTTTTCATAAGTTAAAAGCAAAGAGTTTGCCTTACTAGTGATTGTTGGACTTCAATTCAAAATATTAAATATACTTGTCTAATCATTCATTATATTGACAAAGATTGAAAATTATAAAAGAGAATTATAAACTTTTGTCAAGCTAAGAATCATAAAGGTGATACAATTGGAAGAGTGATAGAACAGAGTTTGCGTGATTGGGGTATAAGTAAGGTATTCACCATAACACTTGATAATGCTTCCTCGAATGATATTGTTGTGTCATACTTGAAAAGGAAGCTAAAAAATTGGAATGATGGACTTGTTATGAGTAGGGAGTTCTTTCATGTGCGATGTTGTGCTCACATTTTGAATTTGGTTGTAAGAGAAGTACTTAAAGATCTTCACAATACTATTATGAGTATTCGTTGTCCAGTGAGATATGTTAGATCCTCTCCTTTGAGATTACAAAAGTTTAATATGTGTTCTATTAAGGAAAATATTGAGTTCAAAGGAAGTGTCATGCTAGACGTGCCTACAAGATGGAACTCCATATATCTAATGTTAAAATCTTTTTTAGATTTTCAAAACGCATTTGATCATCTCGAAGAAGAAGAAGGAACAAACTTTATTCCTTATTTTCATAAGGAGCGATCGAATGTTGGGCCTCTAACATTAGATGATTGGAAGAATGCTAGTGTTTTTGTCAAGTTTTTGAAAACTTTTTATAACTCTACATTAGCATTCAGTGCATCTTTATGTACCACATCAAATTTATATTTTACAAAATTGCATAATATTCAATCTCAAATACTTACATGGTGTGGTTTTGATGATTTATTGTTGAAAAATATGGTTGCTAGCATGAAAACAAATTTTGAGAAGTATTGGGGAAATGTAGATAAGACTAATAAGATGTTGTATGTTGCATTTGTACTTGATCCAAGGTACAAATTCGAGTATTTGGAATTCCTATTTGAAGAGATTTATGATTTAGAAATTGTTCAAAAATTGAGAGATAATGTCAAAAATATTTTTATGGATATGTTCAAAGTTTACTATATGTTAGTGCATGAAAATGATTTTCAATCTAATGTGACTCAATCACAAGATGTAATAGGAAGAATTTTGTCATCTCATGAAGCAAGAAAGTTGAAATTTCTTAAACGCTTAGAGGAAAAAAATAGTTTGGAGTTGAAAACTGAGGTTGAGAAATATTTGAACACCCCATGTGAAAATGTCATGTTGGATAAGTTTGATATATTGAAATGGTGGAAAGCAAATTCTTTTAGGTTTTCTATCATCTCTCTCATTGCACGTGATATGTTAGTAGTTCAAGTTTCAATTGTTGCATCA
Source organism: Hippophae tibetana (assembly GCA_037013495.1). Classification (NCBI taxonomy): domain Eukaryota; kingdom Viridiplantae; phylum Streptophyta; class Magnoliopsida; order Rosales; family Elaeagnaceae; genus Hippophae; species Hippophae tibetana. Next base: position 71,800,935 of record CM072803.1, on the reverse strand, counting down.
AAATCAACTTTTAGCACATGAGGGCGCATTCTTGATCTGTTTAAGAGTTCTTTGAATCCTAAAATGGTAGAGGCATTAGTATATAGTCAAAATTGGTTTTGTTCCTTCATTATTGACTATGTCGCCTTATCAAAATACAATGGTGACCTAGAGATTTATGAGGATGTTGATTTAGGTAATTGCAAGACTTCAAAAGTATTTCTAATTTTATTTTTTAAATATTATTATCTAATTATATATGATTTTATTTTGTTGTAAATTTCATTAAAGACACTACATTGATCATTGATGATTAATAATGGGTAAGAATCCTGTGTAAATGAGATATTGGGACTTCATTTCTTCATGTCTAATCTGTTTTACTTTTGGATTTCAATAAAAATTTGTGTATTTATTTATGTATTTAACAATAATACCTATTTATGTATGATGATTGATGAGAATCACATTTGACTTTATTCTATTAGATTATATCATATTAAATTGTATCGTATTTATGTATTATTCACTGTTCCAAACCATTAATCAAACCGGACCAAACTGTTCGGTTACAATATTTTGGATAGCCAAACGATCCAATCCGGTCCGGTTTGAGCATTATAAATGATCCAGTTTGATTAAATTTATTTTTTCTCAAAACCGGACCGGGTCAGACCACGAACACTTCTACTAGCAACACAATAACAGATTGGTAGATGTTTGATTAAGAAAGTATCTTAAAAAGTTGAAAAAAAGTAAAAAATAAACTAGATAAATGACCAAAAATGACTAAGAGTGTACAAATTATATGTTCATCCGATTAACTTTCCAAATTAGGCAACATTTGAAGAATTGTTAATGATTTTATTCCATGATAGGATTAGAGTGGACAAAGTTTGCAAAATCACAAGGTGTGGATTGATTAATGTATTAACATTTTTAATCTTTATAAATCTTAAATTAAAATATAATATTTTTTATATTTGTAAAAAAATTTAATTACTTTTTTTAATAATTTTAAAATAATTTATCACATTAATTAAAACTTAAATTGTATTAAGCATATAATAATTAAATGAGTCATGCTTCCATGGTTGTCAATTTTTTATGACGTCACAAATCCCTAAAGAAATTATCCTATTTAAGGCAAGTATAATGATAATAAAATGGATAAAGATAAATGGAGATACATATTTTATGATATGAGGATTGATAAAGACGAATATTATATTTTTGATCATGTTTCTTAAAATTATATACCATATTTTAACAAATATATAAAAATTTAATATTTTTAATTTTTTATAGATGTAGTTATATTTAAACTCAAAATAATCATAAATAATGTATTATATATTATATATTTGATATTTAATTATATTTTTATTCTATTAAATCACCAATAATTTTTTTTAAAAATTATTTAAATTTAAAATCTTATAATTATTTTAAACTAGTTTATAATAAGATTATATCAATATTATTTAATATAAAAGAATTATGTATTTATTGTTGCATATATTTTATTTTTCTCCCTTTATTTTTATTATTTATTAATTCAAAATTTTATTTTTTATTACAACATATTTATTATTTCTTACTTTTTTATAAAATTTTCTTTAGAATAAAATAAAATAATATTTAAGATCTAATTTACATTTTTTATTGAGAATATTTAATATATTTGTGTAAAAAATTTAAATAAAAACACTATAAATTTTAAATTGTAAAAGAAAAATGAAAATGATCCCCCCATCCCTCGTCTCAACTGTAGTTAAGTAAGAAGCAAAAGGCTGTTATACCAAGTCATTAAATCAAATAGTAGGCCGCAGCCCAACACAAACGTCAAAGTGGACTTGTTATCTGTCGAAAGGCCTGGATCCTTCGTGAAATTTTATTTTCGTTTCCTTAAAAAATAAATATATAAAAAGAAACGAAAAAGCGGACTTTACGAATTTGAAAGAAAAGACTCAAATAAAACAACGAGAAGGACCCGAAATTATGAATTGCGAGACAAACTCCTCATTTCTTACTCGGCAAGCCTTTAGATTTCAAAACCAAACCAAGCAGAGACGGAGAGGAAGATCGTAGGGTGGAAGAAATAGATGGATTATGAGCTGAGGAAAGCTAGAGAGAAGCTGGCAAGAGCAGAAGGGGAGAAAAGAGAGGGCGAGGGTCAAATTGGAAAAGGAGAGAGGCTAAAGATGAGGCCAAGAGGCAAAGGGACGATCTTGAAGCTGCTCAGAGATCCAGTCGGCTACATGCTGCCCAAGCCCAACTCGAGGTTTCTTTTAAACACTTTTCTAACTCGCTTTTGATGAAAAAATCTGTTATATTTTTACTATTTTAATTAGTTACTATTCAGTTATAATTTAAATGAATATAACTCAAATTAACTTGATAAAATAATGATATTTGAAATGTAACGTTAAATTAAACTAAAACAGATATTGAAACAGATATATTAAAACAGAAAAATAATAACACCAAAAATTTAACGAGATTCGATATAAATAGGTTTTCAAACGTTGTTGAACACTTTCACTATCTTGAAATGGATGAACTTCAAATTACAACTAATTGGACAAAATTGAGCTAATCAATTACCCTTACAAAAGAGATCAAAATTTATAAATTTTAAGATGTTTTACAAATGTTGAAAGATGACTTTATTTATAGCCCCAAATCTAACACTCATTTTCATTCCTAAACAATGTGAGATTTTTTTAATTTATTCACTAAGAAACTATATAACATTTTCCTATTTATGTTTTTATCCTGTATATTAAATTTAAGCATCGTTTTGGTTGTTTAGCTCCCAACGAAGATGGGCAATAACGAATGTCTTTGAAATTTATTGTTTTTCCCTTCAAGTTTGATTCCAGACTTTGAAATTCAATGGTATGAATTCTTTGGTTGTCGTTGTCAGCTTGAATTTCTTCAATCCACTATTGTCTCTAGAATTATTCGAGGATGCAATGCTTTGGAAGAATCAATGTATCAATGTATGGTATTCACGTTGAATTTGCAATTTCCTCCCATCTCTTCCAATTTAAAACCGAATATTAACAGGTTTACTTAAATATGCACTGTCTTGGGATGTTACATCATAATCTCAGTTTTCTTAGTATTACTGTTATACTGTATGGGTCTATCTTCATCCAGTTTTTAGAGAGGACATAACTTCAGTTGGAGGCACTCCAGTCTCGGATGAGTCTTTTGCTTTAACAAAAGGAAAGAAAAACAATTCATTTTTTATTCTATTTTTCCATATAATGTGTTTTGTGGCTTGATATTCTCATTCCAGTGCATTACAAGAGTTTTCTTTTTATTTATTTCTTCAATTTTGTTGTTGGTAATTTAAGTCGAGAAACCGATGGGAGAATGCTTCCTTGCTGGCCGAGGAATAATGTTTTATCCTGTATTAGAAGCTATACCTTATCAGGGTAATGGAGATAAGATTAAACTGCCAGCTTCTTGCTTCACTGAATTGTCTGATTAAGGGGCTTTCGATAAAGGACCCCTATACTTTCAGCTGTCTGTCTCTGTCATTAATGAAAAAAATTCATTGGACTTTAGTGCTGCAGAGAAAGGAACTCTTCGGATTACTCATTCTGGTGTTTTAGAGTTTACCGCTCATAAAGGTTATGTAGGTCTTCCTCATGTAGTATGGCACAACTAGTTTTCAACATACTCACCTAAAATTCACTCTGTTGAAGTTCGTTATATCTGGCTGCCCAAAGTAACTTGTGCGAGACTTCAGCCTTATCAGATGGGCTTTTCAGACGTACCCAATCACAAGGCTATCCCAGAAACAAGTCTTCGCCAACATGCCACGCTTTCTCGAGATGACATAGAAACAGTCATATATGGAGAGCTCGCACACAAGTTACGCGTCCTTGAGTTGAAGTCATCTTCAAGTGTATCTGTTCTTGAAACAGTCAATGAGGTTGATATGGTGCATTTTGATTCATCTTCTCCAACTGAACAGAATGTTCTGAGACCACTCACATTGTGTAAGCCAGAATCTGTAATGGTTGATGAAGGAAATTTCATGTATTACAAGTTCTCAATAAACACTGATGCTTGGGGAAAAATTGCCTGTGGAGATGCCAAAGTTGAGGTAAGGTTGGAAGCAGCGGCAGTTGATGGAGATACTGATCTCTATGTTTCCAAACATCCCTTATTGTTCTGTACCAAACATTAGAATTGATGGGCTTTGTATGATATTGGCTCAAAGGCTTTGATCCTTGGCTCTATGGATAAGAACTTTGGTGTGGGTATCTATAGTATTGGCATTTATGGCTTTATGGGGAAAAGTAAGTACAATATATAAAGTAATAATTAAGAATATATTTTAAAAAAATTAATAAATATTAATATTATAATTTCGTTTTGGTTTATTCAATATTTATAACTTCTTGAACTCAAATCGAACCGATAATATCGACTTTGATATTTTTTGAACCTATTTGCGCTAATTAATCTAAAAAAATTATATAGACTTAATTTGATTCGGATTGATTGATTGGTTTTTTAAAAGAAATACTTACCCTAGTTTTAGTTTCAATGGAATGTTTCCTCTTTTAAGGGAAAAAAAAGAAAATAAATAAATAAAACATTCTTGGTATATATATGGACTATTATAATTCTCACCCAACTAATTCTGGGATATTGAAATCCATGTTCAACGCCCCTCCCCCATTACAACTTACAAAAATATAATGAACGGGATATGCTTTTTACTTTCTAGGTTAGGTGAATTAAGTCATAAAAAAACTCATTCGTAAAAAGTTAAGCTTAATATAACTGATGAGATTTTAGAAATACTTTTTTAACTACTAGCACAACAAAAAGGATAAAAAAAATTGCTCAAAACATTATGTTAAATGCCTTCAAATTAAGGATTGTAATTTATATTGTAATTTAATTAATCGAAACGAATTCAAATCTAAAATAAATTAAATTTGCACCAATTTAAATATTTTGAAAAAATCAAACTAAATTCGAACCAATCTGTTAATCTGAAATAAAATAAAAATATATATGTTTAACAATTTTTATTTATATGAAAAGTTTACTAAAGATATTGTAAATGACTTTGACCACTAAAATTGACATTCAAAACTCTTATAACATGATTTTTCTTAATGATCAAGGTGCTAATTGAAAGTGTTAAAATATAAATTTAAATTTTTATTGCCTATTATATGTATCTAACTTGTTATTATATATAGAGATTTAATGTGTTTAAATACGTTGTGATTTTATAATATATATCTAAAATGACTTGAGAATATTATTTATAGATACATAACGAATTTATAATATATATAATTATGTATAAAACTCATATTATAAGTACTCAGTATTTAAATGAGTCATCCATCAACAATGATAACTATAAGGATAACTCTTTGAAGGTTCTAAATATGAAATATATTTAATCTAAAATTAAAAATATAAAGATATAAATATGTGATCTATTGGACTATTTGTTTAGTGGTTTCAAAAAAATTATTTAATCTCACGTATATATTTCTTTGTCAAGTGATTAAAAGAATTTTTATTGAAATTTGAAATTATTTATTCAAGTTTTCAGTTTCCAAGAAAACACAATAATTTTTTGGCTTTTGTATTAAAAGAATTTGATTGCGTTTATCTTTATAAAATTTATTTTAAAATTGACATTTTATTTTAAAAATTAGTTTTTTTTAATTTATATTCTTTAATGTTTTTATTTTGTAATCAATTAGTTATTCTATCATAACGTGAAAAGTTGTATTATCTCTGTTAACTTTATTGTCTGTGTAAGTTACTTAACATTTATTTAAAAAAAAATAATTATTATAATATTATTTCACTTATTTTTTATGTTTTATGTAACATTGTCTGAACTAATGAACTTTAATCATTAAATATGTTTCTTAATTTATATAAAAAAAGTTCAATTAACTAAAAAATATATAAACTAATAATTTGAATTAGTTTGAACCAATTTAGTTTGTGTTTAGTTAAAGAACTTTAATGGCTCAAATTAAATTTAAATTGAATAAAATTAGATTAATTTAAATTGAATTATTTTTAACAACTCAATTTAAATACACGTGAATAGACAACTTTAATTAAACCCTTGACTCTTGCATATTACAAGATGAAGTTTTTCTAATGAGACAATTCAGAGGCTAAGGAAAAATTCTGCTTGCTTGCTCAAATTACTTCTTTTAAAAGGATCTAGTGATAAAATACTTTGATGATTAGCATAGTTTATATGATCATTAATTAACTGAAAAATACCAAGTTAACCATTAATTAGCTTGATTTAACTTTTTGTGTTATTGATTTATGATGTTACTGGGTCCGGATGTGAGTTGTTGATAAAGAAATTTTTATGAGTAATATTCATAAAAATATAGCTAAATTATATAATTGTATAAAATAAAATTATCTGTCTTGTATTTTAATTTTTTAATTTTTATTATTTAAAAACTATTTATAGATTCAATAATTTTTTAAATATATTTACACTTAAATAAAATAAAATATCTTTTTCGATCAAAAGCATATAGTAATTAAAAAATAAGTTGTAAGATATATATATATATATATATTTTAATCTTTCATACTCTGATATTTTTGTTAGTGCATCACGAATGTTAATTTCTGATGCTGGTTAATGAATTTCTTGATTATGGCCGATCCACCCGAGTATAAGGCAAATAGGCAGGAAAAAAAAATACAAGAACAATGCTAAATAACCCTAGTATTTTTCCCCTACCGAATGTATCCGTTCTTTCCTGATATGTATTAAATGTTCTTTAAAAGTTAAATGACATAATAAAAAAATAATTATTTATTGATAATGGAATATTATATGATGATTTTTTATTTGAAATTAATATAATTTTAAAAAAAATATTTGATAAAAAATAAAAAATAAATTTTAAAAATAATGAATAATAATTAGTAAATCAAATACTTATTAACGTACCGACTAATCCTAGTTGGCAGATAAGAGTTTTTCTTATATCAAATACTTATTAATTACCTACCGACTAATCCTAGTGGATAGATAAGAGTTTTTCTTAACATATAAATATCCCTTACCTTTTCCCCTTGTATTGTGATTAATAAAAAAGAGTTACGTTTATTTTAAAAATAATATTTAAATTTTATATTTAGTTTTTATAACAGTTTAATTTTATTATTATAAAAATTAATTATTTAAAAATAAATAATTATTTTTATATTTTTATTTAATTTTTTCTGTTATAATTTATTTAAGTTAAAATAATTGTAATTAAAAAATAAAATTAAAAAAAATTGTTTTATTATTTTTTAATAATATTATTATTAAAAATAAATATAAAATCATAAAGTTATTTATCTCTTAATAAACGTATGTTTCAGCGAATGCAAAGATATATTAAAATAACTGCCAGCCAACTTGCAATATATTTTAATATGAGTGGGAAAGCAAGTAATGTATATTTGGTAACAGACAGCGAATAAATGCACGTTTATCGGAGAAAAATAACTCTCATCTGAATCTGCCAATACTAATTATCCACGTGTACAGAGCACTCGAACGGTCAGATCTAAAAAAGTAGCCGTTAGTGAAATAGAAGTTCTAAAGCTAGAAAAACTCCTTTATTTATTTCTGTTTTGCTCCCGTTCTGAAAAAATAATCTATATTTATCTTTTACCAAACCCCCCTAATAGACCTTCCACGTGCCCTAAATTTGCGACATTGTTATCTCAGTGGGCCCTGGTATTATTAAAGTCGATAAAGGTTAAAGGATAACGGTTATTTTCACTTTTTTTTTTACATCATATTTATTTCTAATTCTAAAAATTCTGACGGTTGGTAAAAATATTATTTATCTTTAATATTTTTTTAAATATTTTTATTAATTTTTAAAATTTATATTAAATGAATTATGTAATTAATAAAAAAAATAATGTGATAGTAAGCACACTCGGACTTAATTATAAATAAATTGGAAGAAACGAGAGCTACTGACATAATAAAGTGTAAAAATCGACAAGAAAATATATCTACATTGGATCGTGCTAATAACTCATTTGATAATTTATTCACTTTAAAATCACAATATTGCCTTATTATTAATAACGTATGTAATCAAAAATATCTTATTACAAAGTTGATAAGTAAGGTAATTAAATTTTGTAAATTTTTAAATATTATATTAAAAATTTATTAAATTTAAAAATTAAAATATTAAAAATAAGTGAAGATGTTTAATATTCTAATTTTTAAAATCCAATAATTTTCTATTATCTTATTTTTAAATTTAATAAATTACTTAAATTATAATAAAAGTTCCTTACATTTATAAAATAAGATTTATTTTACAAATTTAATAAAATTCTGAAGTAATATCGGAGTAAAATATATAATTTAAGAAGGCTGACTGAACCAATTCAACACGACCCAACCAAGTCCCGTTTCTCATTTTCTTTTTGTCGTTGCCGCTTTTGAACTAAATTTCGGTCCTTTTCCGGCTTACTTCACCGGACTGTGACAATCATAGATGATTTATTTCTCCTTTATACAAAGCTTCGTTGTAGAGACTTCTGATATACGAGATCAAGTTTTCAATTTGAACTCCATAACACAGCGTTTTATTTTTCATTTTGTCCCTCTCTTTTAAATTACTTGTTTGACTTATAAGCAAGGAGTGACGTCGTATGTGAAGAAGACTAGAGGTACTACCACTTGGACTCTTTTTGAATCTGATAACCTGATTTATTTATTTTTCATACCTGAGAAATTTTGAAGGAATGGTGGGAGATATAGAATCGGATTGGGTGGATCCAGTGGCTGTTTTGGCAACGGAGGGCAAGAAAAGATTCTTAATTTTGCTCTACAGTCTATAATTTCTTCTGTTTGTTTGGTTGCTGAGAAAATGCACTTAAAACGACAGTGAATTTTGGTCTTTCTAGGAAAAGATAGTACCGTTATTTGGTAGTTGGGAAAATGACAACTAGAAAATTCTGATAACATAGGTTCATATTTTTCTGTTGTTTTTCGTTTCATGCAGTGGGTTTCTTTTCTTTCACTTTGTAAATCAATAGAACTGAAACAGAGGATTTCTTTAGGAGATGAGAAATGGAATGTCCATAGATTTCACTTTTTTTTCTTTTCTCGTCATTCATTCTTATAATTGTTTATATTTAAGGAACATATATGTGTTGCAAAATTCTTTTCATTTTCCTTGTTATTTATTTATTTATTTATTTATTATTATTATTATTATTATTATTTTGGGTTCTTTTCTGTTATGCAAACTCCATTGCACTAATAAATCCATTTTACTAGTAACACCTATTGATCGTTTTTTCAAGGTTGTTTCCGCCGAATTATCCTTTAACTGCCTTCTTTTGTCCCCTGAAATATTCAAAACTTTACAATTTTGAAACCCTAATTTAATCGTTTTCAGTTTGTCGACATCGGATATACACTTCAATTCGTAGGCTAATTGTCAACACCTACTGAAATTTGATTGAGGGAACAACCTTTATACTAATCGTCACATCACAAGTAACGCTAAAAGTCAAAACTTTTTGTTCCAATCACATGGCATTGTGGCCCGATATGGAGCTTAGTTTCTCTCAATTATCATTTTTAACACCAAATTTCGTTTTTCTTTTTCAAATTTCACAGGAAGCTATTAATTTGACAATCTTGGAAGTGTAGATAATATGGCTACACTAAGTGACATAGGAGTCGGAGCAGCGATAAATATTCTGAGTGCATTTGCATTCTTTGTGATATTTGCCATACTTCGGATTCAACCCATAAATGACAGAGTCTACTTTCCGAAATGGTACCTGAAAGGATTAAGGAACAGCCCGTTGAATGCTGGTGCATTCATAAACAAGTTTGTCAATTTGGACTTCAGATCATACATCAGATTTATGAGCTGGATGCCTGCTGCTTTACAAATGCCTGAACTTGAGCTTATTGACCATGCTGGATTAGACTCTGCTGTTTACTTAAGAATTTATTTGACCGGGTGAGCTTTTTTTTTTTTTTTGGGGTGGGTGTAAAGGATGTCCAAATTAGCGAAGTTATTGCACTTGTCTTCATTGACCTTTTATATTTATAGCTTTTTTCTTATTAAAAGTGCAGGCTTAAAATATTTGTTCCTATTGCATTCCTTGCTTTTGCAATCATGGTACCAGTCAATTGGACCAATAACACCTTAGAGAAATCAAAATTAACATACAGCAATCTTGATAAGCTCTCAATTTCAAATATTCCTATTGGATCAACAAGGTAGCTCTTTTCCCTTTAATCTCTGTTCTCTCTCTCTCTCTCTCTCTAGCCCGCCATTCCTGCTGAAGATTTAGTTACCTAGTTTTTTGGCACTCTACAATTGTTCAGTATGGCTATCCTATAAAGTTGCATATAATTTATGTCTTTCTCACTTTCATTTAAATATGAATAATGAATTGAGTGCTGTTAGCAATAATAATAGCCTGCTGAGTTCATATAGACATCTTCTCTCCATCATAAAGTCAATTATGGCATAGTCCTACAAGAAAATGAAACACCCACTAAGCTAATAGGTGATTAGTTATGATCTATCCAATAAATAAAAATTGTTAAATGTATTATTATTCTTAATTTCTTACTTATTGCAGGTTTTGGACTCATTTAGTAATGGCTTATGCCTTTACATTTTGGACTTGCTGGGTATTGAAAAGGGAATATGAGATAGTTGCATCAATGAGGCTACATTTTCTTGCATCAGCAAGACGGAGACCCGATCAGTTCACGGTAAGACCTTGTTTCTTTATGGTACCTGAAAGGCTAAAACTATGGACTTATGTCAAGAATAATTCAGTGCCAGTTTTTTTTATGAAGATTTGAATTACTTTTTCTCTTGTTGATGTGGACTTTAGGTCCTATTTGAATAATGGTTAATTCAATTCAAGTCCTTTTCTCCTTCAATTTTTGCATGAAAGTGCCCAAAGTTGGGGTGTTATTCTTCACTTATTCTAGTTTTGACTTTGCAGAATTGGGATTTAGAAGACGAAGTGGTCAGAGTTGTAACTGCACCATTTTTCTCTTTCAGCTAAATCTGTTTTTGTTTATATAGGTGCTTGTCAGAAATGTGCCACCAGATCCTGACGAATCAGTTAGTGAACTTGTGGAACACTTTTTCCTGGTCAATCATCCAGACAATTATCTTACTCGTCAGGTTTGATCTTGCTATTTTTTCTCTCTCTAACATTTAAACGTTGAGGCATGAACTTATATATATACTTCTTCACACATACACATACCCGTACTAGATGTTTCACTGTAGGAATAAAATTATCGTACTCGTCAGGTTTGATCTTGCTATTTTTTCTCTCTCTAACATTTAAACGTTGAGGCATGAACTTATATATATACTTATTCACACATACACATACCCGTACTAGATATTTCACTGTAGGAATAAAATTATCGTACTCGTTAGGTTTGATCTTGCTATTTTTTCTCTCTCTAACATTTAAACGTTGAGGCATGAACTTATATATATACTTATTCACACATACACATACCCGTACTAGATATTTCACTGTAGGAATAACTAGCCGGTATGTATGATTCAAGATTTTATCTTTGTTTAGTTTAGTGAGTTATGTCATGTGAAGGTTCTATTATTCATTACGTATCAAGCTCATTTTCCAATATGTTTAGTTGGTCTTATTTTCTTTTCTTATGTACGCACATGCAGGTGGTTTATAATGCAAACAAGCTTTCGTCTTTAGTCAATGAGAAAAAGAAAAAGCAAAATTGGCTTGATTTTTATCAACTCAAATACTCTAGAAATCAATCTCAGAGGCCATCTACGAAGGTAGTACCTTATGAGCTGGAAATCAGGAGTTATTTTTTCTTCTTTTTTTAAACACTTTTTTGCTTTTGTGCAATTGACTCCTTAATTATCGAATCAACTTAAAAGAATCATATGATATGTAATTTTTCTCATTATGGTAGCTGACTCTTGTGAGCAGACTGGTTTTCTTGGCCTTTGGGGGAAAAGGGTGGATGCAATTGACTTCTACACATCTGAAATTGAGAGACTATCAAAAGAAGTAAGGAACACTTAGTGAATGCTTCTCTTTACTTCAATTAAAGTTCTTTATGTTTCATAAATATGAGGGGACTTGCTTGATTTTGTACCAAAAATATCTTAATGGGGATATTTCAATTTACAGAATGATCCCTCCATTTAATTACAATGACAGGACTAAATTGAGCATCGATTTTAAAATTAGTGTCTGTTACTTTTTTCTTATATGAATGTCAGATATCTCTGGAGAGAGTCAAAATTACCAGTGGCTCGAAATCAATTATGCCTGCAGCATTTGTTTCCTTCAAGACTAGATGGGCGGCCGCTGTTTGTGCACAAACTCAACAAACCAGAAATCCTAGGCGGCCGCTGTTTGTGCACAAACTCAACAAACCAGAAATCCTACTGTATGGTTAACTGAATGGGCTCCAGAGCCCCGTGATATATATTGGGATAACCTTGCAATCCCTTATGTTTCACTTACAATCAGGAGGCTTATTGTTGCTGTTGCTTTCTTCTTCCTTACTTTCTTTTTCATGATACCTATTGCATTTGTTCAGTCTCTGGCAAACATCGAGGGCATTGAGAAAGCAGTCCCTTTCCTGAAGCCAATAATTGAGATGTGAGTATATATATACTATTTATGAAAAGTTTGATTTATTCATGAACCCAATTGGGTATTTTATACACAATTACATTACAAGTCGATAAATCTAAGATATACACAAAATAAAAATAAGAAATATTTCTAATTAACTTAGGAATATTTTATACACGTTTATATGCACATTTTAACTCTTTCCTAGTGTTGGAGCGTAGATATCTCATCTACGTTTACTTCAATAGTGAGGTGTGAAAAGAATTTCGAATAACATCATCTAGTTGAACAAAACTCTTGATGTACAAAACTATGGAAAAGGGGGGAAAAAGGCTTGAAATACTGCAATACTTTGAATTTTTTTCATAATCATTTCATTTCACTGTTATGTTTCAGTGTGCCTTCGCTGAATGGATCTTTAGTAACTTGTTTTTAGCAAAATCAAAGAACTAAAAAGGAAGAGGGAGGGAAGATCGAGTTTCTATTTTTTATCAAAGATAAAAGATGAAGTAGAGTGTAATAACAGTGTAGCTTTTTTAGAAGAAAAGAAGCAAGGGAGAGAGTTGTTTGTTTTCTAAATGGCAAGTGGAAACTCCTGTCTAAGCAAGTCTTTTAAAGGGTTAAATTGAGAAAAAAAATTCTTTCTTTTTGGTGAAGGACCTTAGAGGTATTATAACAAAATGTAGAAAAGTCTTATAGTTATTAAGTGATACACAAAAGCTATAGGTCTCCTAATGTCCTTTACTCTCTGTTTTTATGTTGGCTTTCAAGCATTTCAAGTGACTACTAATCGTAGTAGGTGAAACAATTTTCCTCTTAACAAAATTTATGCCTGCTATATGTAATCTTTGGAACCATAAAACAATTTTCCTTTTCTCACATGCAGGAAATTTATAAAGTCAATCATCCAAGGTTTCCTTCCGGGAATTGCCTTGAAGATTTTTCTCATATTTCTTCCCGCAATATTGATGCTAATGTCAAAATTTGAAGGATTTAACAGTATATCAGCTCTAGAGAGGAGATCTGCAACTAGATATTACATTTTTCAATTTATTAATGTATTTCTTGGGAGCATAATTACTGGAACTGCATTTCAACAGCTAGATAACTTCATCCATCAATCTGCAAATGAGTATGCTCTTAGCCAACATGATGCCTTAATCCCTTAGCTTAACATCGTCCACCATTATAATATGTCCCACTCCCTTTTAACCTTCTGATATTGTTATTTTGACATTACTGTTTCCTTTTACAGAATCCCCATAACTATTGGTGCATCTATTCCAATGAAGGCAACATTCTTTATAACATATACTATGGTGGATGGTTGGGCTGGCGTTGCAGGGGAGATCCTTAGACTGAAACCTCTCATAATTTATCATCTAAAGAATTTCTTCTTAGTAAAGACAGAAAAGGACAGGGAAGAAGCAATGGATCCAGGAACCCTTGGTTTCAACACCGGCGAACCTCAGATCCAACTCTATTTCTTACTTGGCCTTGTCTATGCAGTGGTGTCCCCTATCCTGCTTCCTTTCATCGTCATTTTCTTTGGGCTGGCTTATACGGTATATCGCCATCAGGTAAATTTTGACTCAATTCAAGAGCATCATTCTTTACCTCAGTGGATGCAATCCTAGTGTGTTATGAAGAAAACAATAAAGGTCACTAGTCATATCTGTTTCACTTCAGTCTTTGTCAATTGTGAGGGACAGGACCCATTAATTAATAGGGGAAGTAATGTGGTGTTATTTCCTTCCTTTGGTTGTCATTGTTGAAGATTTTGTACCATGAGTCTTACCACCCATTGGAAACCTTTTAGGATTGGGCCAAACTCTGCAAAGTTTACAGTCATAACTAGTTTCTTATTGGGAAATGGTCTATTGTGATATAAGTGGGGAAAATTTCTGCTATAGTTAAAATATTACACTATCGTTTTATGTCATAAGAGTTGTATTTTATTGAGAAGCATGTACTTTTTCTTGTATTATATGTTCAATCTCGATTTTGGATTGAATAGTGAACCTTATTAAATGAAGTATTCACTTTTGAAATGACCCGATGAATCTCTGCAGATCATAAATGTCTACAATCAAGAGTATGAGAGTGCTGCAGCATTCTGGCCTGATATTCATGGACGCATAGTAACTGCACTAGTTGTGTCGCAACTATTACTGATGGGATTGCTAAGTACAAAAGAAGCTGCTCAGTCAACTCCATTGCTCATAACACTGCCAGTATTGACCATATGGTTCCATCGATTCTGTAAAGGCCGTTATGAACCTGCTTTCATTAGACATCCATTACAGGTTTGTTTGGATATATTACTTTTGGTAACCCTGCAGGTTCTTTTATTAGTTTAGTGTTTGCTTAAATGTTCAAAGTTTGTGCTAAAATAACTTTCTTGTTTGGTGGATTATCAGGAAGCCATGATGAAAGATACCTTAGAACGTGCCCGGGAGCCAAATCTGAATTTGAAAGATTTCCTTCAAAACGCATACATGCACCCAGTTTTTAAAGGTGGAGATGACAGTGACAGTGATGTAGCTATGGAGGAATTGCCAGAGGAGCCGGTGCTTGTATCAACAAAGCGTCAATCTCGAAAAAATACACCAGTGCCTAGCAAACACAGTGGTTCTTTTTCGCCATTACTCCCTGAAGATCAATGAAATGTGAATTTCCTATTTTCACAATGTATATTTGTAAGGTTAAAAAAATTTCTGAATTCTACTGTAGTGTAAACCTAAGAGCAAGAGAAAATAGCAAAGGGATTTATAGCACGTGGCTGATTTGCGTCTTGATTTACATTTTGAAATATATCTAAGAGAGCTAAAATTTAGGAAAACTCATAAACTCGTATTGTCAAAGTTTTGTTTTCCTCAATCTTCACATCCACCTAAAATCTTATAAGTAGTAATTTATTTATTAAAATTATATCTCAATCGCAATTAACATCTCATTTTCTCAATGTATATAGTTATTTAAATTATTTATCATCGTAGAATCTTATACATAATAATTTATATATTAAAATTATATCACAATCACAATTAAGTATCATTTTCTTAATATATAGCTATTTAAATTATTTATCAATGTAGAATCATATACACAATAATTTATATATTAAAATTATATCACACTCAAAATTAAGATATCATTTTCTCAATGTATATAGTTATTTAAATTATTTATCAAATAAATTTTTAATCTCCATATAAGTAAAAGATTTGAAAAATTATAAAAATTAAACTCTTAAAACTTATAACAAAAATAACATCTCAATAATAAGGAGGATCGAATTGAACGGTTTTAACATTAAAAGGATTCAGATAATCATAGTTGAATTTGAATGATGATTAGATACCGTTCAAAATGAAATTTATGTATCAGATTTTTTTAATAATAAAAATATATAAAATAAACATAATAAATGTTATTTTTATAATTATAAGTTTTAAATATATTATTTTTGTTATTTTTTTAAAAAAAATGACTTTTCAACCACCTTGGACCTACGCCTTGAAAAACAAAACCACATTTTTATAAAATAAATATGTGATATTACATTAATGTTACTGCATTCCTTCGTTAAATGTCATAAGCCAAAAATCAAATGAAAATAAATATGGGATATTACTTAACATTATTGCATTCTTTTATTAAATGTTATCACAAGCCAAAAATCAAATGAAATTAAATATCTTTATTTTTTTTAGTGCTAAAATAAATTAGGCGTGCAGTAATTTTATTTATTTATTTTTGCCTAATGACCTTAATTTTCACCGGATTGAAAAGTAACCCTATAGTACAAGGTAATAATTGTATAAGGGTTTTAATCTCTTCGAAATTGTTGAATTAAGATAATCTAACTCAATAGAATCATTTAATTAGATTACATAATATTTTTACGATTTATTATAATTTTTATTAACAATCAACTCATAAATATCTTATCTAAAAGAAAGTTATAATATCAATAATTACAATACAACTTGCTAGTTTCATAATATTATAATATTAAATTCAAATATATATAAAATTAAATTAGAAATAAAAATTGAGAAGAATATATTAGAATTTTTTTATAGAATTTTTGAGTTAAATAAATTGAGAAAATATATAATAAAAAATGATAATTTTTTTTAAAAGAATGACATGTACAAAATACAATCATTATTTAATATTGAAAGGTTTGGATTAGATTGTGATAGATGTAAATAGTGTAATTTACTGATCGATCTGAATTTAACGGATTGACTCAAATTTGTACAGGTTATCATATGGTCAATTTTTTTACACATCACTTCATGATCGTAAATGTTTCAAAAATATTTGTACTTATTTCTTGAGGGTTTGGGTTGAGATTACAATCATTTTAATCCTATAAGTCTTCGATAGGGATATTGTAGTCATTTTTAAGTTATATAAATTTAGTCTATCAACTTTAAAATAGAGTCAATCAAGTTCATTTTTAAAAAATAAAATTAGATTTTTCTTAAAAATAAAAATAAAAACTATCCCATGCTCTCTTCCTTTGTCTTCAAACTTATTTTATTTATGTTTAATTTATTTATATAATCATTGTACATTTTATTTTTAACTTTATAATTTAGATTTTTAAACTTAGAGAGAGACAAAAATGGTATTTTTAATTGAAGTTAAATAGATGGACTTATAAAAAGGAATGTGAAAGATAAATTATTTTTATCTTTGGAAATCTATTTCTTTTGGATTTTTAATGTTATTTTAAGAAATATATAAATAAATTTTATTTTTTAAAAAAAATTAATTTTATCTATAAAGAAATATAATTTAAAAAAAAAATTAGATTAGATTATTCTATCTAAAAATTAATATACTAAATATATCTAACTTAAAAAAAGAAATAAAATATCTTGGTAAAAAAAATTAATAAACTAGTCAACGAGTTTGTATAGTAACGACATATAATTCATTTGACTGTAAAAAAAATCTAAGTTTAAATATTAATTATAAATATATGAATAATATAATTATTTAAAAAATAAACAATTAATGATATTGTTACCCTAATCCACTTTGGTTTGATATAATTTATTGAATAGGATGAGCCAAATAGTTAATGTAACCAAGGATGAGAATGTCTACGAAATCATCGATATTGTAGCAATAATATTTTTATTTTATATATTCTAATATTAAAATATAATATCTATGCCTTATGGTAAAATTATCGCAAAATATCGTTAAAAATGTTAAATAAGATATTAAAAAATATCAATTTTTGATTTATTTATTTTTATTTGCGTAATTATTTTAATTTAATGTTTTCTCATTTTTATAGAAGAAAATATATATTCTATTTTTTTTTCTTGTTTATAGCATAATTGTTATACATATGAAATGAATAATTATAAATATTAGTTATTGCGATTGATTACAGATTAGATTTATGAGACCCATAAAGACTAATTGGTATATAGGAACCATGTCATCGATCATAAAACAATACATAATGATTGATACTTGCACAAATTATTCACTAACAACTCTTATATAGGTATAATAAATACTTATAGATAAATCATTTTAATTCATTTTTTTCTCATTTTTATAGAAGATAATATATTTTCTTTTTTTCATGATCGTATCATATTCCATTATGAGTATTTTTATAAATAAATAATCAATGAAATTTATTTTAATAATTTCAATATCTATATATTAATAATATTAATACAATTAGATGATCTATTTAATTATTTCAAACATTTAAAGTACTTATTTTACAACATTTAACAAAAAAAATAATTTTTATTATATAATATTTTAATTAATCAATCTGATTAATATAAATATTTTAAGTATTTAAATATATATATATTAAATAAAAAAATCGTTTAAAATATAAATAATTGATTGTTTCGATGTTTTATAATATTTTATTAAAAAAATATTTTTTATAGAGTTTTCATAGATTTCGTTATTTTTTTCAAAATTTATATCAACAACGACAATATTTTCAACATTTTTCGTAAAAATTATATCGCAATATATTTACTGTTATCGACATTTCAAGCATTGGATATTAAGAGTATTGTGTAAGGTACTATGATGATGTGATTTATAAATATTAATTTTATAATTTTTTAAGTGAATTAAATTAATCATGTAATTTAAAAATATGATTAATTAAATTAAAATTTTAAAATATTTAAATATTTATGAAAAAAATTATGTATTTTATTAATAAAAATATTTAAAAAAAATGTCCCATCTCTTTTCTTTTTTTTCTAGAGCTCATTCTTACTCTTATCTCTCTTTCCTTTTTTTTCACTCACTTTTAATCATTTTTTTATTAATAAAATAACGATGATAGGTAGAGATAAAAAAAATGAGGGAGATAAATGGAAAGAATTGAGAGAGAAAATAATAATAGAGATGTAAGAAGAGAGAAAAAATAAAAAAAGTTTATTTTATTTTTATTAATAATTCTTTTTGATATAAGTGATTATATTTTATATTTTTAAATTATAAAATTAAAATATATAAATTATATAAATATAGGATTAAAATTACCGTGGATTTAACAAGTCTCATATTTTTTCGTCATCCATAGTGTTTCCGTATCTCCTGGGTCCCAAATTTCATTTGCTCAATTGACCTTCAGATTCTATTGGTTGGTCACTTTTTCACACAACTAGACCAGCGGAGAATCCAGAGAGATCAAGTTGGGGTTTTGGGTTCTGACGGGTTAAGTAAAACGACGATGGATGAGGTTTTGACGGTTGCAGACGCAAACTCCGCCGTCGGAGCGACTTCAACTTCTTCATCGCCTGCTTTCTTGCTTCCTTCGAACCTTCCTCTCCTCTCTGCATTCCTTGCCTGTGCTCTTGCTCAGTTCCTCAAGATCTTCACCTCCTGGTTCGTGCGACCCCTCCTTGCTCTCTCTTTCCTTGTAGATAGAATTGCATTTAATTGGACAATGAATAGTAGGTATTACTATCATTCTATATTTTATCATTAATTGGATATGGCGAGTAGTTCAGGTATAAAGAGAAGAGATGGGATTCCAAGAGAATGCTTCAATCCGGGGGAATGCCTTCATCTCATTCAGCAACCGTGTTGTCTCTAGTGGTCTCTATTGCCCTTCAGCAAGGAGCTTCGAGTACAGTCTTTGCCATTGCTGTGGTTTTGGCTTGCGTTGTGAGTCTAATCGATAAGTCTTTTATCTTTGTTCGTCATATTGTTATTTCAATTTTGAATTTTTGGGACTACTCTCAACCTGGAATAGGTATCATGTACCCTTTTTCTCTCTAAAATATTGGTAGATTATCTGTGATCGAATTGTTAGGATATACTCGTGGGTTCCGTACTCTACCGTGAAAAGGTCCTCGGACTCTATCTCCAATCCAAAATACGTTAACGAGTTCCTTTCGCCTTATCCAAGTCTTGAACCTGTGAGATGGAGTCTGAGGACCCTCCCACGGTAGAGTATGAGGCCTACGAGTATATCCTAACATTAAAAGGACGTTTTTTATAAGGGTTATATGCGTGGACTCGTAGTTTTTATACAGTGAGGGGTCCATGGACTCCACCTCCAACTAAACTACGACGCATTTTTATTGCCCTTCTCCAGTATCGAACTTGAGACCTAGTCCTTAAGTACCTCAGATTCATAAAGGCTGGTATCAATTGATACTCTCAGTTGGTACCAACCTCTATGAATCTGTGGTATTTAAATACTAGGTCCCAGGTTCGAAGCTTAAGGAAGTCGAAAGGAACTCGTTAACGTACCTCGGATTGGAGATGGAGTCTAAGGACTCTTGTACAGTAGAGTACGGGGTCTACGAGTATAATATAACACGAATAATTACGCGTGTGTGCAAATTGTTTTAGCTTTATGTCTGATCTTGACTTTAGCTACGTCTAGAAGGCCATCTTCTTCCCCCTGTTTCTTGGTAGGTTAGTATTTTGTTAGTGATCTTCAATTTTTAGGTGGAAAGGGGGGGCTCAACTCTAATGGAATGATAACTGATAACTTTCTTATTAAGTGTAAAAGGGTAGATTGTAACTTTTACCATTTACAATTACGGATGAAATTGGGCTTTGTTAAATTTGATTCGGCTGATCTGGTATTGTATGAGCACTTTTTTCCCTTTTCTGCTACCATCGGTCCATCCGTCTTCAAACGCTGTATCTGGTGCTAGTGAGCAAGCAGTAGCTGAGGGTGGACTGGTGAGCACTGCATTCTTCATTCAAGTATGTGTGGTTTAGCTGATCTGGGATTCTATTAGCAATGATTTTTCTCCAATGCCAGGGATGTTCATTTTGTTGAAATGCTTTACTCTGATATAGTGAATAACTGAATATGCATAGTTTTTAGCAAATTGGGCAGCACAGTTATACTGAGACTAATTGCAGGTGATGTATGATGCCACTGGTGTAAGACTTCATGCTGGTCGGCAAGCTGAAGTAAGTTTTCATACAATATGGAAGTTTGATTCTTTGATTATGATTGGTTTTTTTGATAATTCTGCATGGTTTGAGTTTCTTCGTGTTGCTATAGATAAATAAACTGATGCTCTCTTGCAGTTGCTGAACCAAATTGTCTGTGAGTTTCCTCCAGAGCATCCTCTCTCAAATGCCCGACCTCTTCGTGATTCCCTTGGGCATACTCCTCTTCAGGTCAGTGAACACTTGCTGCATTTTGTTCAATGCTTAGCACTGTTCTTCTATTTTTTCTTTGAAAATCTTGGGGCATCTTAGTCAAGTCATTTAACTTGATCTGGACATTGATGCGCGAGTAGTTAACTTGATCTGGACATTTTATATGAAGAAAAGCACCCGAACTTTATACAAATTTCAGAACGGCTATTTTGTTTTAAGCTTGTTGCAAATGCTACAGAATAACAAAACGGATGTTGTAATAATCCATAGCGAACACTGATTTAGCAGTTCAAATAATTTAAGCGGTAGTTTGGTTTCGCCCTCTGTATCATGAAATTATGCTTTTATCCTTAAAAGGTTAGTTACAAACTTACAATTAAAACCATTGGTTTTTGTTGGGATAATGATTCACAACTCACTAACCTATTGTTACTCGTTCACGTCTTATTTATGTTTACCAAATACATGACACAAATATATTAGGAACCATTTAATAAATGATTCGTTTCGTGTCAAGTCATTTATTAATTAGTTGTATTTGTATCTGATTCATTTTATTTATGTCAGGTGGCCAACTCAAAAGATATTCAACCGAAATACATTATTTTAAGCAAGGAATTGCTTATTAAATTCTTACTGTGTCCTACAGTGTTTCAGTTAGATTAACGTGTTAAATAACTATAAGATGAATGCTAATTGGTCTCATATTTGCAAACAAACTCACAATACTATTTACCTGTCACATAACACTATCACGAGGAAAAATGGAGAAATTATGAGTGCTAGGTGCATGTGACATGCAAGTATTGGTTTTTAAGTGCATAATTGTGTGCAATTAACATCCATCACAATAATAAAATATTAATTAAATGCATTTAATTAATATTTTATATTAGCTCATTGTTAAAATTGGTTGAATTATACTTGTTTGTATCGTATTATTTTGTGTTATAAATTCACCTCAATTACATTAAACCTTTAGTCTAGATCCTTTGTGCTCTTGGTCTCTCTTTCTTAACATTGGTTCGCTGTGACCTTTTTCCCTTGACTTTCTTTGATTTTTTTCCAATTAGAGTAAGGTTCTTTTTATATTCTCTCTTAAAAATTTAGATTGTTTTTTTTTAAATTCAGGAAAATATACTTTCTGGTGCATAAATAATTAAATTATTCAACTGTTTTTATTTTAACCCCACTTGGTAAAAAAACATATGTTGATTTTCTTACATCGTTAACAAACATATGTTCATTCATGTTATAAGAAAAATGATCCTTTTTTTTAGAGGATTAAAAATGAAACTCCATGTATAGACTATCATGCCAAGCACGTGTGAATCACATGCATCCAAACCTAGCTTTTATTAATACAAAGATAAATTTCATTTTCTTAGTCAACCAAACCTAGTATTTATTAAAAGAAAGATAAATTTCACTTTCATAGTAATAGTCATTTTTGTGTGATTCTAGTTTTAGTCATATTACAAATTGACAGTTTGACATCAATTTTATAAAATTCATTTTAAAGACAATTCACTAGCCGGCTTCCTTGAGGATGTGATTGGAAACAAATAGGGTCCTTAAAAAGGCGTCGGAAACAAATGATTTATCACTAGTCGTCTTTGCAAAAAGACAAATCAAGAGGATTATGCAAACTTACTTTGTCTTGTTTTAAGAATTACGTTCTTAGTTCGTGGTTAGGGTTTTCATTATCTTCATTCTCAGATATTAACGGAGAATATGTTTGTTTGGTTTAGGTTCTTGCTGGTGCTGTGTTGGGGTGCATGGTAGCATATCTGATGAGAGTCTCCTAGTAAAGTATATCCAGCTAATACTTCTTCTTTCATATTACACATTTTACATGTTCTGGTGTTATGTGCACAGCAGATTTGTCAAGGATATGGAAAGAAAAAAAATCCAGGGAGGAAATAAGAAGGATTGGAAGATCTTCTTTGGATGGTTTTATATCTTGCAATCTCGTCATGTGGAAGTTCATTACTTCCGGAGTTCGGTATTGTAATTTATTTGTAAAATACTCACTGAAATGTGCATTTTCCTTTTTTCATATTCACTATGGATGTGTTTATTTTAGTAATAGTTTGAATTGACTAGATTTGGTTAAAAGTTATTTAAAGAGAAATATTAATACATATAAAATAGATAATACATGTATTTTATTCGGTGACACTAAAAATATAATTAATATGGATAAAATAAATAAATAATATACTTTTATTATTGGTCAATAGTATTACTCAGTTTTTATAAGATGCTACCTGTTATTTAGGTTTTGTATTTATTCATTTATAATATTTTAGTCTTATTTTTATGAAAAAGTGATTTCAACACGACAAATAATTATTTTTTATGTTTTATTTATTTTTATTTTATTTTTTCTCTAATTTTTTTAATTATAGTTTATTTAAGTTATAACCCTATGTAATGTAATTGAAACAAATAAAAAAATTATATTTGTTTTTGTATGGTCATTTTTTCGTAACAATAGGATTAAGTATTAAAAATTAAAAAAAGTACAAAATTTAAGTATCATTTTTACAATAATTAAATAATCTTTATATATATGTATGTTAGTGATGTCAATTCATGTGAGTTACATGAGTTAGTTTAGTTTTAGTTGGTTGAAATTAGTTCTATTCAAAAGGGTTAAACTTTGACTCAAATTGAATTTAATTGGAGGTAATAAAAATGAGTTAAAGCTCAAATAAAATATAAATGGATTGGTTCAAACTAGTATAAATTGTTAAATGTATTTTTTTTATTAATTAGGAAATAGTTTTTAATAGTAATAAAATTCATAAATATTATTATATGAAACAACAAAATTGGGATAAATAATATTACAATTATAGTCGGTCATAAAAAAATACGCATTAATAATATTTTATTATATCATCATTTAAATATTAAGATTCAAAATAATTTATATCATGTTTTAAGTTTCAATAATTTTAGACTATAATATCATAAAATTATAAAAAAATTAATTCGATTTTAGGCTAATGGACTAGCTAATATATACGTATTTTTTATGTTTTAGGTTATTAGAAAAATTTGATTTTTATATTTAAATTTAAGTATTAATATATTTTATATAGCATGTTATTAAATTATTCTATTTTAATACCTTAATTTAAATAGTGATATCACTTTTTTTCCAATTTAAACAAGAATATTTATGAAATAACAAATTGAATATAAAATACACATTTTCTATATTATTTGGACCATTGATTGTAATGAACAAGAATTTGAATGCTGATAAAGAAAATTAACGATAGTATAAACAAACTTATCTTTTATTCCTTGAAACATTTTCAATTTACATTCACGAAAAGCCATCCCTTGAGCCTCGTAAATTATATACAACACTCAAATTTTAAAACTTTATTACTTATTGTATGAGTGGGTACACGTATTTGGTTTAATCTATTATTAACTTATTTTACGTGTAGATCTTACCAAAACCTTATTTAATCTATAAATTCCTAACTATTGATTTTAGAGCTTATCTATAAAGTATGTTAGAGGGTAGTCACTTTTACAGTTTTGAACCTAAATTTGTTCTATGTTTTCTATATATATTGCTATTTAAAAATGATTAATTTTATTAAAAATTAAAATTATTTTAGAAAAACTCAAAATATATATCATATCTTAAATCAATAGAGTGAAACAGAATAATGACTATCAAAATAATTGAAATATAAAAAAAAAACACCTTATGCATAATTATTCAAAAACATTTGTTAAAACATGTTTATATCCCTTCCCAAAAGACAAAAAAAATGTTTATTTTACATAATTAGGTTTAGAAATTAAAATTTATGAAAAATAATAAACATATTAATTAATATTTATAAATATAATAAAATTAAAATGTATTATAATAAAAATAAGTTGATTTTATGTTAACAAATTTTATAAAATAAAAACTTCTAACCAACTTAATTAAGTCATTTTACTAAATTTTAAGACATAATAAAGATTAACCAACCTCTAAGAAAAGTTAAAGTTCAATTTATCTTAGATTTGACCATTTGTGTAGTTTTTACAAAATATGTCCATCTATACCTATTCTATAAGGGTTTGTTATTTTAGTAATAATCTAATTCCCTATTTTATATTTATTATTGATTGGTATATTAGTAATACCTTATATATATTTAAAAAAGGTATCAATTTAATGTAAAATTGAAATTGAAATTGAAAATTGTGACTTGTACACAACATTTGATATTCTTTAAAGGATATTTTTTCTTTTAATATATTTAGTATTTTTCTCTCTTCTTTTCCTTTACATTTATTTTTGTCGAACATTCTCCATTTATCTCTCACTTCTATCCTCTTTCTATCTTGTCTCTCTTTCTTTATCTATCTTATCTCTCTCTTTCTCTCACTTTGTGTATTCTTTTATCTCTCTAACTTTAAGATCAAGCTTATATAAAGTTATTGGGGATAAACTGATTTAGAGAGGGAAATTAAAGAGATGCTAAAAAATGAGAATCAATTGGTTTGGTTTGATACCATAATCACATATATGTAAGATATTACATTTACATGTGTCAATTATATAATAATACATTTCGTAATATGTTAGAGAATATAATAGTAAATTCATAAATTAGACTAGGATCAATCACATTGTGAGACTAGACTGATGGTCAATTCTTAGAGTGTTCAAATTCGTCAAAATGGTCTTAAAATCTAGCTTATAGATGCAGTCTTTACTTAAGACTATGGCACTATGTATCACCTTGGGTAAACTAAAGCAACATATTATGTTCTTCCATATGAATCAGATTATCTCATATTCTCTTATTCTTTCTAAAGGCTCAGCTTCAATCGACTTTTTGAAATATTCTATGGCGACTAACAAGAACTTCTTTTGATCAATTGCTTGTGGAAAAGGTCCTACTATATCAAGTCTTTATTTGTAGAATGATCATAGGCTTATTACTCCTATCATTCATGTTGGTGGTACACAGGACAAAGAGGTGAACTGTTGACACTTATCACATGCTTAGATGTACCATGTACAATCTACTAACATTATTGTCTAATAGTAGTCTTGTCTCATGATCCACTGGGATAACTTTATACCTCTTGAATAAGAGTCGCACTCTCATTCGTCAACCTCATACATGACTCTTTAGAGCATTCTTTGGCTATGCAATAGAGGTCAAGCCCAAGGGTTGTCTTTCTGTAGAGCTTGCCATCCTATACCATGTATTGCCCTACCTTTGACTTGATTTCTTTTATCGTTTTCTTATCCTTAGGTAAGCCCTATCTTTGAGGAAATTAAGGATAGGTGTGAACCATGAATTGGTGACTTCATAAATATTTATAGTAGACTTTTCTATCTCTTCCATATATGCCTCAGTTAGAACAATTATAGAGATTATCCAGTTACTATTAGCCTCACGTACAACAGTAGAGTCGCCAAGATATCGGCATGACATTCTTACCTCTTAGTATCTGTTTGATCTCAAAGTTAGCAAAATTTGAGCATTATTTTTTTAATCATTCTACATACCTTCACATTTTGCCATCTTTGGCTTCAAATGTGCCCAAATGTTGATTGACCAAAAATCGTGAGTCGCTATGTAGTACAATACTATTTTCTTTGAGGTCATGACACCAAAGATAGTTGCTTCATGTTTTGGAACGTTATTATTTACTTGAAAGTTCATCCTTACATAATATTTGAAAAAAAATTCATCATGATCTAGTAGAAAAAAAATCTCAACCTTGCTCTCTTAAAATTATGAGCACCATCAACAAACAACTAACATATTGGATTTTTCTTTACATATGTGCCATATACATCCACCACGTCCCCATTGTTGATAATTTCAAGGGATTTACTAAACTAGGCATCAAAATATACCAAGGCTTGAGCTTTTATGGAAGACCTAGACATAAACTTGATATCATACTTTCCTAACTCAATTGCAATATGTGTCAAGCTCTTTGCAACCTCTATCTTTGTTAACATATTTTTTAGTAGGTGGGATGTGAGTACTATTACGATGTGTGAGTCAAAGTAGTTTCGTAGCTTTCGCATCACCATTTTTAAAGTGAAGCCCAACTTGTCAATTATGGGGTATCTATTTTGGACGTCAGTTAGGATCTAATTGATGTAGTAGATAGGATATTGATCCTTGTTTCTTTCTCTGAAGAGCACATCATTGGATGTTTGAAGAGTAATAACTAAGTACAAAGTTTCTCTTGAAATGGGGATGACCAATACATGAGGTATACCTAGGTATTGTTTGATTCCTTGGAAGGCTCTATCATAATCTTCATTTCAACAAATTGTTGTATTCTTTCTCAATAAATTAAAGAATGGTAGACAGTTGTCCATACATTTGGAAACAAATCCATTAAGTGTCACAATTATTTCATTTAGTTGATGGATTCCCTTTAGATCATTTGGAGGTTTCATGTTTAACTAGAGCCTATATCTTATCTGGATTTGCTTCAATCCCACAAGTTGAGATAAGATATCCTATGAATTTTTCCAAGATAACACCAAAAACACACTTTTTGGGATTAAATCTCATGCCATACTTTTGGATGATACCAAATATTTTCTTCAAGTCTTTGATGTGGTCCATGGGTTGTACAGACTTTAATCACCATATCATGTATATATGCTTCCATATTTCTTTCTAATTGGTGTTCAAACATTTTGTTGACCAACAGTTGATAAGTAGCACTAGCATTTTTCAAATCAAAAGACATTTGAGTATAACAGAAGTACCTTTTTCAGTAATAAAAGATGTTTTTCTTCTTTTTTTGGGTGCATTTTGATATGATGATAACCAAAATATGCGTTAAGAAAACTCATCAAATTGAATCTAGTAATGGTGTTAACTAGTTGATTAATTCTTGGTAAGGGAAAGCAGTCTTTTGGAAAGACGTCATTTAAATTAGTGAAAGCTACACACATACCAGGTGAGCCACATGTTTTTTTTGCCAACACAACATTAGATAGCCACATAGGATAATTTACCTCTCTGATAATCTTTGTTTCTTTAAGTGTAACCACTTGAAATTTGATACCATCATTTTTTTCTTTGGGAATTTCTTTTCTTCTACTTGATGGGCTTAGCCTTGAGATGAATGCGTTATAATCCCATTTGCAGGCATATCCATAGGTTTTCATATAAAAACATTAGAGTTGGATCTTAAGAAATGTAATAGTCATTCTTTTATTTCTATTGTTAGGTTGGTGCTTAATTTCAAGAGTGATATTCTCCTGTACTACCAACTTGTACATCCTCAATCCCATATGCATCAACCGAGCCAACTAAACGCTTTCTTCTTGCTTGTTTTTAGGGTGACTCTTGTTATAGTTTCTACTTTGGCATCACTTCTTTCATTGTAGCATTGTAATAACTTCTAGTTTTCTCTTAGTCACCATTTATCTCTCATTTACCCTTTTCAATGGGGTATTTAACGACTTGGTGAAGGATTGACGGGACAACCTCCATCTTATGTATCCATAGTCTCTCCAAAATTGTATTGTAATGGACTAGAACATCAATTACTACAAAATTGGTCATCATAACTAAACTTGTTACCATGATTGGAAACACCACGGTTCCAATAACATATATAGTGCTATTGTTGAATCCCACTAAAGGCAACTCATTCTTAGTACTATCATTATCTTTTACCTCTAGTGCCTTCATTATTGTAAGTAAAAGAAGGCCCACTAAACTCCCTATATCAACTAAGATCCTACAAATGTCACATGACCCACTCAGTGTAACTAAAAGATTCTCATAAGGAGATGAAGTCTCATCATTACTTGTAAAAATGATTGAGGTAGAGGGTGATCCTTCATATAGATTATAAACACGGGAAGCCTCACACACTTATATGGCATACCTTTTTCGAGTGTTATTGTGACCTCATTAAGCCTATGTCCTCTATATATAGAATGAATAGTCCTCATATTGTCATCATCATGTGGCTTTGCCTATTAACAGGTGATACAACTAATCTTAACACTTCTCGTTAAGGCAGATGATCCGTTTTTCTATTGTCATTTCTCACAAAGTTGATCAGATATATTTTGGATAATAAATCTTCAATTTCTTTCTTCATGTGTCTGAAATTCTATGTTTTGTGTCCTATGTCCTTGTGAAAGGCACACCATATAGAGGTGTCTCTTTAAAGTGCCATCATTTTTGGTGGTCACCTGACAATTTGCTCATTCTCCATTCTCAAAACAGCCTAAGCCAAGGTTACTCTCAAGGGTAGACCTCAAAATTGAGAGTGTTATACCATAATGTCTAGAATTTCTAGACTATTGACCTCTCTCTCTGTGATTTAGGATGGATCATTTATTTTTATTGGCGACCCTTTTTATCTCGAACTAGTTTGTCTGGGCTTATTCTTTTTTTTTTTTCACTAGAGTAGCTTTCACAACTGACTTGCTTTTTCTACCAAGTTTTAGCTCTATCTCAAGTTAACAATTTTTTTTGCCTCGCCATAAACCTCATATTTTGTATACAACACAATCTTGGTTAATTTAATAAATAAGTCTTAATTTCTTAATAAACTCCATCTGAATGCTTCTATTGGTATTGTACTAGGATAGTCTGTAATTTTTAACTTTTCTCTGTGAATCTTTTCATGTAATCACATAAGATAGTTGCAAAGAGTTTACACATCATTGCATCTCTTTTGTCTCACGTGAGACTTACTATGGCCATGGTTGCTTTGACATGTAGGACATAGGTCACAAGGTTTTTCATCTCTTGATAATCAAAACATTTAGGAGCACTAAATTTAGTGAATGACTCATTGTTTTTTATCTTGTCAAAAAAGAGAGGAAAAAAGCACAATTGCTCACAATCTCTATCAACATCATAGTGACATTTACCCTTGTCTTGTCTTTTATCTATTTCCTTGAGAGCTTGTTCTTGTTTTTTATTTGTTCTTTTGATAGCTTGATAGTGTGCTTCCCATAACCTTCTTTTTCCAAGTAAATTGTTCATTGTTATACTAGACTACATCTTTCCCCAACTAAGCTGACTGTACCTTAGCTTGAATATTATGATACAAGATTTATTCAACTATACATTATACTCTCACAGGTTCATTTCTCCTTGGAAGTAGCTCAACCTCCTCAATTAAATTATCTACTCAGGCACACAGTGCCTTATTTTATTGAGTTTTGTTTTGAGCTCTAGGAATTGTTATGCCAATTCACAGTGAGGGTCAACCTTTTATAGTGAGTTAGCTTGAGGTTTAGATTGAACCTCCTAATGCATAAGTGCGATGTTTTCCTTCAATAAAAGTTCATTAGCTAATTTTAATCTTTCATAAACTCGAGTCTCAACCATAATGAATGTAGTTAATATGAGCGTGGGGTGGAATGCTTAGTTTCTAGGGTTTATCTCTTAAAAGTTGAGATAAATCTTGGAAAATACCGAGTCAAAAATAAAAGTTTGATCTTTAAATCCCGAGTCCTATGGTAAGGGCTAAAATATTGGAGATGATTCGATTTAGAGAGAAATTAAAGAGATGTCAAAAAATGATAATCAATTGGCTTGGATTCATACCATAACTTATATATATAATATTATATGTATAAGCATCGATTACATAGGGGAACATGTCAAAATATAACAATAGGTACAATAATAAATGCATAAATTAAACTAAATCACATTATGAGATCAGACTGATGGTCGATCTTTGGATGTTTTAGACTTGTGATGATGCTCTTAAAATCAAACTTATAGATGAAAGATTTACTCAAGATTTAGGCATTTTAAGGATCGAGTTTTAGGTCGCACCTTATGTTCAAACAAAAATATATAACAATTTCTTTTTCATATAAGCAATTTTTACGGGTGTTTCACTTCCTTTTACTTCTATATCAATTATGTCTTGTTTATTTAATTTGGATATTTAGACATTGTGCATATAACAGTTATTATTTTTACGTGTTGAATTATATATTTTGTTGCAAAAAAGCTTGTAATTTTTAGAATTTAGTTTTTTCAAAGTTTTTACGAACAATCTTTAAAGAAAGACGAGAGGTTAAAAATGATGTAAAATGAGTCAATAATATTAAAATATGTATTTATGGACTAAAAATGGTGAAAAAATTATTTTTATTATAAGGATGGAAGAAATGAAAATACTAAAAAAATACTTTAATAAAATTTTATATACCAATCACATGGAAAAATTACATTAAATTAAAATATTTTTTAAAATATAGAAATCATTAAGATATTAATAATAAAGATAAAAAATGATACTAATAATAAAATTAAAATATTAATAAGAAAGCAAACTTGTTCTACTACTTGAAAAAAAATGATAAAGTATAATTTATATATATAAATTCAGTAGAATGGGTAAGATATTATGATATTATATTGAATTCTAATAGAATAAGAGCACTTTCAATTAAATATTTATCTTTTTTTGTTCCATTTTTTAAGTGATATATAAATTTTGTTTAATTTTAAACATTTTTTTATATTTATTTTTTAAAAATGAATACGTAAAAAAAGTAAAATTTAAATATATCACTTGAATAATGGTGAAAATAAAAACGAGAGTCTCATTTTCACTTACACAATTATTCAATTACAATGTGTAAATTTATTTAATTTATTTGTTGAATTTTTAATTATATTTTTCTTTCTAATAAAAGAAAGGGAAACAAAAAAGAAACAATCAGTAACGTGTGAATTGTGAATTGTGATACAGCTAGCAAACGGAAAAGCCCACCAAAACTTTGAATATGTAGAATGGCAGGAAATTTCAAGAATTCGTATATTCCTATAATAACACTGTCAGTATCTATGTATTATATATTATTTTAAAAAAATTAATAATAATCCCCAATTACAAATTCGACAAAGACCTAATTTTGCTCCGATAAAAGACCTGACCCAGCAATTCTCTAAAAGCAGAACGCTCCAATGGCTTCTCGGCTTCAGTCTTCGCCAAGTCCCTTCATGTTGGGTTCCAATGATGACCAGCTCGAGCAGCACGTGCTGCCGCTATTCGTTGCATGTCCATTCAAGCCGCCAATGCATCGCCCATATATGGTGGTACCGAGCCCAATGGCTGCTTGGGCAGGCAGCAGATCCTGGAGTTATTTCAGAATTGCATCAGACTCGCTAGCGAAAATGTTCGTACTTGTCTGTCCTTTCTCTTTCTAGTGTTGAACTTTAGCCTTAAAATATTAATTCTATTGGATGTTTAATTCTTAATGGGTATTTGCATACGTTGGTTCTAGAAAATTAATCAAAAGAATACGTGGGAGCTGAATTTGATAGACCATTTGACTGAAATTATCAAGATTGAAGACGAAAAGGATGCTGAGACGAATTTTCAGGAGGTATTATCATTATATTTTGATGTATAACTGTACAAGTAAGAACACCAGTTTTCAATGTTTTTGATATTTTTTTACAAGTTGGTTGGAATTGGAATCCAACGTTGACTATCACGCGTAAACTTTTATGCGAGAATTATTTTGGTAGTTTATTTCCTAAGTATTCAGGTCAGGAAGTATGCTCACATCTCAATTAATTGAGTCCGCCTAAGGTCAACACATATAATTGAATTGTTTCACTTTTGATTGTTAGGAGGATCCAATTGTTAAATTTGTCTAAGGAAATATAGGTACATGTTTTGGTTTCTTTCCACAAAGCCAAATCTTTCTCCTTCTATGTTCTTTTGGATGACTTGGGTTGGGTCTTAGTTCTTATTAGCAAGTTACATACGTGCAAACTACAAACATGCATGAATAACCTTTATAAATGGACTTATATGCATTTAATCATGTCGTTTTAAGCTGAGGCTGTATGTTTAAACGGAGCATGCCCTGACTTGAAGTTTAACTATTTGAATTGCAATGTTATATGAGTTCGTAGAAACTCATGTTTTCTTGAATTAAAAGCTTGTTCTCGTTTCTTTTGAATTGGGAGAGAGAGTGCTAAATACGGAACTAGAGTAAATTCTAATACTCTAATTCTTGATTAGGACACTTTAGTCCAGTTTCTTTTAAGTAGTTAGGTAGGTTTAATGCAATGGCAATAATTATTAGATAGAGTGAATCTAGATTTTTTTTAAATGATATTTTGTCAAGGGTAAAATTGGATTTTTCTTAAAAAGAACATTTATTTTTTATAATACTCCTAAAATAACATTGAAAATTCAAAACATATATTCTCTTACTCTTTTTGTTCCCAAGTGAAAATATTTTATTTCTCATTTGAGTCTCTCTATTTATCTTCACTAAAAATATTTATTTCTCTCATAATTTGTAAATTCAAACAACTTCTTAGTAATATGAAATACTTATATAAATGAATTAAAGGTATACACATAGAGTGTGATGAGAAAAACTTTGAGGACAGAGAGAGAATAAGAGGTGAGAGATTGAGATAGATTAAAATGAGAGAAAAAAATGGTATTTTTTGAGCGAGAGGGAATTTTTTGGTTTTTATTTTTAAATTTATGAGAAACCCAATTTTACCACTTGATAAGTTAACATTTTTAGAAAATTTGGATTGAATTGATTCTGTTTAAAAGTTTATGGATTAAACCTATCTAATTTAAAAAAAAAGTGGGATTAAAATGTCCATATTGAAAAGTTGCAAGACTAACATGACCATAATCCCGCTAAATACACTCCTTAATTCACTTTGTTATATAGACTTTTATACAGACTTTCACTTCTTGATTTACATGTGTTATTGCATTTTCCAATAAAAGTATTTATGACTTGAAGGAAATTTTATTTTTTGGAAAGAAAGGTCAAATGCCATTCAAGGAATAGAAAAGAATGCATAAAGGAGTATATTTAGCAGCATTGCTCTGAACCGTAAAGCTATTAGACGTGAGATTCTGGCACCACTATTTCACTTGGCATGTCCATGTAAGTATGTATCAGTTTTACATCTTCACAGGCAAGCTGCACTCTTGAAGCTGGGGTCAAGATTTACTCATTAAGGGTTGACTCAGTGCATTCTGAGGCATATAAAGTCCTTGGTGGAATGAATAGAGCAGGTCAAGATGAAAAACAAGGTTAGGGTGACTATCCAACTTCAGAATTTTTACTTTTTTTTTATGGATAAGATTTGTTCTGACTTTTGAGCATTTAATGGATTAAGATGAAGTTAAAAATAATGAAAATCTTGTTCTTGAACCTATTAAACGATTGATCATTTCAGGATTCATAGTTATGGCCGTGTATTTTCAGCTATAATTAACCTTAAGAAAATAGTTGAAATAGTTACATAAGTTAATGATTGACATAACAAGTTAAAAACATCACAAAGTGACATTATTTGACAATGTGCCTGACATGTGTACGAATTATTGAAGGTTAATTTTGGAATATTGAAGAAATGAAATAAAAAAAATCAAAAACCACACCCACCTCTTTCAGATTCGATCACTTATCTCAACCAACCCTAAAATTTGGTAAGTCTCCAGCTCCAAATTAAGTATACAATAGTCTGCTAGAGATTATTGTTTTCGGGTCACGTGGAATTAATTAAGTTTTATAAGGACATGTTGGGTGCATCGTATTGAATAGATTAAGTATAATTGTATTGGATTAAACTGTATTGAATTGTATTATATTTAGTCTGTATAATATTTGGTAATAAGTTTTATAATACAATCGAACAAAATTATTTATAAATATTTTAATAAAATAATTTATATTTAAAATAATGTTTTATTAGAAAAATTATTTAAATCAATGTTTAATTTATTTTTATACTTTTATTATATTTTAAATTAAAAAATGTTATTTTTAATTTGAGATGAAATAAAAAATCAAGACACAATTTATAATTGAAAACTCAAACAGATTAAGTTAAATATATAGTACGGTTTAGATCCACACCTCCTGATTGTATTAAATTTTTACATAATTGTACTATTTTTATACTATACGATATGTATAATTTCACAGCCAAACACACGATTATATAAAAATTATACATTCAAAATTTTTAGTACTTTTCAATAAACATGCCTTACATGTATATTTTAACCTTTTGCTCCGCTACTTGTTCTTTGTAGCTTGAAAGATGAACTGAAGGTTCACATCTCAATAAAGAAAAAATAAAAGTAGGCTTGAGCAAAATATTCGATCAATCCGAAAACTCGATCGAATCCAAAGAAATGGATTGGTTTCGATCCGAAGTTGTATTGGATTCGAATTAAAAATATTCAAATTTGTATAAACTAATTGGATATGATATATTTAATATATTACTTAAAAAATATATATAAAAAATATTATAATTAAACATGTATATATATATATGTGTCTTGATATTATTTTTCCAATTTGTTTATTATGGGGTACCATTTCATACTAGATTAAATCATTTTAAAAATTTATACAATAAAAATGCAATTTTCCTTCAAAATCTTAATCCAAATTCAAAACAATTTTCATTTGCATTACTCATATCTCATTATTCAGCCTCTGTGTCTCAGATTTGACGCCAACGCAACTCTCTTAAGCCCATTTCATTTTCCAACCCAACGTCGATAATCCCATTCCATTTCCTAGCTCGGTGCTAACCGTTGTTCATCATCGGTTCATACACTCCTAGTCATTGTTCTTCATCTTCCCTACCAAGCTCTCAATCACTGTTCATCGTCCCTTCTAGTCATTGTTCATCTCTCAGACTCTCAGTTGCTATTCTTCAACAGAAGTATTTACATTTATTGTGGTGATGTAGGTCAACCATCAGAGACAGATTAGAGTAATGTGACACATTTTGTAAAGTTCTAAAAATAAATTATAAAATTACATTGAAGTTTAGTGTTTCATTGTATGTTACTTCTAATAAACATGATCATGAGTTGCATAGTATTCAAGTTCTACTAATGGATATAACAAAATCTGAGAAGTCGTTATTGAAATCAATGGCTATCAATATGAAAGAAAAAATTAATAATTATTGGGAGAATGTTGATAATACGAATAAATTATTGTTGTTTTGGACCCATGATACAACTTAAGTACTTATCATTTAAGTTCAATAAAATTTATGAGTTTAGGGTGATTGATGTTAATATAATGAGAAAGATACACTTTATAAGTTGTATGAATTGTGTTCAAAAGTTGGGAAAAAGAGTCAATTTTAACCCCAAATGGGAAGTAATATTTCATAACCAAGAAAGAACAAATCTATCATTCATAGCCAAGTATAACAAAATGATATCAAAGGAATTACCTTATTGAGTTGATGTATTTATTAGAACTAGAAAGTGAGAATAGCTTGGAAACTAAGTCTAAGGTTGATCAATATTTGGCAGACCTAAGAACAAATAATTCAAAATCCGATATTTTAAGGTTCTTAAAATTGAATTTTGAGAAATATATTATCATGTCACAAATTGTAAGAGATATTTTTGACAATACAAGAAGTTGAATTATTGATCCTTTTAAGAGTTTATTACTCTCAACAATGTTCTCACAAATGTGTAATCTTGCTATAAAACATAGAGCAAGATTACAACGTTGTGACACTTGAAAATGTATTTTCTGATAAGTTATTACTTGCTTGCTTCAAATCATTGTTATCTAAATATCTAATTAGAGTATTTATTTATTTCGATTTATTCATGATTTTCTTGTAGACAAATTCTTACATTCCTTGCAACTAAATGTAACATTTTATTTTCCTTTACGTGCATATGAAGCACATGTATAAATCTTTCGTGGTTTTTATTTATTTTTTGTCAAAAGAGAGATTCCAAAATTGCTTTGCAATAGGTTAGGCATGATTCCAAAATTGATGATCATCTAGAAACTAATTTTTTTTAATCTGAATAAAGAAATTGAGAACTTTCTTTCAATGGCTTTTTATATATTACTAAACTATAATGATTTTTTTTTGTTGAAACAAAGCAGTTCAACATAAACATTCAGCTAATATAATATCAATTTTCTCCTACCATCTTAATAAATTTTTTATATATATATTTTAGTATCATTTGCGACAATCGAAGAGTTAACGTAAACAAAACAATGAATTCTTCATCATTTTCACCATGTTTCTTACCTTATGTTTTATTGCTAATGTCTAATATTTTTTTTTCTTCTATAACTATATATATAGCTTTAGATAAAAATACACTTTATGTCACTGAGAAAGCAAATAAAGAGCAACACGATCAACTCAAGCAGAAGATTTTATAACTACTCCACTTCCTAACCTCTACATTGCTTCTAAAGAAGAAGGTAAAATAATTTCCTCTAGATCTAGATTTTAGCATAGAAGTGGTTAGGTAATATTGCAAAGCTATATACAAATATTATAAGAAACAATACAAATATGTGTCAAGTAAATCTATCACATCAAATTTGCTTGCACATATTGCCATTAGATGTAATAAGTTTTCCGATATAGTGCTTAAGAATAAAAAAATTTAGCTTTTTTTAAGCAAGGAAGTCTTGTACCTCGCATTTTTATTGCTGAAAGATGTAGGGAAAAATATGCGAGGATGATAATAAAAGATGAATTGTCATTTATTATCGTAGAAGGTGAAGGATTTAAGGAGTTTATTGAAGAGTTGCAACTTTTGTTTAAAATCCCTTTTCGGTGGACTATTGCAAGAAATTGTTTGAATTTGTACATTACTTAAAGAGAAGTTGTTGAATAGAACTAGTCAAAGAATATGTCTTACCATTAATACGTGAACATCTTGTCAGAATTTATGTTATATGTGTTTAACTACTCATTTTGTTGACAGTGATTGAAATTTACAAAAGCGAATCTTGAACTTTTGTTAAGTTCTAAACTTAAAGGTGATAAACTTGGTAGAGCTATTGAATCATTGATAGGATATTTTGTATTACAATTGATAATGCAAGTTCTAATGATATTGTACTTATTTGAAGAAATGTGTTAATGATCAGGATAGTACAATTTTAGAATCAAAACACTTGCACATACGATGTGGTGCACATATTTTGAATTTAATTGTTGAGTAAAGATTGAAAGACTATAATATATAAATAAATAGTTTTCGTGCTGTTGTAAAATATGAGAGAGGATCACCAATGAGACTTTAAAAATTTAAGAGTGCTGTTTAGATGGAAATACTCTATTTAAAAACTTATTTGTTTAGAAGTTATGACAATGTAGAATTCAATTTATTTGATGTTGGATTTTGCAACATATTTTCAAAAGTCACTTGAGAGGTTAGAGATCATTGATTTAGGGTACTATCAAGAGTTTTGTCAAGGTCAAACTAAACAAGTTCCGATTACAATTGATTGAGATAATGCAAGACATTTTGTCCAACTTTTTATGAAACAACTTTAATGTTTTTTGGATCTTTGTATGTGACTTCTAATTTTTTCTTGGATCGTAATTGTTCTATGTATTATCAACTTGATACGTGGAGTAAATGTGAGGATTACATTGTGATGAAGATGGTTAGTAAGATGAAGGTAAAGTTTGACAAATATTGAGGAGAAATATCTAAAATGAATATCATATTTTACTTGATCTTAGGCACAAAGAGTGCTCTTTAAATCTAAGTTTGCTAGAATTGTGTAATGGGGATGAGATTGAGGCATCAATGAATTTAAAACGGATGAAAAAAACTTTAGAAGATATGTATGAGAAGTATTGTAAAACTTATTTTACTTTAAGCACAAAATAATCTTCTCAACCTTTAAAAATGGGTACATAAGGTTTTAGTTTAGAAAAAAATACATTTCAAATTTATGTTTTTCGTACGAGAAAACATTTAAAAGAAGCTCATATTATGGAAAACACATCTAAGGTGGAAAAATACTTACAAGATGCATGAATGATGAGAAATTTGATCTTTTAAGTTTGTGGAATGTTCATTCCTCAAAATTTAAGATTTTATCTTTAATAGCTCAAGATGTATTGGGTATATCGATATCTACTGTAATATCTGAATCTGTATTCTCACTGGTGGTCGTATAATTAGTCTATATAAGAGTTCTTTATCTTCTAAAACTGTGCAATCCTTGATTTGCACTCAAAATTGATTTCGTTCTTCTCGAATAATTGATATCTAGAGTTTCAATTTCTTCAATGAGACTCTTGGATATCAATGATTCGAGAAGAACGAAATCAATTTTGAGTGCAAATCAAAGATTGCACGGTTTTAGATGATAAAGAACTCCTATATAGACTAATTATACAACCAACAATGAAAATAAAGATTCAGATGCTATAGTAGATACCGATATAGCCAATATATCTTGAGCTATCAAAGATAACATCTTAAATATTGAGGAATGAACATTCCACAAACTTAAAAGATCGAATTTATTATCATTCATGCATCTTGCAAATATTTTTCCATAGTATGAACCTCTTTTAAATGTTTTCTCCTACGAAAAGCATAAATTTGTAATGTATTTTTTTCTATACTAAAACCTTATGTACCCATTTTTAAAGGTTGAGAAGATTATTTTATGCTTAAAGGAAAATAAGTTTTACGATACTTCTCATATATATCTTCCGAAGTTTTTTTTACCCTTTTTGAATTCATTGATGCCTCAATCTCATCCCCATTACACAATTCTAGCAAACTTAGATTTAAAGAGAGCACTCCTTGTGCCTAGGATCAAGTAAAACATTATATTTATTTTAGATACTCCTCCCCAATATTTGTCAAACTTTACCTTCATCTCACTAGTCATCTTTATCACAATGTAATCTTCACATTTACTCCACGTATCAAGTTGATAATGCATAGAACAATTACAATCCAAGAAGAAATTAGAAGTCACATACAAAGATCCAAAAAACATTAAAGTTGGACAAAATGTCTTGCAGTATCCCAATCAATTGTAATCAGAGCTTGTTTAGTTTGACCTTGACAAAACTCTTGATAGTACCCTAAATCAGTGATCTCTAACCTCTCAAGTGCCTTTTGAAAATATGTTGCAAAATCTAACATCAAAAAGTTGAATTTCATATTGTTGTAACATCTAAACAAATAAGTTTTTGAGTAGAGTTTTTATCTCAACAGTACTCTTAAATTTTTGAAGTCTAATTGGTGATTCTCTCACATGTCTTACAACAGCAC
Organism: Hippophae tibetana; assembly: GCA_037013495.1. Lineage (NCBI taxonomy): Eukaryota > Viridiplantae > Streptophyta > Magnoliopsida > Rosales > Elaeagnaceae > Hippophae > Hippophae tibetana. The sequence continues at coordinate 71,760,504 of CM072803.1, read as the reverse complement.
GGATCTTATTTATATGTTATATAATCTTTCAATCTCTACTCAACAATTAAATTCAAAATATGTGCACCGCATCGTATGTGCAAGTATTTTGATTCTAAAATTGCACTATCCCGATCATTAACACATTTCTTCAAATAAATACATTAGAATTTGCATTATCAATTGTAATACAAAATATCCTATCAATGATTCAATAGCTCTATCAAGTTTAGAACTTGACAAAAGTTCAAGATTTGTTTTTGTAAATTCTAATCACTATCAACAAAATGAGTAGTTAAACACATATAACATAAATTCTGACAAGATGTTCACGTATCAATGATAAGACATTCATTGACTAATTCTATTCAACAACTCATCTTTAAATAATGTACAATTTCTTGCAATAGTATACCGAAAAGAGATTTTAAACAAAGGTTGCAAATCTTCAATAAACTCTTTAAATCCTTCACCTTTTACGATAATAAATGACAATTCATCTTTTATTATCATTCTCGTCTATTTTTCCCTACATCTTTCGACATTAAAAGTGCGAGGTATAAGATTTCCTTGCTTAAAAAAAACTAAAATTTTTGCTTAAGCACTCTACCGGAAAAATTATTACATCTAATAACAATGTGTGCAAGCAAATTTGATGTGATAGATGCTTAACACATATTTGTATATAGCTTTGCAATATTGCCCAACCCCTTCTATAATATTCTCTCGCTATCATTTTGTTATATTTGGTTATGAATGATAGATTTGTTCTTTCTTGGCTATGAAATGTTACTTCCCATTTGGGGTTGAGATTGACTTTCCTCTTCACATCTTTTGAACAAAATTTCATACAACTCATAAAGTGTATTTTTCTTATTCTATTAAACATCAATTACATTAGATTCATAAATTTTATTGAACATAAATGATAAGTACTTTAGTTGTATTATGGGTCAAGAACAACAAGTTATTCGTATTATCAACATTCTTCCAATAATTTTTTCTTTCATATTAATAGCCATTGATTTCAATAAAGGATTCTCAGATTTTGTTATATCCTTGAATGCTATTTATTGATCATGTTTATTAGAAGTAACATACAATGAAGCACTAAACTTCAAAGTGGGTTCATAATTTATTTTTAAAACTTTAGAAAGCGTATCGCATTGCTCAAATCTATCTCTGAGAGAAGTAACATACAATGAAGCACTAAACTTCAAAGTGGATTCATAATTTATTTTTAAAACTTTACAAAGCGTATCGCATTGCTCAAATCTATCTCTGATGGTTGACCTACATCACCATAATAGATGTAAATTTTAGTTTAAAGCAGAGAAATAAAAATCAAACCTTCTTCCGTTGAAGAGCAGTGATTGAGGATTTGGTAGGAAATATGAAGAACAACGGTTAGTGTCGGGTTGAGAAATGGTATGGGCTTGAAAGAGTTGCGTCGTCGTCAAGTCTGATACATAGAGAGAATACAAATGAAAATTGTTTTGAATTTGGATTAGGGTTTTGAAGTGTTGTATAAATTTTTAAAATGATTTAATCTAGTATGAAATAGTATACCATAATATACAAATTAGACAAATAATATCAAGACATTTGTATTTATATATATACATGTTTAATTATACTTATTTTCACTACGGAGTTAAATATTTTTAATCCGACTTCGGATCAAAACCAATTCATTTTTTTGGATATTTTGCTCAGTGTTAGTTTGAATTTCAATATTTTTAAGCGTTATGTTAAAATTATAGATATTTGGAGTTAAATTATGTAATTGATGGTAAAAAATTTCTTTTAGATTATTTTTATTGAATTATTTTTAATCATATTGTCTGTTATAGGTTGAAATTATGATTTTGACACTTTCAGATCTTATTAGATTCGGATTGAATAATTCATAGTTTTCTTCGTATCGAATTCGAAATGCCTTAAAATTGGCAATTTTGATTACTAGCTAAAGTTTTGGCTTGTGCCGGTACATTTCAGCATCTGGTGAAGCAATTCAATATAAATGGAGAATCGTTGCATCATATAGCTGTAAAATCAGTCTCTCTCTTCAGCCAATCTGTAGACTGTAGGATTTTTTTTTTGGGCTAAAATAGCAAGGAATTATTGTGGAGTCCAACTCGTCCTTTCAACAACTCCTATGCCACAAAAACAATAGTACTCACTCATGTTCATGTTGTTGTTCTTCATCACATAAAACAGAGCTTCCGAATTGGAGAAAAAATGGATTTTGTGAAGGATAAATGGAGTTGGTGAGGTTGAAGATGAAAAAGAAAGCTGGAAGTTGTAGAGGGGAGGTTAATGTCGAAAGAGGGAGGTTGAGCTGCTTTTAATGGTGGGAATTAGTGATAGGGTGGTATTTGGAGGGTTTTTTTTCTTTTAGTTTCTTCCATTAAAAACGATCACGTGTTAAGCATGTGATGACATTTTGGAATATTTTAGATTTATATAGAATTTTTATAAAGTTGTCCTTATATCGTTTAGTCAAACAATCACAATTGGGAATCGCCACTCAAAACTCTCAAGAAACACAAGGCCATCAACCTTTTATAGTGGAGAGATTTGATGAAGAAAACAGAAGAGAAATCGGAAGAAAGTGCAGTTTATAATGATGGTATTGGCTCTGATGGTGAACACATTGAGGTTTATAGTGATGTACTAACTATGGTCAATGAGGGCCTTGGTTGTGCAGATTCTTCTTTTGCAAATTATCATGCGGTTTTTTAGACTTCATCCTGCTACATTCATCTGTGATGTTCTTAATTATTTTGACATAACAAGGGATGAGATTCCCTAATGTGCTGTGTTTTTTGGGAAAACGAATCGTTCTCTTCTTATGACCCTGATACTGACACATGTTTGGCAAAGTCTATGGGTATTTGATCTTAAGTCTGGGACTGACTTCAAAGCAAAAGGGCAGGTGATGTATTGGTTATGTTCATTATAATTTGGTTATTAATAAAATATCTATTACCAGATGAAGCAATGCAAAAGTTTGATGATTATGGGCAATTACCATCATGGGATGAAGAAAGTCTACATGATGGCCCATTTGATGAGGCAGTTGTCCATAGTGATGTAGTGGACTCCAGCAGTCTTGTTTCTCAGCCTCGCCAGGTTAGTTTCCCTGGTATCATGTAAGACAGTAGTGCATATTTAAGCTGTCTGGACACTCCCTGGTATCATGTAACACCTTCTTTCCATCCTTTCTGACGAGCTCTCTGCTCCCAGGTTGCTGTGAGTCTCTTCTGTGTAACTAGTGCAGCTTCAGCTTTCTCCCTTGCCTCTGCGCACGTTTCCATCCCTGAGTTGCACTTGTCCGCTTCCTTCTGATATTGAGATGTTACTTTTTTAGCCTCTAGCAAAGCCACGTCGGCACGTTGCTGGTTCTCCAAAGCATAGGCTTCTCGCTGCTTAAGTTCCTCTGCCAGTAGCTCTGCAAAGTTCTTCTCAGTGTCTTCACTCATCTCTGGGTCATGCTTTGCACAATCTACGTTAAACAATGCCCAAGGGATAAGTGATAGTTGGGTTGAGAAAAATATCCATAGATTTTTAATCATAAATATACAAAGGAATGCCGAATGCTCATCCAGCTTGTATGGAGTGCTAGTGACTAATATTAAAACTTGACAAGGAATTCTAATTTTCTGATATGTTTCATGAGTCATGAAGATAATGAAGAGTTACACCCCAACTTCCAAACCTGTTTATGCCGATGCAAGCAAATAAGAACAAACATGTGAAAAAACCTTTTGAACCTCTATTCATGTGAAATTTCTTGTAAACCATGTCGTTTTTATCCTTCAAAAAGGAATCAAGAACTAAGAAGCATAGGGGGAAAAGATGCAATGTACACACATAATTCACAGACATGACTATTGATAATAGCATAAAAATACATATCTAAAACATGTAAATTAATTGATATTTATGATTAAAATAGTTTAAAATTAATACTTATCTATATAAATTCAATAAATGTTGATTTATATTAAATATGATTATTTTATGTTCATAGGATAAACAAAATCAATAAAAGAATATCAAAGAAATCAAAATTTGAATTTTGCAACATATCTTCATAAGATTTTACAAACAAGTTGTTGAGTTTGGATCATAACTTTTGATTCTGATATCTAAATAAGATGATTCAATTCATATGAAAAATTAAGAGATTTATCTACAATTTCATATTTCACAAAAAATATCTAAATTAGACTATTTCAAGCCCAAAAATAAGCTTAAATAAAAAATACACAATATTTGATCGTTTGTTAGTATTTTTGATATATCTTTTTGTACAAAACTCTAAATTAAAAAATTTTTATACTTTGAAAAGATGAAAGATTTATTTATAAATATTATTTTGAAAATATTTTTCAAATCAATTATCTTCAAAAAGACAACTTACCCTATCAAGATTAAATAAATCTTCATACTCCAACATTAAAAATAGAAAGAGTATTTAACACTTTGGAGCATCAAAAAATTATAAAGAGCTCTTACTTTATTCTCTCTAGAATTTATGGAAATGATTTGTAAGTTATGCTAAAGCTAGAGCAAGTCTAGAGAAGAGCTTAATTTTCCTATATCCTTCAGCTTCTTTAACTCTTATAAGTATTTTCTAGATTTTACTTTTGTTATATATGTTCTTTAGTTTCATATAAGTTTAGTCATGCTTTCTTTACGTGTAATTCTTAGTTTATAATTATAATATTTATTATAAGTTGATCTTTTACTATGATATTATCCTTCTTAGATAACTTATAATAATAAATCTTATTTGGTCTTTAATAAAAATATTTTCTCAAAATAAATACATTATTTTTTATCATTGATCTTCAACTTTATACCTTCCAATTATTTGTTTGGGATATGAAACAAATAATTGAGTAATAAATAAGAATCAAAGCTAAAATGCTAAAATGAAACAAGTGAATCTCAAACCTTATTATTTAATATTAATTTTCTTTTCTTTCAAAATTTTTATCTTTAATTTTTATTATTTTTCTTTATTTCTCAATTATCACTTGTTATTTATTATTCTGTGATAATCTTTATGTTAATTTTGTTTCCCTGTGAAATTGACACCTAAAGAAGCTACACTACAACAACTGTTTAGCTAAGTGTAATAATTGATGTATGCAACATGAAAGGAGGCACCATTTCAAAAAGAATGCATTCTTAATAGAGCAATAATAGCACATAAGACATTGCCAAAGTACAAAAATCTTGGTTGTCCCACAATTTTCTGTCAGATTGGAACACATAAATTTGGTCAAGCTCTCCTAATTTTAGGAGTAAGTGTCAATTTGATGCCTTATTTTGTATACTTGTAACTTGGACTCAGAGAGATCAAACCTACATCTGTGGTACAACAATTACTTGACCATTCTATCGAAGACCAAGAGAGATACTTGAAGATGTTTTGATCCAAATCGATAAATTTTACTATCCTATTGACTTTCTAGTTTTGGATACTCAATCAGTGGTTGACATAAAGTCAAAGATCCCTTTCATCCTTGAAAGACCTTTCCTTGCTACAACAAATGTCCTTATTAACTATAAGAATGGGCTTATGAAGTTATTTTTTGGGAACATGACTCTAGAGGTGAATATTTTTCATGTAGGGAAACATGCACAAGATGATGATAAATGCTATCAGACCTACATGATAGACACGCTTGTTAAAGAGGAAGTAAACATACGATGAGTTTAAATCGTTAGAGTATCTACTCCTTAATCATAAATCTAATTCATTGCTTTTTCCTTATACATTTAATGTTTCTTTAGTTTCTTATGAAAAGCAAGATAAGCAATTAAGATATTGGTAATCACGTTTTGAGGAGTTGCAAGTAAAAGAAAGATGCCAAAAACCCTTGGCCTTAGAGACACCAAAAGTTGAACTTTCTGCACTATCCAAAGATTTTAACATGCATTCTTGTGTTCAGGTGATACCTTTCCTATCATTATATACTCCGAACTTAGTATTAAGCAAAAAAAAAATTGATAAATATGTTAAAAGAACATAAAAATGCACCATGTTGGACTATAACTGACATAAAAGATATTTCTCCATTAATTTGTTCCTATAGAATACATTTAAAGAAAGGAGCTAATCTTAGAAAAGACCCCCCAAAGAAAACTTAATCCCAAGATAAAAGAAATAGTTAGGAAACAAGTCTTAAAATTACTAGATTTAGGTATAATTTACCCAATATCTGACAATGAATTGGTGAGTTCAACATAAGTGGTTCCAAAAAAATCTAGGATGACTGTAGTTGAAAGGGAATTCTTATTCTAACTAGGGTAGTAATTGGGTGACATATATTCTGGTTATTATCAAATAGAGATAGCTTTAAAGGATTAGAAAAAAACTACATTTACATGCTTATATGGTATTTATGCTTTTCGTAGGATGCCTTTTGGTTTATGTAATGCACCAGTTACCTTCCAGCATTATATACTCAGTATTTTTTCTTATATGATTGAAAAATGTATAAAAGATTTTATGAATGATTTGACTGTTTTTGGTGATTCCTTTCTACTTAATTTAGAAGTTGTGTTAAGTAGACGTGAAGAAAAAAGACTTGTTTTGAATTGAAAAAAGTGTCATTTCATGGTGTCTTTTGGGATTGTTTTGGGTCACATTGTGTCTGAAAAGGAATAGAGGTAGATAAAACCAAATTGAATTAATATCTAAATTACCTACCCCTGAAACAGTAAAATATGTCTACTCTTTTTTTAGACACGTTGGTTTTTAGAGAAGATATATACATAACTTCTCTGGAATATCTTATCCATTGTGTAACTTCCTAGTCAAAGATACTAAGTTTAAGTGGACTCAAGAGTACGAGGAAGCTTTTCAAACACTTGTTACCAAACTCACTTCCATTCCTATGCAAGCAACTATGTAGTGAGAACTGGTCCTTGGACAAGGAAGGGATGGGAAGCCTTTTGTTGTTTACTATGCTAGTAGAACTTTAAATAGTGTTCAAATGAATTATTCTACAACATAATTACTATTATGCAAACTTGCCAAGAAGTATGGGAAAGGGGGGATTTCAGAATACTGTCTTAATATAAATATACAATTTTAACAAATATATGCTTAACATTTCAGAATGCAGTAGTCTAAACCTTGAAAGCATTTGTACAATCAAACTACTAAACAGAAATTGCCACAGACGATGAAGAGAGTTAGAGCGTACACTTAAAATGTTCCATAAAACTAGCAATTTTAGTATCTTGAACCTTTACATTGTTTAAAAAAACATCATTCATCATGGCTTCTGTAAAATTTAAGACATTGGAACAGGTAAAGTCTACCTTTTCAAATTATCAGCAGCAAGAAAACTGAAAAATATACCGCATGATTTGCTCCCCCCCATGTATCTATCTCACCTGAGTACAGTTTTTGCAAGCCCAAACTACAAATGAATGGGTACCAGTATAATGTTTCTTTAAGGACTATCTTTATGCAGTGAAAGAACCAACATCCAATAAAAGATTCAAAGCAGATGGTCATCACGATTCATAATTGAGATATATCTAAATCAACTTGTTAGGTAAATAGCAAAGGGAAACTAACCTGCAAAGGAAGTATTGCCTAATCCTGTGAGGGATTAAAAACAAAAGGGAATGGTAAGAACAATATCACTGTTATAATAATCAAAACAGGCAGAATATCAAATTATACCAGTCACCTAACCTACAATTATAAAAAATGGGATTCAGAGTTAACAAGGTAAAAAAGGTCAAAGCTCATTCATTTCATACATCCGTTATCAATACCAAACAGTAAGCTGGGTGTGGTTAGTTGTGAAGTTAAAAGGAATCATATGAGACGTAGCTCATGAATCATCACTTGAAACTGGCTCAAAAATCATAACCCAGAAAGAAAAAGGACCCATATATCGAAGCAATGAGCTCAGTATAATCTTGAAATTGACAAAGCCTCCCAACTACATGGGTGATTCTATTTCATGAGCCCATTCACACCACTCATATTCCGCGCAAAGTATAAGAAACCACTAAAAAAGGCATCCATTAAGTTGGATCGAGATCTGAAACATACAATGTGCTAAAATCGAGCAACAAATTTCCAATTAAACTAGTGTGAAAATTCCAAAACACCCAAAAAATTAAGGGAGAGATCAAATCGGATCAGGTATAAAAGATGACACTGGACCGGTAAGAGGTGAATAAATTACCAAGAGGGATGGAGAGGAGGGGTTGAGAAGAGCAATCGCAAGCACAGGGAGGGCAAGAAAGAGAAGAAGAAGAAGAAGAGTGGCTGACAGCGGCCAAACCCTCCATGAAGTGCCAGTAAAGTGGGGGACCCACTATATATCCTGCTATGCACAGCGCTATAACTGCCAGACCGGCCTTCAATGCCGCTGGGTTACATGAACCCGCTGGGTTCTGGGTCATAGCCATCTCCACCGATATTTGCTTCTCTAACTACCTTTTATTTTCAATCGTTTAAGCTTTTCTTATTTTTCAATAAACTCGATCTGGTTCGAGTGAAGATGAATTTTCAAGCTTAGAAGAGAGAGAATATGACATGAATAATATTTTTTTTTGGGTTGTTGTTGCTAACTGCTAAGTATATGATATGGATAAAATTGATAAATAGAATGATACCGCTGTAGAATTACGTAAGTGGATACTAATTATTATTTTTAACAAAATATGAGAAAAATAAGCATACATATTTATAAAAATATTATGAGAATTAAAGATAAAATTCTAATATTATAAGAATAAAGTAACAAACCTTATTATTAAGAAAACAAATTGCTATATATTTTACAAATAAAAATCCTGCTAATTTTTGAAAAATGTTAAGAAGGATTTTATTATGGTTGTTTGTTTCTATGGTGTATTGTCATATATTCTTATTTATAAACTTAAAATTTCATATTTTAATAAATTTAAAATCAATCTTAACTCTTTAATTCTAAAAGATTTATTGTATATAAATGTGCAATCGTATAAAAAAAATTATTATTATTACTCATGTCTATAGAGTATTACTTTATACTCCTATTTATAGACTTAAAATTTTGAATATTAAATCCATCTAAATTCTTTAATTTTGATATATTTATTACATGTGTTAGATAAATGTGTACTTGTACAAAATATATTTGTCAAATTTTGTTTTGATGCATTGTGCTTCTATAACATTGATTATATTATGGAGATTTTCGTCAGTAATATTTAATGTAATGTATTCTAAGAATCTTGACAGAAAGATTTCATATCTTTTATAAAAAGTGATAAACTCGTGAATGATTTTTTATCCTTTGTTTTAGATAAGATAGCCTTAGTAATTTAAGATGGGTAGATAAAAAAATTTATCCGATATTTTTTTATATTCATTATTTGAATTAAATCTTCAAAGTAATTAAGGGATTATATTTCAAATTATTTTTTTTCGGTTGTTGTTAACCACCGTATATTGATAAGATTGAAATAATTTTTCTCTTTCACATCATCCAAATAATTTAAAATGTTAAATATTTGAACTATTTATAATTTTAATTTAATCATCATTAAAAAAATGTATTAATTCCATGTACTAAGACTTTAAAAAGCTATCTGATTAGTAATTCTCCGTATATCATGATCAAGAAGTATATTTAATTTACAAAATTTATGAATAAAATTAATTAATGAACTTCTTTTTTGAAACTTTTCTTTTATTTTGGGTTCATGATTTTCAATCTTATTTTGACATTTTAAAATTTTTTTATATCTAAATTTTAATTATGTTATAATATTTTTAAATAAACAGATCATTTTGATTTTTTCAAAAATTAGATCAAAAAATTCATTTTTGAGTATATTAAATAGTTGGAAAAAATTTATTATTTTCTCAAAATTAAAATCATCATCCCAATTTGTCTCTTTGATAATTTAGAAACAAAATTCTTTAATTGATAATGTAGATCAAAAAATCCTTACTCCATTAATTTCTTCATAAATGTTATTTGGAACACTAAAATTATACAAATTTTTAATGTCTTGTTTAGATATGAGATTAATAAAATTAGACTCTATTTGATATACTTCAAAAAATTGTTTATCTTCTTTAAGAGATTCATATGCTTAATAATGAACATTTTTTTTAATTTATTAACTTGATAATGATATACACTTCAATTAATATACATTCCTAGATAATGAATCTCTTAAAATAATATAATATTTTATTTTTGGAGTATTTGTTTGCTATATCATTTTTGTCTTTTTAATAATGATAATCCAATCTACACAAGGCTTTTTCATATGTAAAATTATAATCTCATTTTGTTAATGGTCTTCGTAAACATTTATAGTTAAATAATTTACAAAAAAATTGTTACTCTCTTTTAAATGTTTTACTTCAAAACTAGAAATGACAATTTGATTATATCATTTTAATATTATTTATTCAATATTATTTATTTTACTACGTAAGAAATTTTTAACTACTTATTATCATCTCTAATAATAAAACTTTCTAGAGTTAAATAAATATGAAAATATTTAATAGTAAGTTTTATTTCTAATAATTTTTTTAAAATATATTGTAATTAATTTCATTTTATTTCAATTTTTCATAATTATATCTACAAATTAATTATTCTTTTTGAAGTATTTTAAGTACAAAGTTTTTCTAACTCTCGTAGCATTTATAAAACTTGATGGATCTTTTTGAAGTTCATAATATATCGTACAACTTATAAGTTTTAAGAATATAAACATCATATCACTCGTTTTTGTTTTTTTTGTTTCATTTAGTAATTTTTTTAATTGTATAACTTAACTTTGTGAAAAGAAAAACATATTTATGCTATGCATATTTACTTTTTATAATATATTTAATTTACTTTTTATAATATATTTAATTTACTTTTTATAATATAATATATATATAATTTTTAAGGACTAAAAATAAAATTATTAAATTATATAAAAAATGAAAAATATTTAACATTATATATATATAAATTAAAAAAATATTTTTAGAGTTCTTTATTTATTACAAAAATGATACTTAAATTCTGTATTTATTTTTCATAAAAATTTAGTCATATTATTATAAAAAATAACTGTACAAGGATAAATATAATTTTTTTTTTATTTTTTTTTAATGTTTTTCAATTATATTAGATACATACTATTATAACTTAAATAATCTATAATTAAAAGAGTTGTAGAAAAATAAAATACAAAATATGAAAAATACTTATTTATTTTTATATAATCAATTTTTCATACTAATATGACAAATTATTATAAAAAATAAAATATATAATGTAAATATATTTTTAAAATAAATGTAAAATCTTTAAGGATATATTTTCAAAAATGAAATGTTTAATAACTCAATTTAGTGATTTAAAGGTAAATAAGAAGGAAAGAATGAAAAATATATTATATTTGTATTAATTAAAATATGTTATATTATAAAATAATTTTTAAAATCATAATTTTTTATATTTATTATATTGTAAATCATAATTAATAATCATTTAAATATTTTAATAAGTGAAGAAGCAATAGCATGAATTATATATAATTGATGTCATTGTTTATTTACGATTAGCTTAAGACATCAGTAATATACACTCATTAATATATTTATATTTGGTACCTGTTTTAGATTCAAAGCATTAATGTCTCTCTTTTTTAATCTCTTTGTTCTACTCGACAACTCGATATTTCTAAAGGTTTTCTTCTTACCTCTCTCTTGTTCCACTTATGTGTATCCGTCTTCTATTTTTGCCTTTTCTTCTCACTCTGATAGTTTTGTATCTCCTTGAATTTATGAATTTTATGACCTTTTTTGTTTGATTTATTTATCTTTAATTCCACTTCTACCTTGTTCTTGGTTATTATGGGATTCATTATTTTGATGAGCTTCTTATTTCTCTGTTCTTACAGTGAGTGTAACTGTCTAAGATTGAATCACTGATTTGTAAAGCTTTTGAACTTTTTTGGAAAACTGATTTAGTAAACAGATCGTTAAAAACTCTTAATCAAATCAGATCAAACTAAATTAAACCATTCAATTATAACATTTTTATTAGTAAAACAGTATGATCCGATTTGGTTAATCTTTTTTATACTAAAAACCTTACCAGATGGAAAAGACAGACACCCCTAGTATTATTTCCATGTAGCCGTCAATTTGTAGTGGAATGCAATACTGCTAGTTATCAAAATAAGATATGTTTGTTATATTAAAATAAAGATCGATGAATGTCTAATTTTTATATAATTAAACATTTAATTTTAAAGTTAAATTATGTCACAATGTAATTAGTTTGATTACATAGAAATTTAATATAATTATATGACATGGATCTAAATGAATATTTAACTTAATTTTTAAAATTTTGAATTATAAAATTATATATCTTGATTTTTTATTTAATCTTAAATTAAAATAACATGTTTAATTTTAAAATGTAATAAAAATATAAATAAAATTAATATTGATTTAAATAAATTTTATATAATAATTTTTTCAAATAAAATATTTATAATTAATTTTTTTGACTATATTATATAACTTATCAACAAATACAGAGACTAATTACGAAACAATTCAGTACAGTTTAATCTAATACATTTATATTTAAACTTTTTAATATAATATATCACATATATCTACCATCTATGAAACTTATTTTCCAATGAATAATTATTTTAAAGAGTTTTTAACGTATCATTTTAATAATATATTTGTCATCATTTAACGATAAATTGGTTAATTATTATATCTACATTATTATTAGAGTAAACTGTGTACTAACATCTAGAGTATTATAGCACTTGCTAGGCTGCTACTAGTTATTAGTAACAATTTTTTTCCTACTAATACGTGTATAGTATTGCCTACTACTTCATATAAATAGCTAAGTGTATTTTGTATCTAAAAATAAAAGTTTTCTTTTCTGATCTTTTGGTTGAATTTATATGGTATTAAAACTTTTAATTTGATACGTTGGATTGTGATTATGGAGTCTAAAGTATTGTTCAGAGCAATTGCACCTACAAATAAGTCAACATCTGACGCGTACGTTAATCGTAACTAATGCATTACTTCAAGAATTTAAAAGTGATGATTGATTGGAAAATGTCTCTACAAACAAGTTTGTTGGTAATTCTACCATTCTTATTGTGCTTTTCAATCTTGTTCCAAAATCTCCAAATAGCATTTCATTGTTAATGAAATTAAATGATAACAACTACTTAATCTGGCGTAAGTAGTCAGTGGTTTCATCATGGCTTATAGATTGAAGGGATTTATCAATGAAATCTTGCCAAAACTCTCACCGTTTCTTGATCTTAGTTATCTTACACCATATCTACAATTTACTATGTGGGTTCAATATGAAAATTTTCCTAGCTAGGGAGCAATGGATAACGCTCGAGTAGAGATCACTCAATCCATGTTTACAGAGTTATATGGTAATCTATAAACTCTTTCCAAGAATGGCCTTATTCTGCTGGAGTATATGCCACGTGCCAAGACTATTTCTAATCATTTGGCAAGAGTTGAGAAAATTATTCTTTGTTAAGTTTCCTTCAGTCTCATATCGGTCATGAGTTCAATAACAACACTGCTTATAAGTTTAGGTAACCCTTAACTTAATGAGGTCTTATTGGGTTAAGTTAGATATGAGTTTCTCACTTGGTATCAGAGTTGTGTCTAGCTTGATCAGTGACTTGGGTTTTATTCTTAACAGTCTCATTGTAGTTTTGTGAGACCACCTTTGTCCATGTGAAGGGGGGCTGTTAAGTTTTCTTCAGTCCCACATCGACCAAGAGTTCAACAACAGTACTGCTTATAAGCATGGAGAACCCTTAACTTAATGATATCTTATTGAGTTGAGTTAGGCTTAAATTTCTAACTTTCTTGAAAGAGAATTATAGACTTAATTCACGTTATCTGACATTTGTTATTATTTTCAATAATATTCATATTCAACCACCATAAGTTTTTTGCATAATCAGTTATAAACTTATAAGATAATGTTGGAACTTATGAGATAATGTTATTGGCTTCTTAAGTATCTAATCAAGATTCTAGTTTAAAGCCAATATTTCTCGGTTTAACAATGTTAGTCATTACCTTGAAAGGAAATGGTAAGTACCTTTGGGTATGTAAATAATTATCACGTTATAATCCCAAGTCTAAGTGGAATTTTCACTAATTCTTGAATCAAATTGAGTATCATATCATTTCTAAAGAAAAAAGGGTATGTTAATAAACAATGCATGGCTTAGTCCTCAATAAAACTTTCACCAGCTCTTGAAGAAAATTGAGTATCATATCATTTCCAAAGAAAGAATGTGCTAATAAACAATGCATGGTTTAGTCCTCTGTCAAATTTTCACCAATTTTTGAAATAAATTGAGTATTATATCATTTCTAAAGAAAGAAAGTATGCTAATAAACAATGCATGGTTTAATCAATAGTGAGATCACCTACGAGGGCACAAAAGGAAATGTAAAGAGTAATTCCACCATGAAATTAATGATATGAAGCTTTCTCTTTGAGACTTTGAGAAGTGGTGTTGGGAATCTTCCAGGCCTATCAACCAAGAAATCATCTTGATCAGGTGAGATGTTGGATAGGGCAAGTTTTGATCATGCACTAACCAAAAGCCTCAATTTTTTTGGCAAGGAAATGTGATCTTAGTGGGCTTGATCGAACAAGCACTTAGCTCGAACTTGTATAGTTCTAGTGGATTGAGTAAAAAAATCTTCGATTAAGCAAGCTAGGGGAAGTTTTCTCAAAAGTTTTGCAATCGATGTGTTAATTATTTGACAAGTTTGTTTATACACTAATTTGAAAAATTTCATAGCTAAGGTTGGGTTGCAGTATAAATTCTAAAATTAACTTAATTAGAATATTGAGAACCACCAAAAGTTATGTGTGATAAGTAAATAAAAAATGTTTTTTTCATCCAAGTGAGACAGTGTTAAAAGTATAAAGAGATAAGAAGAAAAAATGATTTAATGTTCTATTAGTGTGTCTTAGAATGTACATAAAGAACCCTATTTATAGGGTTGTAACAAGTGTAATACAAGTAAAATAGTACAAGTTTAGTAAAAGTAAAATAGTAAAAGTGTAGTACAAGTGAAATAGTATAAGTGAAGTATAAGTGAAATACAAAATCAAATATAACTTAACATCCCCCCTTAAATTCAAGGAGGAAGAGAAACAATCAACTTGAGTTTGAAAACTAAGTCTTGAAATCTACCTGATAGATGATATTTGGTGAAGATGTCAGCTGTTTAATCTGTAGAGGATATTGATTTGAGACAAACAGTGTCTTGAAGAACATGTTAACGAACAAAATGACAATCAATCTCGATATGTTTTATTCGTTCATGAAATACATTATTGTGAACAATTTAAATAACACTCTGATTATCGTAATATAGGATAGTTGCGGTTGATTAGAGAGCACCCATATTATTAAGTAGCCAATGGAGCCAAAGAATTTCTTGAGTAGTGTCAACAAGAGCGCGATATTCAGCTTCAGTGCTGGATTGGGAAGTGAGAGATAGAGTAGGCGGAAAGATAAAGATTAGACTTGTTGGAGAAGTTAAGATTGTGAAAGATGGTGCCTTTGATGTATCGAAGAATGTGAAGAACCGTAGTATAATGGGTAGACCGTGGAGCAGATATGAATTGATTAACCAAATGAACAACATAGGTGATGTCAGGGCAAGTGACTGTAAGATAAACAAGACAGCCAACTAGTTGTCTATATAATGTGGCATCTGAGAGAATAGTATCATTTAATGGAGTAAGTTTGATATTTGTTTCTATAGTTGTTGATACAGTCTTGCAATCAGTAATACCAGCCTTATTAAGAATATCGGAAAAGTACTTTGCTTGAGAGAGATAATATTCTTGAGAATCAGATGAGATTTCTAAGCCTAAGAAGTAGTGAAGACGACCAAGGTCTTTCATTTCAAAGTGATGGCTCATAAACTGCTTGAGATCAATAATGCCAGTAGATTCATTCCCTGTTATGATCATATCATCTATATAAAAGAGTAGAAGTGTAACACCAGTGAGGGTCTTCCAAATAAAGAGGCCAGAGTCATAAGAACTAGAAGTGAAGCCAAAGTCAATAAGTGTAGAGTTGAACTTGGCAAACTAAGCACGAGAAGCTTGTTTGAGGCCATAAAGAGCACGACGAAGTCTTCATACTTGATGAGATGGATGAGTGTATCCAGGAGGAGGTTTCATATAAATTTCTTGGTTATGTCTCTATTGAGAAAAAAAATTTGACATCCATTTGAAACATGTTCTAGTTTCGTGCAGCAACAACAATAATGATACTGCGAATAGAGGTGAGGCGAGCTACAGGTGCAAAAGTTTCTTCATAGTCGATGTCATATTCCTGTGTAAAACCCTTTGCAACCAAACGAGCTTTATATCGTTTTACAGACCCATCTGAATGAGTTTTAATTTTGAAAATCCACTTATAACTAATTAGAGATTTATTAGATGGAAGATCAACAAGATCCCATGTATGTGCTTTTATTAATGGTTGTAATTCATATATCATAGCTTACTGCCAATGAGGGTTAGAAATAGATTTTCGATAGTTTTGGGGTTCATGATGAGACAAAATAGTAGAGAAACATTGGTAATCATGAAGATGAGAAGGAAGATTACTTACACGAGTAGAACGACGAAGTGATGACTCTGCAGAAGCAGGTGGTTGGTCTTTAGAGGATGTTGTAATGGTAGGATCAACATAAGGAGTAGACACATCAGGAGAAGTCGTAGTAGACTGTGGTGAGGGTAATGAAGTAATGTTAGGAGGAAATAGATCAATAGTTGGGTCATTAAAAAATGAAAGTGAGGTAGGAGATGAGACATGAAATGGGGAAATAGAGGAAAACATTTTATGTTCCCAAAATATGACATGACGAGAGATGCACAATTTTTGAGAAAGAGGGTCCCAAGAACGATATCATTTGTGTTCTATTTCATACCCTAAGAAACAACAAAGACGGGCACGAGGTTCCAATTTATTGCGTTTATGAGGGTGAATAAGAAAAAAATAGGTACAACCAAACACTTTGAGCAACTCATAAGATGGATAAGTATTATAGAGATGCTCATAGGGGATTGATTTTAAATAATAGGCATGAGAACATGATTGATGGTATAACCAGTTGTAAGAGTTGTTTCACCCCAAAAGCGTTAAGGACAAGAACTAGAAATGAGAAGAGTGCGAACAATATTAAGAATATGTCTATGTTTTTTATTAGCTTTTCCATTTTGTTTAGATGTGCCAAGACAAGAATATTGAGAAAGAGTGCCATTTTGTTGAAGAAAATTTAAAAAAATATTTCTTTATATTCCATAGCATTATCAGCTCAAGAACTTTGATAGTTTGAGAAAATTGGGTTTTAACTATTTGGGCAAAATCATAATAAAATTTGGGTAATTCAAATCTATGTTTCATGAGAAAAATCCATATGAATCTTGAATAATCATCAATAAAGATGACAAAGTAAACACATCCCTCATAGTAAGATGTGGGGATGGACCTCAAATATCAAAATGAATTAAGTCAAAAAGGGAGAAAGAAGTAGAATCATTTTTATTAAAAAATAAGCAAGTTGTGTTTGCCAATTGACAAGGCAAACAATTTACATTATTAGGATTAGAAATAGATCTTAATTTACCAGAAGATGCTAAGGGATGAAGACGTCATATAGACGTATGGCCTAGATGAGCATGTCATAGGTTGCTAGGAGTAGTAGAAGCAACAACAGAAGAAACAAAAGAATTGGATAGATGAAGGTTGATAAGGTCAAATAGTTGTCCAATCTTACGGCCTATCCCAAGGACCTGTCCTATTTGTGGATCCTACACATGACAACCAGAAGAGGAAAAGGTAATAATAAGACCAAGTTCATATAATTGACCAACAAAGATAAGATTTAGAGTAAGGTTGGAAATATGAAAGGTGTCAAAAAGTGATATAGAAGATGTAGAAACTTGACCTATAGCATTAACATGAATATGTGAACCATTAGTAGTTTGAATTAAAGGTTTAGAGATGGAAGATTGTGTGGGAGAGAAGATTTGAGTATCATGAGTCATATGGTTATAACAAGCAGAATCAAAATACCATAAAGATTTACCTGATGTGAGAGATAAGAGTGTAAAAGGAGGATTACTAGATTTTGAGATGACATGTTTAAGAAGACTTTCAAGTTCTTGAGTGGAGAAGGTAAATTTGTCACGATTATGCTCAGAAACAACAACAGTGATAGATGAGTTACTAGTTTTACCTGAAGCATGTTGAGAGGGATACCGAGAGAGATTCTGAAAGAAATCTATTTAAAGGTGTCCTGGACCCTTCTTATGACAATGTATACATACCCGAATAAGAAATGTGAGAAACTCGTGGTTGGGTTTATGGAAGTAGGTGCAACCTTACTGTTTGAAGCCCTCTTGAGAACCTCCTTTAGAGCGATACGAGGGATTGGTAAGAATAAAATCTGTAGGATGAACTTTGAAAACCCCCATCCGAGTTTCTTCAGAGGGAAGCTCAGTCATAACAGTATCTAAGGACAAAAAATGATTGCGATGAAGTAAGGAATTCGAACAGGTTCAAACCTATCATGGAGAGCCATGGGAAAAATAACAAGACACTGGTGATTACGGTAAGTTGTAAACAACCCAGGATCAATTTTGTTTGTCCAAGTTGGTTTAGAGAGAGTGAGTTGAACCCAAATAGCATGCATCTCAGAGATAAATTGGTTAATCATTTGATCAGACATTTGACGTTTAGTATGAAGATATGTTAGAAGTTGATATTGATTAGCCAAATCTATGGTAGTGAAGCGAGCCTAAAGAAATTCCCACAAATTCACCATGGATGGAGGGTAGAGTGATGTTGCGAAACCAAGTAATAATTTGATGATGTTTACTCTCTTAGTATTCAAGATAGTCAGCAAATAAAGAGTTAGTTTCAGTGGTTTCTTTTATGGGTATATAGATATCATCAGTTATGAAACGTCATAACTTGCATCCTTTCAAGAAACTCCTCATTGCTTGTGCCCAGGCTAAATTGTTAGTATCATCAAGGGTGGTATAGATTGGTTTGGGGACATCATTTCGATCCATTTTAAAGGAATAATAGAGAAAATATAAAGAAATAGTATGAAGTAGTTTATATAGGTAAAAAATAACCTTAAAAATGGAAATAAGAGTAAAAAATAAGCCTAGAACCGATCTGAACTGGTGGAGAACTAGTTGGGAAGGTGCTGAACCAGTGGAGAACCAGTTGGGAAGGTGCTGAACCAGATCTATGAAGGAAAAATATGATGAATCAGGTTAATTGAACTTGGTTGGTTGAATTGGGTTGGTAGAACTTGGTTGGTTGAGCCTGGTTGGGTGAATCAGGTTGGTTGGATTGGGTAGGAGTTTGGTTGGATCTAGTATGGGTCGAATGCGGTTGGATCAGACATGGGTTGCAGATTCAAAACGGGTTGGGCTTGAGAATGGGTTGGCGCGTGGGTTCTGGGAATAGATTCTTTGGGTGGTGTGTGTGGGCGTGTGAGGCGTTATTTCAGGTTGGTTTTGGTGGCTAGGGAATTTTCTAGATGAGATGAGTCTGATGATGGTATTTTGGATTTGATTGGATTAATATAGGTGATATCGGTTTACTACGATGAAGAAAGGAAAATTTTGATAGGAATTATAGAGATATATAAGAGACTCTGATACCATGTTAAGAGTATATAAAGATAATAATAAAGAATGATTTAATGTTATATTGGTGTGTCTTAGAATGTAAATAGAGAACTCTATTTATAGGGTTGTAACAAGTGTAGTGCAAGTACAGTACAAGTGTAATAGTAGAAATATAGTATAAGTAAAGTATAAGTGTAGTATAATATCAAATATAACTTAACAGACAGCATGAGAGAATTCTTCTTCTACTTATAATGTTGTTATATGTGACCATGAGGTGTGAGAACTTCATTGAGAGTTATATGTCTACTAGATGTGTAGTTCGTATTCTTTACTTACTTAGTGTATTTATTGAGACCAATTTCATTTATACTCATAAATCTTTTCATTTCCATCAACATATTTATGTTTTATTATTGTCATATATGTGTCCCACTAACAAATTAAATAGGTGTCATAACTATTAATAAATTATTTTTGAATATGGATACAATGAGTAAGAAAAATAATAACGATATAGATTTTTTTGAGAAGACATATGTATATATAGTACATATTGGTTAAATCAATTTAACGATGTATGTTCTTGTTTTCTACCTTGTGAGTGTATTTTTGTTTTAAGTGATGATAATCGATGAGTTCGGTACTATAATGATACTCAAGCTAATTGTTTGGTAACTAATTTTACTATTGTTTCAAAAGATTTCACTTTAATATTTTAGTTTAACAAAATATTCTAAAATTATAAATTGTGATCAATAATCCCATTTGATTTGAAGATTTTTACATGTAGGTTACATATGACAAAATAATAAGAGTAATTTTATCATTTCACTTTTTTCCTTTTTTTTTCTTCCCCTTCCTTCATTCCTTATCTTCCCTAGTTTTTCATTCATTTTTTTTCTTTTAATTTGATTCAACATTTTAAAAAATCGTGTCTTTCTCTCTATTTTTCACACTATGTTACAACTTCTCACTATTACTCTCTCAATCAATCTTTCATTTTTTTACAAATGAGAGAGTCGAGTCCATTGTATCATTATAAGAACTGTAGTTATAACACATTAAATAAGCTTTTTAGCTCGTCGAGCTCCGCTTTTTTCAACGCCTCCATTGTTAGGAGTTGGAATCGAGTCACCACAGTTGTGCTACTTCCAAACTGTTTATATTTTTATTTGCGATTATCAAGTTTAAGTTGTGTTTAACGTTTGATCAAATAAGTATAGTAATATGTGAAATTTTATTACTTATAAGAAATTGACGAGAAATTTAACTTTTGATTTTTCAAAATGTTGATTCACATTAAAGGAAAGAAAAATTGAATAAAAAACCGAGGAGGATAAAGAAAGAAAGAGGAAGAAAAAAGAGAGAAAAAAATAAAATGACAAAATTCTATATGTTATTTTGGCACGTAAAAATAATCAAATTAAATAAGATTATTATTTATAATTTTATAACTTTTATTAAACTAAGATATTAAATTGAAATAACTTAAAAATAAGAGTGAAATTAGATACATTAATTTAAATATCATTATAATACCGAATCCATCGTTGCTATCGTTATTTTTGCTATTTGTCTCTGTCGATGATTTGTTTGATTGTAAGTCCCTTCTACATTGAAGAGGAAGAAAACATAAATGATAGGTGCAACCACATTTGATAAATACATCTAACATTGATAGGTAATTTTACTTATAAATAGACAATGTTTATACCTTAAAGATAAATCAATACACCAAAACAAGAAGAGAAGAAAAACAAAGTCAAAAGAATAATTTTTTTTGAAGAAAAATAATGTTGTGTAAGAAAACGGGAAAGAATATCTTAGAAAAATATCTCAATATTTTTCTAAAAAAGGAATGACAAAATAGTGAGTTTATGAAACAATTGTGTGACATTATTTTGAATTTATCTCAATTTGTTGTATTACCTTTCATTTTATACCCATTAATTTTATTTGTGGTAAAAATATTATTCAAAATTTGACATGTAAACTTAGTTCAAATTAAATAATGAATCACATTAAATTTTTAGTATCATTATTCTACTCTATTATTGAATTCATTTTATTTTTAATAGGTGAGACCAATATTGATAACCTACCATTTCAAAGTGAACTTCTTGCTACTTTTTCTAAAAAAACCATGAAAGAATCAAATCCAAGCACAGAGCTTACTGGGCAGAATCTAATAAAGGTCATAAGCAATCTTTGCTTCTCGATGTTTGTCTTCAGGATCAAGTTTAATGATGTTAATAAAATCACGTGAGGTCGCCTTATTTATTTATTTATTTTTAACGTTTCTTTATGAATTATTGGAAACTGTTATATTATATTAAAATAGTAATATATTAAAAGATTAGAAATTATATTATATATATAAAAAAAGATTAAGAACAAAAATTCTTTAGTAAATGTTATGAAAAAGAAAAAGAAAAATATTCTAGTACCAAATGTATGTGTATTTTTTTTTAATGAAACGACGCCGTAAGACTCTGGTCTCCTTGTCTTCATCAGTTTGGGAGAAAGTGCAATCTAAGCAGAAAGGAATATGTACGCAGTGGCTACTGCTCTGAGAACAGCATTCTCCACAACCTTCCTGCCAAATTCCACACCTTCATTCTACCTCATTCGTCGGGTTCTCTCCCTGTCCATATCTCGTGTCTCAGTCCGTTCAATGGCCGACTCTGCTGTGCCTTCTTCACCTTTCAATAAAATCCAAATCCGAGGAGATGACACGGTTAGTTTTCTTGTATCTTCTTCCTTTTCTCCCATCACAATCAGACCCTTTTAGGCTTTATGCATAATCAATTCGGCTCTTATCATTTGACTGACTTATTCCCTGTCTTTTTTTTTCTTTTTAGCTTTATGTGGATTGGTCCCGATTAAGGTTCACTTGTTATCTAATGTGGTTATTTTGTGTCAGAGTAGATGTAATTGTTTCTTTAGTGGGCATGTGGGATTTTAGTGGAATTTATATGTATTAGTAGAGTTAACATTTTATGGGACTGTTGAGCTTCTGATTATAGACTTTTCGTTTTCTGGAGCGGGTCGATAAATTGGATAGAGTTTGGAAATGTTTTAGCAAACTAAGGTGAGCCTGAGCGTTCTTGTTGAATCCAATGTAATACAATCTAATTTTCGTTGGTCAACTGTTGAAGTCGATTTTAGTGTTCACCAATAAAACAATAAGAAGGAATGACTCTGGAGGGTATAAAATCCACTCCGATATCTTAGTAAGTTCTTCGAGAGGGATTTAACTGAAATAGTAAAAATGATTAAAGAAAGTGTAGCTTATAACTGTATTATGATGCTATTTATAAGGGTTGAAATGATATAGAAAAGCTCCTAGAACATATATTTAAATCTCTTAAGATTTGTTATTATCTAGTTTATTTATTAGATAATTATCTTATAGAGGAAATATACTCTAGATATGTTTTCAGTTGAAATTCAAATCTATCTACTGAATGTGTAGTTTGATCGTCCTCTGACTGTATCTCTTTTAACCAGTCATAGATGACCCCGATCAATTAAAAGGTACTGCACGTACTTAGTGAATTTTCCCTCCAACATTAGCCCCTAAGCCTCCTGAACCGTTTTTGGTGGGCTAGGATAGTAGCACAATTACTTCATGATAGAGATGTCTTCACAGTCTACGCTGCTGGTATCCTTGGTCTCCCTGCACAGTTACAATCCTAATGTTCCAAGCTTTTCAATGGCTGTTTCCATGTGTCAAACAAAGTCTCGGTTGAAACGCTATAACAAGTCAAAGCTTCCAGTAGAAAAGTTAACGCACGCCTGCGAATTTTGACTTCTAAATTCTAATAGTTATCTAACTAGATTCCCAATTATCTTCTTTGAGATTGAGATTGAGCTTGTGATCTTATATTTTGATCAAGCTTCCATTAGTCTCATTCACTCTAAGTCTATTCAATCAATTGTTGGAGTATAATCTAAAGGGATCTGGCAAGATGATCGGCATCTTTGGATAACCAGGATCTCTGGATATAAAATCTCTTAGTAGTTGAATCTCTGGAATTCTCAATGACAGGGTGTACTCGATGTTTAAGTGAATGTTTGAACAGAATACCAGAGTAAAACCAAGCAAAACTGTTTGTACAATTTTCATTGAACCAAAAGACTGGTGAAACTGTTGGAACCAGAAGACCAGGAATAATATAGTATTTTTTATTATTTCAATACTAAAGTGTAGTCACTCGACACTTGTTTACTTGACAACATTCAACATTGAGCCAATATTTTGTAGATCATTTTGCAAACTTGAAGCAGAATTATGATGAGGCTTCAAGCTAAGTTGGTGACTTGGTGAGTTTGAGGTCGCTCAAGAAACACTTGACAACTTTTTGCAATTTTTTGGAGAATAAGTTGGTGACCAAGAATTGGAGTTGTCTAGCAGTCCAAAGTGCTTGTGGCTTCACATCGTGGTGTGGAACCAGAAGGGTTCTGGAAAGCACTCGACGAAACAAACAGTGATAGTGGTAGAACCATGTGAAGGCAGTGTAGGACTGCACCAAGGACAGGTAGACTAGGGCAAGACCTGTGCCGGTTGGTCGGTTGCTTGGTAGCGATGGTTGGGCAACTGGTTGACCGAGGGGCTAGGGGTTGGTTAATTGTAGCTTGGGAGAATGGGTGCAGGTCGGTTGCAGTCCATGGGCCCGGTGGCTAGCGGTTCTCGTTCTGTCGGTCCTTGATAAATATTTTATATTTAAATCCCTTAATATATGATATTAACTAACTTATTTATCAGATAATTATCTCACTATCTCACGGAGGAAATATACTCTGGATATGCTTTCTATTCAAATTCAAACATATATGTTAATGTGTAGTCTAATTGTACGCTAACTATATCTCTTTTGATCAATCAAAGATGATGTGGACCAATTAAAGGGTGATATACTTGGTGAAATTTCTCTCCAAGATAATCTTTGACAAAAAATTTAGAATACTTACCATGTTCTTGAAAGATTAGTATGAGTATTTGATAGTGTTTTTTGATGTTTTAAAATCTCTCTTTGGTCTATGAGTTTTGACCAAGCTTCTTTTCTTTTGGTTCGTGCACCAAAAATTAACTTGTATTATGTATATAAACAGCCCCCCCCCCATGGAGGTTGAGTGCATCACGTCATGTGTATGAAATTTATGTACCATTTTGAAATGTTCTTGATAATACTTTAGAGAGCAGATGTTCATGTTGAACCTTGATAACATGTGCATTTATGTTTATGACAAATTTAAGAGTACAAGATTATCACGTGTCAACTCTTAAATAGCAATCCGTGGCTTAATCTGTGTGATTGAAATTCTATGGAAAGTTTGATTTTATTACCGGTATCTCTAATATTATTTTCATGTTGAAGCATTGTGCATTATTTACTTATCCCTGTTACTAGCTGATGCATAACCTTGTTTATGTTTCATGATTTCATCTGTACTCTAATTGGGCAGGCATTTGATGCATATGTTGTTGGCAAAGAAGATGCTCCTGGCATAGTTGTGCTTCAAGAGTGGTGGGGAGTGGACTATGAAACCAAGAACCATGCTGCGAAGATCTCTCAACTGGGAAATGGATTCAAAGCACTTATTCCAGAGTAAAATTAATATTATTGTCATTCCATGTTTAGTATTACAAGTAATTCCTTTCCTTATTTACTTCATTTGCGTATTGAGTATTTTCCTCCTCCATTTTTGTTACTAGTTTGTATCGAGGCAAGGTTGGTTTGGAAGTTGCAGAAGCACAACATTTGATGGATGGTCTCGATTGGAAAGGTGCCATAAAGGATATCCGTGCTTCTGTTAATTGGCTTAAAGCAAATGGTTCTAGAAAGGTATCTACTAATAGCTGCATCTTTTAATTAAGAGTGATTAGTGATTTCTATTTAAATAAATTGCACAAATGATTTCTTTTTCTGCACAGGGTGGCATAAAGATTTGTTCTAATTTTATTATCAAAGTTTTATTACTACATCTTATTGCTCAAAACTAGTGGACACAGGGTACATCTGATTTATTTTGGAAGAATAATATTGATTTCTGTGAAAATAAATTGCGCAAATGATTCCTATGTTTTGGACTGGGTGGCATAAGGGTTTGTTTTAACTTCATTAGTAAAGTGCCATTGACTATTGCTACATCTTATTGCTCTGAACATTTTTTTCCCCAGTAGTCAAGTGAGATTTCATTATTGTAGTATATGGACATTTGCAAACAGACCACCTTAAAGGATTGGAAAGCTAAAATCCTACCAAATGCACATAAGCAATAAGCATTGCACAAAAGATTAAAGGCCTAAAACATGACCCACTAATATAAATACAATGTAGCACTTGGGTAAGAATGAACAAAATACACAATAATCAAATCTAAAAGCTATTACACCAATTAAGCCTCAACAATAACTGCTTACTCCAACTTTTGTGTCTATTTGTTCTCATTAAGGATTTCTATCAAACATGGTATGAGCAAAGGACACACAAGTGCCTTCAAAGAGGCCAAGAACAAGCAAGCTGATTGTGTTGACTAATCCTCTATGGATGGGGACCAAAACCCTTAAGCCAAAGGTCCCAAAACGTTACCAGATCATGACAGAATCACTTAATGTCACACAATATCTTACTAGAAGGCAATCAAACCTCGTAAAGGCCACAAAATCACTGACTACTACTAGAAGAACAACACAAGAAATGTAAGAATAAAGTAAGAGGAGGAAGAATAAAATCACCAACTGGTATCAGTAGAAAAAACACAAAAAAATGAAAGAATAAAATAAGAGGAGGAAGAATAAAAAGGAAAAAAAAAGGAAAAGAAAAGAAAGTGGGAGGTCTAATAGAGAGAGAATATTTCCCAAGAGAAACTCCTTTATAGTAGAAGGTTGGTTTGGAGATGAAAGTTTTCTTTTGGTGAGGATTTGAAAAGGGATGGGGAGAAAAGGAGCATGGGTTTCTAGAGAATAATCTCAGTACATTGGTAGAACATACTATCTTTGTGAGAGAAAGAAGGATAGGTGAATCTAGATAATAGTGAGAAAAATAGAGAAAACCAAGCAATATAGGTGGGCCATAGGTATTTGAGTGATATTTGTTCTATTTGATCCACTTTGGATCGGACTAAAATGGATCATGATCTACATACAAGATCAACGGATCGAATCGGGTTAGATTTAATTGATTAAAATTTAAATCTTTTTAAAACTATAATTTAGAACTAAAAAAATCACATATTTTTCTAATTTTAACAACTATTTATTTTGAAAAATTTACATTATAAATAATATTTTTTTAAAATTTTTCTCTTACATTTTTATAAATCTTTATTTCTCTTAAAATTTTCATAAATATATCTATTATTGTTTAAAATTTATTAAACCAAATTCAAATCTTATCATATTCAAAAATAATTATTTATTTCTTTTTATATTTATTATAAATAATATTTTTTCCTAACTTTTGAGTAATTATCACAACTTTTTTATTTGTAAATAAAAGGAAATCTCATTGGTTTTATTGAATGAACTTGTATTTATGCTCAATTTAAAATTTTATATGAGATCAAGTTAATACTTTAAAAAACAAATCTAAAAAGAAAAAGTAAGAAAGTATTTTCCTACAATATATAATGTTCTCTAATAATTTTAAAAAATAAAATTTATGAGTCTAAAATATGTAATGTACCACATCAAATAATGCTGTTGTTTTAGAAAAAAATGATTTTTTTTTAATAATTTGAATTGGGTCATCGATATTCATTGATCTAATCCATATGATCCACGGATCAAAATAGATCAGATCAAATTGGACCTTTTGAACAACGGATAGGACCTTATCTATTACCATCTCTTATTCAAACAAAGTTTTTCTTACGCACATAGGGTACCTCTGATACATCTAGATACATTTAGGCAAAACTAGAGCACTCGGCATACATCTGATACATTTCAGAATCTGCATGCAAATACTAAAATATATTTTAACATTTTCTCAAGGGGAAAGCAGCTTTAGCTAGGTTGCAAGGAAATTAGCATTACTTTTCTTTTTGTGCAATTTTTGTTCTTTGATATTATAATCACACTCGAGTCTCAAGAAATTATCATCAAATAATGCTGTTGTTTTAGAAAAAAATGATTTTTTTTTAATAATTTGAATTGGATCATGATATTCATTGATTATATATATATTGGATGAGATATAAATGATGTAACATAATTAGATGTATAAATTAAAATGAGATATTAATGAGATTTTATGGTAAAATTTATTAATTTTCAAAATCTATCTTATATTGTTTAACTTAATCGAGTTGATGTTACAAGCTGCAACATTACCCTATTGAATGACCTTAAATTATTCTAAAGTTTCAAACCATCATGCATTTGTATCAAATTTGTCCGCAAGATTTCACTTAAAGAAGCCATGTATTCAAGCCGAACAGAACTTTATTATAGTGTAGTCCTTGCTCTGAACTGTGTTGCTAAAGAAAATTTTGGATTGAATCTTAAGTTTCTACTATGTTACCATTGACCAAATTAATTGTAAATTTTCTTAAATTGCTTGTAATCTGAAAAGTTTCAAATCGAGCAATTTCATCCAGTTTATTCAGTAATTTCAAACTCGAGTGGTTCCTGTTTAACTGTTTTCAGTTATGTTACAAGTGTACAAGATGCCATTCATTTTACACTGAAGTAATGAAACCCTATCAAACCTCCACGCCAAGTTTTTGTGGAAACCAATGCTAAATGCCATTCATTCTACAAGATTCCCTAATTTCAGGATCAATGTTTATTGTAATATTTTTTAATTTACAGTCTCACAGAAGCTCTCACAAATAATTGAGACTAATTAATTATACATATACGGGATCAAAAAATGACGTTGGTGTGATTACTTATGAATTGGCACCATTCAGCCTATCAAGTGTATGTAGAATACTACCAAGTGTTCACTAAGGAGTACATTTTAATTTTATGTTGGTCTAATTAGTAGAAATGTAGAATATCATCTTGAATACCATAAAATATACACCACCGTGCCTTTGTAGGTGTACTTGGAGTACTAACAAGTCCCAAAGGGAATGGAACATGTTAAGATACAAATATAACACATAAAGGAATAGTTAGTCCATCTTTTAATAATTTGAGCGTTTAGGATAATTGATTGTTAACTCTTCTCCAACATGATCTTTTGTAGGTGTACTTGGAGTACTAACAAGTCACAAAGGGAATGGAACATGTTAAGATACAAATATAACACATAAAGGAATAGTTAGTCCATCTTTTAATAATTTGAGCGTTTAGGATAATTGATTGTTAACTCTTCTCCAACATGATCACATAACATAAGGTCCTGAGTTCGAACCTCTTCAGCTCCAAAATTTTCATCTATATTAAATGGACCTCTTTCTTTCAATTTGACTTTACTCAGAGTCTATCCTACTTGATGAGTCATTCAAAAAGTTATTTATTATCTACTAAGTCGATGGATTTCCATTTAATTTCAAAACTATTTACTCAATAGTCGATCCATAAATGAGAGCCCATTACACTCATCTAATAACTCATAAATGAGAGCCATTGTTTTAGGAGGAGTGTTAAAACAAAAAAAAAACAAAAATGTCCATCAACCCGAAAATTGGTTGCTAACTCTTCTCCAATAGAACATTATTTGAGTGGGATTCAATGAGCATCATAAAGAAGGGATAGCTGAATATTTATCTTGGAATGGAAATTTAACATCTAAACAGTTCATATGAGATTCTATTGTTTGAACAGATTACCCAATTGATGAATTGCAATTTCTTTTGAGTAAATTATTTCTTCATGCGTTGCCTCATAAAATTTGTAGCATCTTGGAGGCATGTGTTATATTGGATCACTTATTTTATATACAAAATTTCATTTTACACAAATTCTTGTCTTACATAAAAGTCGTGTTAGGTTAGGGACAAAGGTTTCTAGAAGTAATCTTAAATCTCTATTGCTAATCTCGATGATTGCATGGTTATAACAGGTTGGGGTTACTGGATTTTGCATGGGAGGTGCTCTATCTATAGCAAGTTCTGTTTTGGTGCCTGGGATCGATGCTGTTGTTGCATTTTATGGAATTCCTTCATCAGAGCTTGCAGAGCCTTCCCAAGCCAAGTCCCCTATTCAGGCTCACTTTGGAGAGCTTGATAGCTTCGTTGGATTTTCAGACGTTACGGTATTGACATTCCAGTACTTTTATTGTGCTTTTCCAATGTTAACTACTGTCAGTTTCCCTTTTCTCTTTCATAAAATTGAAAATCTGTTGTATAAAATAAGCCAAATAGTTGCAAAACCAGTACAAAGTACGAAGTACAAAGGAGTATCAGAGGGACAATTTTCTTTTACAATGTTCAATCATTCTGCTGCTTTCTTCTGGAAGAAGCTTTATTGTTTAACTGTTAAGTCATATAACATGGTAATGCTTTTGCACACCTTTCCTTGGGTTTAAATGTGCAGAAATAATAGCAATACTTCCATCATTTAATTTGTTACATTCACTTCTTCATATGAATGATTCCATATTTAGAAATCAGAAGTGTCCCCTTTTCTTTCTAATGAATCATAGATGATTCTATCTTCGTTCTTTAAATAATCTGTTGTCAAATGACCACCTTGAAACATAAAATAGAGAATTTAATGTTTTTGTTTGGTGTAATTGCTGAAATATAAAATAGCAAGTACTGGCAAGAGAAAGACATTGATGAATGTTTTAAATTGGATTGAAGTAGACGACTGATGATAGTACATATTGTAACCAATGCCACTTATGTGATGATTAGAGTATCGGAATAAATTCTTATTGCTATAGCAAGAAAATGTAAAGCGAAAATTTTACTAATTATGTCATTGTTTGAGTTCTAAGGCTGCCAAGTCCTTGGAGGAGAAGCTGAAAGCTTCGGGAGTTCCACATGAGGTACATATTTATCCAGGCAATGCGCATGCATTCATGAATAGATCTCCAGAAGGTGTAAAAAGGAGAAAGAGCATGGGAATGCCCGATGAGGATGAAGCTG
This sequence comes from Hippophae tibetana, assembly GCA_037013495.1. Classification (NCBI taxonomy): domain Eukaryota; kingdom Viridiplantae; phylum Streptophyta; class Magnoliopsida; order Rosales; family Elaeagnaceae; genus Hippophae; species Hippophae tibetana. The sequence goes on along the minus strand of CM072803.1, from coordinate 71,729,707 downwards.
CGGTACAGCTGGCTTGGTCTCGCTTCGAGAGATGGATGACTCGTTTCTTGTCTACATAAGTTTCTTGCTAGTTTTATGCATCTATAATATCCAACTGGTTAGTCTAGTAGCCCAACATGCTATATCTATATGAGGCATTTGTGCAAGTAACATGCTGTTTGTTGGATGAAACTTGGATACTTTCACTTTGTTGTGAAAAATTAAATTTCTAAATAATATTTGAGTGTTTGTAATTATCTAAATTTGTGGTTTGAGTTATGTGATTTTGTTTATCATTTGGTCAAAATTTCTTCATAGATGGTGAGTGGTGAGTGATGGTTATTGTTGGAAAATTACGCAAATTCTCGATAAGTCGGATTTATGAGAAAACAAGAATAGAAAAATAACACACAAATTTGATAACGGAGTTTGGTCAATCTTGCTTACCTTTTCACACTTGTTGCAGATCTTTTTATTGAAAGAGAAGAAATTACACAAGGTGTTTACAACACTCACAACCCACAACCCAATTACACCCAAGAAAATTACTCTCAATTTTCTCTTACAAAAGCTTTTCTCTCAATTGGAATGAATACTTGGTTGATTAATTCATTATAATTACACATCTATTTATAGAAAAATTTACTCCTTGAATTAGTCCTTAAATTAATGGTTTTTTGAATTGTGCATTGTTTTGCTCCTTAAATTAAGGAGTTTTATAACAATCTCCCACTTGAAGATTGATTTCAATTTGTCTTCACACCTTGATCAATACAACAACTTTTCTAGTCTTGTTACTCTAGCAAACCAACTGAAGTTCAACTTCAGTTTCATGACAAGCTCCCACTTGTTGACATCTCGAGTCTAACAAGCTTCATTATAGTATTCAGGCTCCCCTCCGTCAGTCAACAACATATAGCTTATGTATCTCCTGTTAGGTACATGAGGTCGAGAAGACCTTTTCAATACAGGAGCTGGAGTATGAGGTTGTGATGTGTCAGATTGTTGCACACTATTCTATCCAATGAGTTCCTCTGGTTAAGAACTTGCTACAATTGGTTCCTTCACGGAACTATCTGGGACATCATTTGCATTTACAAATACTGACTCATTCTACTTTGAGTTGTTAGTGTCTGTTTTATGCATGCCCTTATACATCACTCTTTCATTGAAAATCACATCCTTGCTACGGATCACTTTCTTGTTTTCGTCATCCCAAATGTGGTAGCCAAATTTATCCTCACCATAGCCGATGAAGGTGCATTTCTTAGATTTGGGATCAAGCTTATTCTTGCCTTGATCACTAATATGCACAAATGCTACACATCTGAAAACTTTTAGATGTGATAGTTTTACCTCTTTTCTGCTCCATTTCTCCTATGGTATTTTATGCTCCATACCGCCTCGGTTGATCAAGTAAGCTGTCGTGTTGACTACTTTTGCCCAGAACTACTTCGGTAGACCTGACTGTATACGAATGCTTCTGGCTCTTTCTGTCAACGTTTGGTTCATACGCTTAGCTACACCATTGTATTGAGGCGTGCATGACACAGTTTTTTCCATTCTAATCCTGTGCTCATAGCATAAATTTTTGAATATGGTGTCTTCATATTCACCACCATTATCGGTTCTGAGCTTTTTGATCTTCAAACCTGTCTCATTTTCTACCATAGCTTTCCATCTTTTGAAAGCCTCAAATACTTTAGACTTATGCTTTAGAAAGTAAACTCATACCTTCTGAGATTGATCATCAATGAAAGTCACAAAGTAGTGTTTCCCACCAATGGATGAGAGTGTCGTTGGTCCCCAAACATCAGAGTGAATGAGCTCTAGCCTTTCTTTCTTTGGGGTTCTGCCATTTGTCTGAAAGTTAACTCTATTTTGCTTTCCAAGTATGCAATCTTTGCACATGTCTATCTCTGTAGATTGTAGGCCTAGAAGTTTTCCCTTTGAGTGCATAATTTTCATCCCCTTCTCACTCATGTGACCTAGTTTTTGGTGCCACAGATTTGGTGTTTCATTGCCTGATGCAACTGCGATTGAACAACGTGCCCCTACTGTTATGTAAAGAGTGCCACTTTTTTGCCTCGAGCAACCGTCATTGCACCTTTTGAAATCTTCCAACCATCACCATGGAAGATCGTAGTGTAGCCTTCACTAGCCAATTGCCCTACTGAGATTAAGTTCTTTCTTAGGTCGGAAATATGCCAAACATCTTTCAGTTCACCAGCAGATTCGTTCAACTTAATCTTCACTACACCTTTGCTAATAATAGCACACAATTGATCATCACCAAGATATACCTTTCCAAGGTTTCTAAGACATATTTCTTGAAGAATTCTTTCTATGAAGTAACATGGAACGATGCTATAGAGTCTAACACCCAAGATTCTTCGTTGCTCTCCAAAGAGCATATCAATGCATCATCTCCTCCATTTCCTCCTGAGGTGGAAGTAACATTTGCCTCTGTCTTCACTTGTTTGTCCTTCGGTGCACTTTTGCACTGATTTTTGTAGTGTCCGTTCTCCCACAATTCCAACACTCGATAGTCTTCGAGCTATGGGAATTATTAGGATTCTTGGATTTGGACCTCCTGTCCTTTGATCTACCTTAGTAGTCTGTTCTGCCACGTCTATTCCCTCTGGTTGAATCTCTTTCTCTTGACTCTGTATGCAAAACTGAAGAGGTTGACGATTCACTTGACTTTTTATGTCAGATCTCTTCACTAAGAACTAGATCACAAACATCATCAAATTTCAACTTATTGCTTCCTGATGAGCTACTCACAGCCGTGACAATAGCATTCTAGCTTTCTGCTAATAGAAGACAAAAGTATCAATGCTCGTACTTTTTCATCGAATTCAATTTCAACTGAACTCAACTTGCTTGTGATTGTGTTGAGTTCATTGAGACGTTGAGCTACCGATGCGCCTTCTGTCATCCGCAAGTTGAACAAATGCCTCATCAAATGCACTTTGTTTGAGGCCGATGACTTCTTATACATATTGGAGAGAGCTGTCATAAGACACACTGTAATCTTTTCCATTACTATGTTGAAAGTAACATTATGGGATAACGTCAATCGAATATCTTCGAGGGCTTGTCTGTCTAGAAGATTTCAATCTTCTTCCTTCATAGCCTCTGGTTTCTTCTCTGAGAGAGGTTGATATAGATAATCCTCTATCTACATTTTCCAAAACCCGAAATATGTGCCATCAAATTTCTCGAGCTTCACCCTTCCTTCATCTACGATCATTGCTCTCACTCAAATCTGACTTTCTCTGGATCATTTTTGACTATTTCTACAAACCACTGTGTATTAGAACACCTCCGTCAACGAACAAATATCGCCGACAAAATTTCACTATTCACGTGAATATTAACATTGTAGGAAATTGACAGAAATCACCACCGAAAGCTCTAATATTAATTGTTTGGAAATTACGTAAATTCTCGATAAGCCAGATTTATGAGAAAACAAGAATAGAAAAATAACACACAAATTTGATAACGGAGTTTGACCAATCTTGTTTACATCTCCTGACCTGCTGTAGATCTTTTTACTGAAAGAGGAGAAATTACATAAGGTGTTTACAACACTCATAACTTACAACCCAATTACACCCAAGAAAATTACTCTCAATTTTCTCTCACAAAAGTTTTCTTTCTAAACTTTTCTCTCAATTGGAATAAACACTTAGTTAATTAATTCATTACAATTACACATTTATTTATAGAAAAATTCACTATTTGAATTAGTTTTTAAATTAATGGTTCTTTGAATTAAACTCCTTGTTTTGTTCTATATTTTGCTCTATATTTTACTCCTTAATTTACTATTTATTTTGTTATATGTTTTACTCCTTAAATTAAAGAGCTTTATAATAATATACCATAACGATTTCATTAATTTTTCTTCTATTCATAGATTTCACGTGTGAATAGTATATTAGATAAGCATCTAAATTGAATGCGCATTGACGGGTAATAAACTAAAATAGTGGATAGTTTTTTGTCACAAGATTGCAATTTTCTCGAGGAGTTGACTTATTTGGCTTGCTTAGTCATTGACAAGATTTATGCTGCCTTATTTTCCTCCTGGCTGAAATAGTAAGTCCTTAGTGTCGTTATTTGAATTTTCTTCAGTCTCAATTATTATTATAATTATTTTTTAAAATCAAAGTCGCTCAAACTAATGATTTGAAATGGAGCGATTGGTACACTTCAGCTGCTGCTTTATTGAGTCTATAATAATAGTTTTTAAAGGTATTAAATTTATTTATTTTATTAAATAAAAAAATAATACGGGATTTAAATTTGAATTCAAAGTTATATAAGGGTAAGGAGTAATACCATTAGGTAACAAATAAATCAGTTTTAAATTTTTGAATTATATAATTTAATTCATAAATTTTTAAATTCATATATGAGTTTGTCAAGAGTCTTTGTCATGGTATTCAAAAATAATTTTGTTTTTAAAAATAAGTTTTTTTTAAAGTGTTTGTTCGCAATTATTGAAAGTAATTTTTTTTAAGAATAAAGTGATTAAAAAAATTTAAAAACACGTGTAAGTTCCTTTCATTGTTTTTGAGAATAAGTCAAAACACAGGAATACACCGTCATGGCACCTGGGTATCGAGCTGCAAAAATAACTAAATATCTTAATTATTGAGCAAAAGATACTAAATAGTAAATATCTTAATTATTAATTAAGGTATCAAATTGGAAAAAAAAATTGTTAGCTTTCTAATAATAGATCCGTCAGAGCAAAGGAGTTGTAGATGAATGGATTTTTTTTTATAAATATATTTCAATGATGTTGCTTGCGAGAGTTGTATACTCTCATAATTGTTATCTATTGTTTTTATTAAGCCTCCTCATTTGAAATTTTTTCTAAAGTAGATTTTTTTTTTTATTAAAATCTATAAACTTAAGAATTTGAATTGATTTTTTAAGTTATTATTTATTCTAATTTAATGTCAATATTTTGATACTGTGATAAAATTAGTGATCTATAATTTTTAATATGCTTAGAGTTCTTGTATTAAACTCAAATTAATTCAATTATAAGTATTTGATATGTATAATATATAAAGTTAATATTTATAAAGAGATAAAAGTAATATTATTTATTTTCACATTAATTTAAATTTTTTTTTAAAATTGATTTTTCAACTATTATTAAAGGAACTTTTATTTATGCAATTAGTTCTTTTACAGATCCATTTATACTTATCATATTTGTTTTTCTTTTCCTTTACTTTTAGTAAAATGTTTACACAAATGTCAAATTTAGCATGTAATGTGTTAGGGCCATTATAATATATCCGTTGTGTCATACTTATTTTTTAACTTTTAAATATATCTATATCATTTAAAAATCTATTTTAAAAAAATTATTAATTAAATACCCACCAAACATGGTGGTCATTGGGAAGTATGCTACATCTGGATATAAGCTAAAAGTTCCCAATGTACTATACACTCTTTCATTGTTTTTATTGTCTTACTTGAATGGTGTTATCAAAAATATTTTGTATTAATGCCAATAGCATTGTTATGCAATGTTAATGCTTTAAGTGGCACTAAGAAATTAAATGTAGTATATACTCTTTTATTGCTTTTATTATCTTACTTGAATGGTGTTGATTAAAAATAATTTACATTAATGCCACTAGCATTGTTGTGCAATGTTAATGCTTTAAGTGTCACTAATAAAGGGTGGGTTCAAATCTCATTCAATATTCGATATAACTAATTGTATAAGTGTATAATATAAGGAGGGCATCAATCAAAAAAACTATATATTGTATTCAAGCATTTTTAAACTATTTAATAATAAGAATAATAATAATTATTATTATATTGTATTTAATTTTATTAAATTCAAGCATAATCTAAAATGAGGCAAAAATATGACAATTTTTAAGTAATATGACCACATCACATTTATGAAATACAACTCCATAAATAATAAATTTTCTCTCTTTATACTTGAACTCAGAATCCTTTTTATATGAGACATTTTTTCTATCTAAATTAATTATTCATATGCGGTATTAACGTACCATTATTATTATTATTATTATTATATTTTTATGTTATATTTTAAAAGAAAAATATTCAATTATTGTCTTACAATTATCTCTCTTATATTTTTTTTTTATTTTTGTATGTTTAAAATTAATAAATGTTCAACTTTATCTCATATAATATATTTATTCATTTTCTCTCTATCAATATTAATTATATTTAAGTGTTTATCATAAAGTTAAACTATGTAGCAAAAAAGGAAGAAAATCATAAAAAAAATGAGAGAGTAATATATGATGTTATTTTTTTTAAGTTGATCGATTAAATTGTTAAAAAAATAAAAAATAAATATCTTAAATATTCTATTTAAAAAAAAGTGGATATCTGGTCTACCGCCCTTAAATTATTTACACTTGTAATCTTAGAGTGTTCTGTTTTACTTTGGAAATCAATCGAGTGAGAAACACTGGTAAATTGCAATACTAGAGATTAAGTCTAGTCAATAAATAAAGATGGAGATTGCTAATTGTTCTAAATTTCCCTTGCTTTTAGTTTTGGACAAATGTTTCCATTAATTAGTACTAAAACTATGGTAAAAACTCATTTACTATTTTTACTTTTTCCATCAATTTATTACTTTTGGCTACATTCGGTGGAATCGATAAAAATGGGTATTTTAGATAAATATTTTTGTAAAAATAGAATTTTATTAAAAAATAAAATGTATAATTTAGATAAAGATTTATCAATTTTAATGTATATATGAATAATTAAAATTATTAAATTAAAACTAAAAATATTATTAAACACATAGACAAAAATTTAAGTTTTTAAATGTACCATTTGTCTAATCCAATTAATATATTGATCATTTTTTAAAATAAAATATTGAAACTATATTACAATCTTTGTAATTCTTGATACTAAAGATTTAAATAATAAAACATAAATCTTAAATAAGAAAAAATCACTCTAGAGTAAATCTAGGTGAGAAAATAATACACATGTATATATGTTTTTATTCAAAATATAAGAAAAGAAATTTAAGCAAAATAAATATAATTGTTTATATAGAACAAAATCACTATTGGATAGAAAGCAAATTAATTTCTTAAAAGCTTTATGTGATAACGATATTGATATTGTAACTTTTGATTTGTATAGTCTTTATTTTTGATATTATAAATTTATAATTTTAATTTAAATATAATATTTATAGAAGACGTGATACAAAAAAGTATACAAGTATAAAAAATTTCATAAAATATAAAATATAAAATTTATAAGATCAAAAATATTATAATATTTAAATTTAATTTTAAATTATTGAAAAAAAAATCATAATTTTATCCTTATTAAATTAAATTTATTATTATGTAATAATTTATTATTAATAAAATAATATGTTAACATTTAAAAAATAATTAAAATAATCAATTTTTATAAAGAAGATAGTCTGAAATATCTGAAAACAAGATAACTAATATATCTATTTAATACAAATAAAATAACTTCTACAATTACTTATCCCTTTATATATATATATATGTTTAGGTTTATCATAAGATATAATCATTTTTATTCCTAGAAACATGTACTAGTGCGGAGCATGATATTTGCCATGAGAATGATATTTGGCATGAGTAAACACAACCACTCACTCGCGATCGTAAAGTAGTGTTTTTTTTTCCTTCGCCTGTCTTGATTGATTAGTTATCAAGATTGAATCGGTTTGAACTTTGACACATAAAAAAGATAAATTATTATTGTTGACTCAAGAGTTGTTAATTTTTTTTAGTAATTCATTTGTTTCAACTTCTTATTTATTGTAATAAATAAAATTTATTATTAAATTAACTAGAACTCATAATAATTAATAATAAATTTAATTTATTTTTAAGTGAAATATAATGGGATGAAATGATAATAAAGATGTAATATTTATTATTCTTAAATATATTCATAATCAATAAGTTATTTTTCTCACCGAGTATTTATTCTTTTAAAAATTATATTAATTTAAAATATTACAATATTACATATTTTAAAAAGAAGGAATATTTGATGTTTAGAGTTTTTTTTTTTTTTTTTTCTATGAAAACAGTTGTTAATTACAAAGCGTTGAAAACGATGTCTTAAAGTTTGGAGATAGGGATACACGTTTTTCCCTCCACGGCTCCAACAACGTGAAAACCGCAAACTTTTTGATGTGATGGGAAGTATTTTCTTTCGTACCCTTCAACTATCTAAATATTAAAACAGATCCCTTTTAGTGATAAATAAATTTAATAAATAATATTAACAAATTATTATATAATCATAAAATAACTAATCCGTATGTTATTATATTTTTAAAGATAAATAATCCTAAAATTGAGGAGAAAATTAAATTAAATAAAACAAAAACTTATATTTAATAGTAAATTAAATTAAATTAATAGTTATAAATGATATATAAAAAAAAAATTGTCTAAATAATTTGTATGAAAACGCTTGTTGTATTAAAATTAATAATTATTTTAATTTTGTTCATATTTATTTATCATTAATTTTGAAAAGTAGTTGATTAGAAAAGAAAGCTGAGCTGGTGATAAAAAAAATTCACCATATAATTTGAATTAAATATATTTTATATAATGTAAAATTTCAAACTTCATGATGTAAACATGTTATACATATTTATAACATGATTAATTACACGTACTGGTGGTGTGTACTTAACTTTAATATATATATATATATATATATTGCACAAAGAGATTAAATATTATTATGAATTTTTGCAACAATTATAGTTAATTTTTATCCTATATATATATATATATATATATATATATATATATATATATATATATATATATATATATAAATAAATATTCTTGTTCATGTATCAATTCTGCTAAAGCATTCCTTACCAACCTCTTTCCTCGTAGTAAAACAGATTTATAATTAGTATAATCTAATACATTCTTTGTTGATTATGCTCATAACTTGAAGGTAACGACATATTAATTGAATCAATGTTTATTAGCCGTTTAATCTCTTTCTGCCAGGCAACAAAACTTTCAATTGTGACCTTTTTAACCACAAATCTCAATTGTGACCTTTTCTAACCACATGCAAATCTTATTAAAATAACACCTATTCTACTAATAAATTTTAAATTTTAATACTCAATATCTTATTAAAATTCAATAATTTGAATATATATATATATATTATTAAAATATATATAATATATTTTTAATTAAAAAATAATTAATATTATTTTTTATTGTATATATATAAATGATAAATACATTATACAGCACTTACTTAATGTCACTTATTATTACTAAAACGTTTCTATTTATAGTTATTAATAATATCTAATTACTATAGATATTTCTCTGCGTATCCTCTCATGATTATTTTCCTTACCTTCCGGGTTTGCACAAAAAGAATGAAAAAGTGCAAAACTTGTCTTCCACATTGAGTAGAAAAAAGAAGAAAAGGTAGGAAGGAGAAGATTTAAGAACGAAGAAAAGAGGAGTGACTCACTCCACTCCGTACTCAAAAAGGAGTCAAAAACAAGTAAAAGAAATCCAAGTTTTCAACGTCCATTACTTTTCTATACCGACCATGATGTAATGTGAAAGTGAAACTTTAATTATAACAAATTATCGAGCAGTCTCTCCTTTTTTTTTTTTCTTTCTCTCTTTTACAAAACTTTATTTTATGGGAATTTCTTGTTATATGAGATATAAAAAAGTTTATTCTTATAATACTACACATAAGTTTTAAGTGTACTATTAATTTAATTGTTGTTATAATTGTTTAATTCGAATGAATATAAATTTACTTATTTCTCAAAAGTATTGAAAAGAAATTCGAGTTTGGGTTTTGAATTCCTACACCTTACGTGAAGCAAATAAGCCATCGATCATTTCGTAATTCTTTATTTTGGAATTATTTATTAGTCATGTGATTCACATCCACTAGAGAGAGAAGGAAATGCAACTTGGAGAATATTGATCAAATCAAACGAGAGGGATGAAAATGTAAATATGAAGAAAATGTTGAATATAATGTATTGTATATTTTATATTAATATCAATTTTTTTTTTATTTCTTTCGACCTTCTATTACATATTTATATATACTATATATGCATGATTAATGTCGTGTGAATGTGGATTAGGGTAGAAATTTTTTCCGTGTTTCCACTTTTTCCTGATTTAGAATGCACTTTCAAACAATTTGGCCCTCTTCATTGACTTGCTACTTGAAGCTAGTAAGTACAACTGTAATAGCGTATCAAGTAATTATTTTTAGTATAACTTATGTTACGTGTTAATGTTCGATTAATTTTAAATTTTGAAAGGGTTTATATTGAAATAATTATTTAAATAAAATATATCAATTATATTATGATATATAGATTAATACATATATTAAATTATGATAAAAATAAATTTTATTTTTTAGACTAACAATTATTACTTATCGAAAAAAGGCAATAGCTCATCATCGAATTCAAAAACAATGTGAATTTCTATCTGTTGGGAAATTACGCAAATTTCCGATAAACCAGATTTATGAGAAAGCAAGAATAGAAAAATAACACACAAATTTGATAACGGAGTTCGGCCAATCTTGCTTACGTCTCCGGACCTACTGCAGATCTTTTTACTGAAAGGGGAGAAATTACACAAGGTGTTTACAACACTCACAACTCACAACCCAATTACACCCAAGAAAATTACTCTCAATTTTCTCTCACAAAAGCTTTTCTCTCTAAGCTTTTCTCTCAATTGGAATGAACACTTTGGATGATTAATTCATTACAATTACACATCTATTTATAGAAAAATTCACTCCTTGAATTACTCCTTAAATTAATGGTTCCTTAAATTGCTCCTTGAATTAAGCTCCTTGTTTTGCTCCATGAATTGCTCCTTGTTTTGCTCCATGAATTGCTCCTTGTTTTGCTCCATGTTTTACTCCATGTTTTGCTCCTTAATTTAAAGAGCTTTATGATAATCTCCAACAATCTCCCACTTGAAGACTGATTTCAATCTGTCTTCACACCTCGATCAATGCAGCAGCTTTTCTAGTCTTTATTACTCTAGCAGACCAACTGAAGTTGAGCACAACTTCAGTTTGTCAATAGTCACCACCTTTGTTAACATATCTGCTGGATTTTTGCTTCCTTAAATCTTCTCCAGTATTAACACATCATCTTCCAATAGAGATCTGATGAAGTGATAACGAAGTCCAATATGCTTTGTTCTAGAATGAAATGCTGAATTCTTAGCCAAGTGTATTGCACTTTGACTATCACTATGCAGAACATTCTTCTCTTGTTTGAATCCCAGCTCAATTAACAAACCTTGAAGCCATATCATCTCTTTACTAGCTTCAGTTACTGCTACATACTCAGCCTCTGTAGTGGATAGAGTGACAATTTTCTGTATTTGTGACATCCAACTAACAGCTGTAGTTCCAACAGTAAATATATAACCGGTGGTGCTTCTTCGGTGATCAACTTCACCTCCAAAGTCTGCGTCTACGTACCCTTGTACTTTTAGCTCTCCTTTACTAAAGTACAAGCACTTTTCTGTGGTGCCTCGCAGATACCTCAAAATCCACTTTACTGCTTCCCAATGAGTTTTCCCTGGATTTGACATAAATCTGCTAACAACTCCCACTGCATGGCCAATGTCTGGTCTCGTACAGACCATTGCGTACATCAAACTTCCAATGGCTGAGGCATAAGGAACCTTAACCATGAATTCTCTCTCTTCCTCTGTCTGAGGGGACTGATCCTTGGATAGGCGAAAATGACTGGCCAAGGGTGTGCTAACTGGCTTGGCATCGCCCATGTTGAATCTTTGCAAAACACGATTGATGTACTCTGCCTGAGATAACTGCAAGGATCCTTTCTTCTTATTTCTTGTGATTTGCATTCCAAGAATCTTCTTTGCTGGACCCAAGTCTTTCATGTCAAATTCCTTTGACAATTGCTGCTTCAACCTTTTAATATCATCCATATCTGAACCTGCTACTAACATATCATCAACATAAAGTAGTAAAATGATATAACTGGACCTATATCTCTTGAAGTAGCAACAATGATCAGCATTGCACTTCTGGAAACCTTTCTTGTGCATGAAGCTGTCAAACTTTCTGTACCATTGTCTCGGGGCTTGTTTCAGGCCATACAAACTCTTCTTAAGTCTGCACACCATGTTCTTCTTCCCCCTTTCTGAGAAACCTTCTGGCTGGTACATGTATATCTCTTCATCTAAATCTCCATGAAGGAATGCAGTCTTCACATCCAACTGTTCAAGATGAAGATCTTCAATGGCTACAATACGCAATACTGATCTGATAGTATTAAGCTTCACAACAGGAGCGAAAATGTCAGTGTAGTCAACTCCTTCCTTCTGTTGAAACCCTTTGACAACTAGGCGGGCTTTGTATCTTTTGGAACCATCATGCTTCTCTTTCACCCGGTACACCCATTTGTTGTGAAGTGCCTTCTTTCCCATAGGTAACTCAGCTAGTTCCCATGTCTGGTTGGAGATGAGAGATTTCATTTCTTCTTTCATAGCAAGCTCCCACTTGTTGGAATCTCGAGTCTGACAAGCTTCATCATAGCATTCAGGCTCCCCTCCATCAGTCAGCAACATATAGTTCATGTATCTCCTGTTAGGCACATGAGGTCGAGAAGACCTTCTCAATACAGGAGCTGGAGTAAGAAGTTGTGGTGTGTCGGAATGCTGTGTACTGTTTTGTCCAACAAGTTCCTCTGGCTGAGGACTTGTTATAATTGGTTCTGTTGCGGAAGTATCTGGGACATCATCTGCATCTGTAAATACTGACTCATTCTGCTCTGAGTCATTGGCGTCTATTTTATGCATGTCCTTATACATCACCATTTCTTTGAAAATCACATCTCTGCTACGGATAACTTTCTTCTTTTCGTCATCCCAAATGCGGTAGCCAAACTCATCCTCACCATAGCCAATGAATGTGCATTTCTTGGATTTGGGATCAAGCTTATTCCTACCTTGATCACTGATATGCACAAATGCTACACAGCCGAAAACTTTTAGATGTGATAGTTTCACCTCTTTTCCGCTCCATACCTCCTCTGGTATTCTATGCTCCAATGGAACAGATGGGCCTCGGTTGATCAAGTAAGCTGCCGTGTTGACTGCTTCTGCCCAGAACTGCTTCGGTAAACCTGACTGTATACGAATGCTTCTAGCTCTTTCTGTCAATGTTCGGTTCATACGCTCAGCTACACCATTGTGTTGAGGCGTGCCTGGAATAGTTCTTTCCATTCTGATCCCGTGCTCATAGCAGAAGTTTTTGAATATGGTGTCTTCATATTCACCACCATTATCGGTTTTGAGCTTTTTGATCTTTAAACCCGTCTCATTTTCCACCATAGCTTTCCATCTTCTGAAAGCCTCAAATACTTCAGACTTATGCTTTAGAAAGTAAACCCATACCTTCCGAGAGTGATCATCGATGAAAGTCACGAAGTAGCGTTTCCCACCAATAGATGAGACGGTCGTTGGTCCCCAAACATCAGAGTGAATAAGCTCTAGCCTTTCCTTCTTTGGGATTCTGCAACTTGTCTGAAAGCTGACTCTCTTTTGCTTTCCAAGTATGCAATCTTCGCACATGTCTATCTCCGTAGACTGTAGACCTGGAAGTTTTCCCTTTGAATGCATAATCTTCATCCCCTTTTCACTCATATGGCCTAGTCTCTGGTGCCACAGATTTGGTGTTTCATTGCCTACTGCAACTGTAATTGAACAACGTGCCTCTGTTGTCATGTAAAGAGTGCCACTTTTCTTGCCTCGAGCAACTGTCATTGCACCCTTTGAAATCTTCCAATCATCACCATGGAAGATCGTAGTGTAGCCTTCACTGGCCAACTGCCCGACTGAGATTAAGTTCCTTCTGAGATCGGGAATATGCCTGACATCCTTCAGCTCCCAAACAGATCCGTTCAACTTAATCTTCACTACACCTTTGCCAATAATAGCACATGGTTGATCATCACCAAGATATACCTTTCCAAGGTTTCCGGGGACATATTTCTCGAAGAATTCTTTTTGTGAAGTAGCATGGAACGATGCTCCAGAGTCTAACACCCAAGATTCTTCCTTACTCTCCAAAGAGCATATCAATGCATCGTCTCCTCCTGAGGTGGAAGTAACATTTGCCTCTGCCTTCACTTGTTTGTCCTTCGGTGCACTTTTGCACTGATTTTTGTAGTGCCCGGTTCTTCCACAATTCCAACACTCGATGGTCTTCGAGCTATGGGAATTATTAGGATTCCTGGATTTGGACCTCCTGTCCTTTGATCTACCTCGGTAGTCTGTTCTGCCACGTCCATTCCCTTTGGTTGAATTTCTTCCTCTTGACTCTGTATGCAAAACTGAAGAAGTTGACGATTCACCTACCTCTCTACGTCGGATCTCTTCACTGAGAACCAGATCACGAACATCGTCAAATTTCAACTTATTGCTTCCTGACGAGCTACTCACAGCCGTGACAGTAGCATTCCAACTTTCTGCTAAAGAAGACAAAAGTATCAATGCTCGTACTTCTTCATCGAATTCAATTTCCACTGAACTCAACTGGGTTGTGACTGTGTTGAGTTCATTGAGATGTTGAGCTACCGATGCGCCTTCATTCATCCGCAAATTGAACAAACGCCTCATCAAGTGCACTTTGTTTGAGGCTGATGGCTTCTCATACATATTGGAGAGAGCTGCCATAAGACCCACCGTGGTCTTTTCCTTTGCTATGTTGAAGGCAACATTACGGGATAGCGTCAATCGAATAACTCCGAGGGCTTGTCTGTCTAGAAGATTCCAATCTTCTTCCTTCATAGCTTCTGGTTTCTTCCCTGAGAGAGGTTGATATAGATTTCTTTGATACAGATAATCCTTTATCTGCATTTTCCAAAACCCAAAATCTGTGCCATCGAATTTCTCGAGTTTCACCCTTCCTTCATCTGCGGCCATTGCTCCCACTAAAATCTGACTTCCTCTGGATCGTTTCTGACTATTTCTGTAAACCACCGTGTATTAGAACACCTACGTCAACGAACAAATATCGTTGACAAAATGTCACTATTCACGTAATTCACTATTCACGTAAATAGTAACCTTGCAGAAAATTGACAGAAATCACCACCAATAGCTCTGATACCAGTTGTTGGGAAATTACGCAAATTTCCGATAAGCCAGATTTATGAGAAAGTAAGAATAGAAAAATAACACACAAATTTGATAACGGAGTTCGGGCAATCTTGCTTACGTCTTCGGACCTACTGCAGATTTTTTTACTGAAAGGGGAGAAATTACACAAGGTGTTTACAACACTCACAACTCACAACCCAATTACACCCAAGAAAATTACTCTCAATTTTCTCTCACAAAAGCTTTTCTCTCTAAGCTTTTCTCTCAATTGGAATGAACACTTTGGATGATTAATTCATTACAATTACACATCTATTTATAGAAAAATTCACTCCTTGAATTACTCCTTAAATTAATGGTTCCTTAAATTGCTCCTTGAATTAAGCTCCTTGTTTTGCTCCATGAATTGCTCCTTGTTTTGCTCCATGTTTTACTTCATGTTTTGCTCCTTAATTTAAGGAGCTTTATGATAATCTCCAACACTATCAACTACATGTTTTAAATGTTTTAATGCTCGTTAGCCCAAAAATAAAAAATAAAATTTATTGTACTTTTTTTAATCTATTATCACCGAATATTGACCCTTTATTATGTTGGAAACATGCATGTTTATTGCAATCTTTATCTTAAATTGTTTACCTATATTATTTAAAGTCACTCCCATAAAATATTTTGTTTTCCCAATCTCTCCTGATCAAAGTTTGTTTTGTCAAAACAAATGTGGTATGATAACTTGAACTAGTTATAGTTTAGAGATTTTTTGAAAATAATAAACTTAACAAATTCTCATAATAATAAAAATAATATTCTTAATATTATCAGACATCTATCTATTCAAGGAAAATATATTTATTAAAATGAGTTTTTTACACTAAAAGTATCTTGTATTTAAAATTTTGAGTACATTTTATTGTTATGATTAACTTTATATTACCAAAAGAAAATTATATCTGATTTATATATTTATTTTTTACATTTTATTTAATGTTTAAAGTATAATGTAGAAACTATTCAAAAAAAATTAAAAAAATATAAATAATACACATATATACTAAGTCTCCTAATACATACATACATACATACATACATACATATGTATATATATGTATGTATATATTAGGAGACGAAGTATACCAAAATAAATAGTTTTAATTTATATGATTTTTATTTATTTATTAAAGGTGTGTTCAATAATAAGTAATAATGAAATTCAATCAAAATCAAAATGAATCAAATTGTATTAAAATTGATCAAATTACAGAAATCAGAATGAAAATTTCATTATGGTTTTATGTTTATTAAAATTTGTAATGAATATGACCTTACTTTATTAAAATTTCATTTTTAAAGCATTAATATAAATGTCAAGTTAAATGAAATATTTAAAATATGAATAATTTTGTAATTAGATGTGAATTTGGAAAACATAATCAACATCAAATAAGATTCAGAAACAGATCAATGAAATTACTTCTAATTTGGCGAGACCCTCGTTTCCTACCTATCATAATTTTTAGTGCAAACAAAAGAATAAGAGTGTAAATCTTTCTAATTTAATTTCTTGATAAATAAGTAAGCATGCCCTAAAATGAAACCTTAAAAAAAATGCTACACAACATTTTATAAGGACATAACTTTTATCAAAATAAAAATATTTGTTATTATTTCAACTACTTACTTTTGTTTATATAACGCTAAATACTAGCATCAAAATTATATTTAACTCAAGAATCATGCTATAGTTTAATTAGTTGAGCATAATATTTTTTTAATGTGGATGAAATACGATCAAATATAATCAATCTCCTCCCCGTTATTTCTCTAATAATTTTTATTTCTCTCATGTATATAAAAAATGGGTGAAGGTACGAGAGTTCTCGTTAGCTTTTATAAAATAAGTACTTTAGTCTCGTTACTTTTAATTTGAGAGTTTTAATTTTATAACTTAAAAAAAATGTGTACTTTAATTATAGAAACCTAATGTTATAAGACTTATGTGCACAATTTTTAGTACTAAAGTACAATTTTTTTTATACTATAGTTAAAAGCTACATAATAAATACGTTTTTTTATTTAAAGCTATGAGACCAATGGTGCCATTTTTATAAGAAATTTGTAATAAATAGTTTAAATTATGTCATTTATCCTAAATTTTGACTAAATTTACAAATAAATCCTAAAATTTTAAAACGTATGATTTAGTTCATAAATTTTTAAAATTTCCCTTGTATATTCTTTAAATTTTAAATCATATGATTTATTTAAGACTTTACACATATTAATGACAAATATGTATTTTAATTAATACTTAAATTAGGATCTATATGTAAATTTTTTAAAGTTTTGAGTACTAAATTCTACGATTTAAAAATCTATAGACTTATACGTGAAGTTTTAAAAATTTAAAGATTAAATAAATTAAGGGACCAAAAGTTGCTCAAATTTAGGATTAATGAATTAGTTAAAGTTAATAAATAATAAAATTAGAATATACGAATTACACAATAATAAATGTGAGTATATAAGTAAAACAAATTGTAAGAACCAACTACATGAGTATTTAGTGTATTTTGATAATTTTAAAAGTATACTACTAATATCTACATAAAATGGGTCCTATGTATGCAAATAAATGTATCCAAATAAATAATGAATAAAAGGTTTTTCCACCGACAAATTTAGAATTTATATCCACCAAGGGCATCATGTATATTGTTTGGACATAAACCATTGAGACCACATGATAGCCCTACATACCACCCAATGAACATGTCTTTCAGTTCGTTGGTTAGCCTGACATGTAACTCAATGCTTGGGCGCATTACTAGAGCTTGGGGGTAGCTCGAGTCCGTAAAGAAGACCCACGACCACATGGTTCATCCCAATTGTCAGAACCAACGAGACCATTCTCATAATTGAGAACCGATAGTATTAGGCCATTGAGAAATTTGTATAGTACATCCAGAACATCTAAGGAATCAAACTAGAGTGAGACCACCTCTCGACATGATTGATAATCTCAAACCATAGCCCGAAGAACAAGACTGGTGATACACGCTTCAGTTTTGTATCATCCAACTCGTATGAGTGAGCCTATACTATTATTACTGACCCTTGGAGCTATGTTAGATTGATGATTGTACTTATGGCTCACTGTGCACCCTAGGTCTTACGATTAGGGTTGTCAGGTCTAATAACGTGGACATGACTTGTAGTATAAATAAGAGATATTTTGAGTTATTTGGAGCCTTCATACATTGCCAATCCCTTTAGGACTTACTCTCAACCATATACAACAATATTATTATTTATTATTTATTTTTTAATTAAAAAAGATGTTATATATATACACATCATTTCTATAAAATATGTTTAAATTATTGAATTTTAAAAGTTTAAAATTTAAAATTCAAACAGATAACAATGTTACATTAGTTATTGTATTAGCTATCATTAGTGGTCCTTAGTTCTCATTAATTAGCGATGGTTGTACATATTAAATATTTTAGTTGTTATAGTCTTTATAATTTAGTTATTATGGTTATCACACTCCCTATATATTGTGTATATCTATGTATCAAAACATACATAAAATTGAATCAATTTATCAAAATTTAGATGGTATGACTACCATTTCCTTCTTCTTCATTACTCAAATCTAAAACCCATAGATAATCAAATCCAAAACCCAAATCTCACAAAATCGGCAAAAAATCTATTTAAAATCTAAATCCAAATTCACCCAAAAGTATTTTGTATCAACGACGAGAACAAATAGTCTGATTCCAAAAGCTATATCCAATATCCAAAGAATTGGACCTATAGTTTGTTTGGTTGTTGTCTATGCACTTCGATCATACTTGCATTGTTGTTTACGTAAGTTGCACAGGGTTTGGCCAAAACAACCGCTCCAACTTGTTACATTTCTACAACACTCTTGATGTAACATGTTAGATAATGGGTTACTAATTTAATATATAATATAATGTAGATTTACCATATTGCTTTTAAGATGGTAGATGGAAAAACAACAAAAGTATGAAAATAGTTTTTTTAGAAGACTAAAGTTGTTTATTAGAGAAATAATTTTTTTTGTTATAGTATTAGATAGAATTTCAGTAATAAAATCAACAATCAGTACAATATATGACAACAAGGCACAATATTGTTATGTTACTACCACATGAAAAAAAACCTTGGAACCTACTATCACAACACTGTAAACACCTACATCAAACTAGGTGCTTACGCTTACAATGAAGAGGAGTTCAAAAATAATATATACATGCTTAATGAAGCTTCCAAAGCAATGATGAAATACCTAATCAAGACAGACTATTCATCTTAATCAAGATTCAAATGTCTAATTCCAATTACAAGGTATGGCTTCATGGCTTCAAACAATGTTGAAAACATGAATTCAAAATTAAGGTATGCTTGAGTTTTATGATATAATCTAAAGTTGGTTTGCAAAAAGAAGAAAAGTTGCTTTAGATATATGAACACTAACAAAATGGGTGCAAGAAAAGATTGAAAAAAGGAATATCAAGATAGAACATATGAAAGTAATAAACATAAATAATCAAATAGTACAAGTGAAGAAGGAGTTTGAAAGTTACATGGTAGACATGGAGCACAAGAATTGTACATGTGGTAAATTTCAAGCATTAAAAATCCCTTGTGAGCATACAAGTGCAACATGCAATGAAAGGAAGCTGTCCATAGAAGACACGTGTTCAATCTACTATCACACTTCTTACTTAAAGTTAACATATAAAGCTTCGATCTATCCAATTGAACAAGAGAGAAATTGGAATCTACCAAAAAGTGTAAGAGATGTTCTAGTGTTGCCACTAATTATTAAAAAAAAAAGATGACACCATAGAAGAGAAGAAGAAAGGAAGAACAAGGAAAACAAGGAAACCATCACTTGTTTATTTTAAAAGATTCAAAAAAGAAAGAAAGAAGAGGAAGAGGAAAGAAACCACATTGTAAGTATAAATTTATAACACTTTACATTTTATAAAATAATATATTTACTTCAGATTTAAATTTCTATTTTAGTATTACATTTAAATATGTGTTCTTGAAAATTGAAATCATCAAAACCTATAAATTCTATACCTTAATATAATTTTACATTGGTTGAATGAATCTTTTGTTCTTAATTATAATTTTTTTAACATAAATTATGTATATTATAAGAAATATATTATTTTTCATACATAATGTAACATGTTACATTGATTTTATAATTTAATGTAACATATTACATAATATAAAACTATATTATCAGACATAATGTAACATGTTACATTGATCTTACTATACAATGTGGCCTATTACATAATATGATCAACATACACTAACTTAAACAACTTTTAATACATAGTGATAAATTGTACCATTACATTAAAATTAATGTATCAAAATCAAACTACATTCATCAAACTATGACAAACATAAAAAAAAATCAATCTAAATATCTAGAGATGAAGACTGCAATATTCCAACTACAAAAGAACTTTCACTGTTTGTTTAGCCTCTTAATATGCAGGGTCTAATATTCTATTATTACAAAAAATTGTACACAATATCTCTTTCTAATCTTTAGAAAACTAATGAAATTGATCATGCCT
The DNA here is from genome assembly GCA_037013495.1 of Hippophae tibetana. Taxonomy (NCBI): domain Eukaryota; kingdom Viridiplantae; phylum Streptophyta; class Magnoliopsida; order Rosales; family Elaeagnaceae; genus Hippophae; species Hippophae tibetana. The sequence continues at coordinate 71,708,847 of CM072803.1, read as the reverse complement.
AACGTCCATCATTTTGTGAGAAATTGCACAAATTTTAGTAACCAAACCCCACAATCGTGGATGCAAAATAAAAACAAAAGAAATAATACATTAAGTTCGATGAAAATAAAATTATAAATAAAAAGTATTAATAAAATAAATTAAAAATTATCATTACACATTGTCTTGTTTTGGTACACCTTTAATCACAAAAATTGGCCACGAAGTGTATGGATCGAATTGATAATTCTCACCATACCATGATATCCTAAAACATACGATAAAATATGTATCATTATTGCTATATGATTACACTTATCTTTTAAATTAGATGTGTTCAAAGATGTATATAGCTTGATGAATCATTTGTTCAAATATATTACACCGTAGACCCAATGATTGATACATACGATACGTCCAAATACTTTCAATCAATTGACCAATATTCAATTAAATTTGGTGATGTTCTTGAAAATTGAACCAAATGGTTATTGACATGTAGACATATAGTTTTTTAATTACTGTGACTAGTAGAGACCAGTTTCATACACTCTACCTACATAAAAGAACATGTTAATGAAAAATAAAACATTATTAAATATAATAAATATTTAATATTACATAAATTGGTGGCAAGTTAGAACGTAATCTCTAACATGTTACATTATTTTTTATATGTTATATAACATATTGCATCATTTTTGAAATACTATGTAACATGTTATATTATTTCTGAACTATCATGTAACATGTTATATTGTATTTGAATTGTTATATAACATGTTTTATCATTGTTGATATGCTATGTAACATATTACATTATAACTGAATTAAGGTGTAACATATTATATAACATCCTAAATTGTAACATATTATATATTGAAAAAGTCTCCAAAATAAAATAACTTTTCAACCCAAAAGTTTTGAGATAACAAAACCTCTAAGCACGTATCTAATACAACACACTATCCAAAAGCTATAAACTACAAACACCAATCACATGGAAATATTAAAGTATATGATAAAAAAATAGTTCATGATTATTAAATTCAAACAATAATAAAATGTAATACTTAAAATACCATGAAGTAATCCCCTTGTACTCTTGAAAGGAGTAATGAAATCTTCCTTATCAATAGTCAAATATTGATATTGGATTTTAATAGGATTACTAATTAAAGAAAAAAGTAATGTCAAGAAAGTATACAAAAAACATATAAATATAATGAAAAATAAAAGTATAAAAACGCATACGAAGATTTCTATCTAAACCAATCATTTAAATGTTTTTTCCAATCCTTAGGAAAATGTTAGTAAGGGTTACTTGGATGCTCTAATATGCCATCAACCTCACAAATATTAGTAAATCTATACACATTGTTGACTCGAGATGTCGATTCCACATGTTATTGGAACAAGTATGTTAAAAACAGTATAAGAATGATGTTACCGATATACTGAAATGTACTACTTGGGTTAAGTTGTGGATTAGGTTACTCTCTTAAATATATTTTGCGACTTTTCCCAAACTAGTGCAAATAAACATAGCCTCATTGTCCCTAGGATAAAACAACCCAGGATCTTTGTTATCTGTCTCGGAACTTCACTACACTGATGAAGACCAAAATGCTACACCTTTAAAGTTTATATTACTTGAAAAAACTCAAAACAATTTAGTATCTTATTCTTTTATTTCTAAGAGATTTTTCTTCTTTTCTTTTGTAAGAGATATTTCCAATTGATGATTAAACTGAGAGCTGAGGCCCTCTATTTATAGGTTTGAGAAAATGTGTGATATTTATGATAATAAAGTTCATGTTTGGGTGGAAAGAGTAACAAATATTTCTAAGAGGAAAAGTAGTGGTTAATTTCTGAGTGGAAAAAAACGAGCATTTTTTTAAGTAAAGAAAATAACAGTCATTTTCTGAGTAAAGAAAAACAATGGTCATTTTTTGAGTAAAAAAGTAACAACCATTTTTCTGAGTTGAAAAGTAAATTTTTTTCCAAGAATTAAAATGCCATCTCACATGAACACGGACACAGACTCGGACTCAGACTTAGAGTCGAACTCAAAGTAGCACGACATGGCCGGTCGGACAGACAATGGCAACGGTGGCATGCACGCGTGTGTGGTGTCACATTTGCCTAGGTTTTTTCCCCTTCCACAAAAGTGGGTGCCCCTTGTGACCCAAACCCAATAGAAAATATTTTTATATTTATATATAAATGATGTAAAATAACAATGTGGGATAAGACTTAAAATTGACATCATTTGTTTTTTTATTAGAATTCACATTTCCAACACATGTTTAAGGGAAGGGTCCCTTTTAACTTGTATTCTATCATAAATAATAGATACACCTTTCTTAGGAGGACAACCATATGGACTAGAAATAAATATTGATGGTTTAATTGATATAATATCCCTTTCCAACATAAAAGTAGATATAGATTTGGAATGTGAAATGTAAGGATCAAACCTTTTATTAGATCTAGAATGATACAGTTGTATTTATTGATATAATTGATCAAATGTATCATTATCAAAATTTAGATCACAAGAAAGAAAACATAAAGTCTTCAAAAACCATTTTTGAAACTTCTAAATCAAGGACAAGATCAAAAGAAAGCCTCTATGCATCATTAGTATTAGACATCCTACCACCAACGTCACTTTTAGTAGGTCAAACTAGTGTTGGACAGACCTTGGTGGAAGACTAGTATCATTTAAAAGTATGTTGTGTCTACCAAAATAAAGAAAATAAAAAACAATCAATGATAAAATATAACTAATGTAATAACTAAAAAAGAATCATATTATCAGACAATAATTTATAACTTATAGATTGAAAGAATCTCAATGAAATCATTATAAGATTTGTTCGAAGTCTATTAATGGTAGATCCATGCTCATCAAAATAAGCTTTTTACTAATTAAAATTTGAATCAATATATGAACTCAACTTCTTATAAAAATCATCAAAGTTAACATTTGATGACTTCAACCCTTCATCCAAACCCTCATCCTAACAATTCTTCTTATTCTTTGATAACTTCTCTCTTAACAATACATCATTAACATATTCATATTATGAACCTTCAACTTGACTTTGGGACAATTCCACCTCATCATAATAAATTAATTTAACATGGAACTACAAAGACTTAAAATAGGGGTATTCTATGTGCCAGTATTGTATTCATGCGAACCTACAAAAAAATATAACATAATAAGAAACATTAGCAAAATAAAACAATTAAATCATCAAACATACTAATTCAAATGCTATGTAACTTGTTACATCATATATGACATATTATGAAACATGTTACATTATATGAAATAATGTTATGTAGCACGTTACATTATACGTGACATGCTATGTAACATGTTACATAGTATTTCTCATCTAATGTAACGAGTTACATCATATGTTAACATAAAATATAACATGTTACAACAATGTAATTTGTCGATACAACATGTTACATAACATATCAAAAATGATGTAGCATGTTATATCTTATAGGAAATATGAAATGGAGCTATTTAATACTTAAAACACACCAATAAAAATATAGCAGTCTGAAAATAAAATATTATCGTGTAAGGCTTATCAAGAATGGCTTTAACTTGAGCCAGTTCCAGTTTGATAATAGCCGACCATTTGAACATTGTCGAATATAGATCATTCAAGAAAATAGCTAGTTCATTCCCAATATGTAAAATGGTATCATACATTCAGACTTGGAATGCCAAACTAAGACCATATATTTGAAAACAGACTTTCTCATCCATCTTTTACTTTTGCTTAGTTTTATCTTATTTAGATTCATCCCCAAAGTCACATTGTGCGTGTACACATAGTCTTTTTTCAAGCTATCAAAAAGTAATTTAAACACCCTGTCACCCTAAGGATAAGAGTTGAACTTATCCCAATCAACATCCAATAGCAATGCTTCTATACAAATACACCAATTCTTCAGTTTATCAAGTAAAGTGCACTCTAAGAAGTATATCAAAAAAATCATAATACCATCTTCCTCAACAACCTTAACAAACTCAAAATAAGAACCAATAACTTGCTTCCTTTTAGGAGTCTTACTACTCAATCTAACATCCTTTGGCTTCAAACTAGCCTTTTTTTCTTACAAGTAGTCACAGTGCAAGGATTAGGCCTCTTGATGCAATCCACAAAACACTTTAGATATTTGATAGTTGAGAATTTATTATCAATATACACATCTTCATTTAGCAACTTCAAACCGGTAGCAATCCAAAATTTAGTGCGAAAGAAACTTCAACCCTTCGTGCTTATGTGAAACCATATCTCCTTTTTAGATTTACAAGTGAGACATTTCCTTAACAACAACGAGTGGATTAGCTGTCCATTAAATAAATAGTTCGGTAAATTATAGAAATTCCTGAAGCATGGTTCTTGAAACTTTATTTTATGACCCTCATTTAGTACACTCTTAATATGGGTTATAATAATTTACGTTGTGACATTATAACCTCATAAATATTAAATTCATCTTTTATACCAAGCAAGTTAGAGAAAGACATTATCTTCGAGGTATGAATTGTATGAATGAAAGAAAAAAACCATGTAAGATATACATCTAATACTAAAAAATATGTGATAAACTACAACACAGTTAAAAATGAACCAAAAACATATTAACGTAACTTGTTACATTGATGATATATACAAGAAAGAACAATGTACATGTACATAACAAAATAAAGAATATAAACTAATTTAGAATATAATTAAAAATAACACAAAACTAAATAATGAAACTTGTTACATTAACATTCTACTTAAATGTGACAACGTATATTAAAAACGTATCCAAGTTTCATATGCAAAATTTCATTTAAAAAGTTATAAAACCTAAAAATAATGTAAAGTTTGCAAAACATACGAGGGGATATATAATATAACAACATACATTTTATCCATATATGATTTACCAGTGAAGAATAAATTAAAGAGATCAGTTAAAGAAATTACAAGAAGAAATTAAACCCCAGTAACGTCATCCTCCACAAATGTATCAATCTTCTTAAGTTGATTTGATAAAGTAGTCTCAACACCTTTCCTCTTAGATATCCTACAACAAAATCAAATTCAAAACATTTGAATTAAATGTAAAACTCCGTATCAAACACAACATAAAAACCTTAAAAAAATTCAAAGTGATACACTTAAAAAGGACAAAATCTTAATAAAAAATGACATAACAATAGAGAAATATAAATAACAGAGATAAAAACTTATTTCGTATTGATTAAAATTTAACATGCACCAATTGAGAACAAAAACAAATAAAGACCAAAACAAACAAATGATAAATAATGTAATATATGAGAAATACACATACTCATTAAAAATTAAGAGAGATGAGTGAATAAGTTTAAAAAAATACTTACCTTAGAAAATGAAAATTTTCAAATACACATAAACAACATCAACAAAATGAAACAACAACCTTTGAAAATATGTGAAGAACCAAGATAACCTAGAGCAGTTAGAGAAATACAAAATAACAAGAAAACATAAAAAAAATGAATGGAAAGAAAAATATAAGAAATACAATATTAATAATAAATCAAGAAAAATGAGTGAATAAGTTCAAATACACTTACCTAAGTAATTAACACAACACATAAGGAAGTAACAAAATGGAAATACATATAAACACCAAATCAAACACACAAAATCAAAAAAATAATATATTAGAATCGTGATGAAATAATTAATAAAATCAAACGAACACCTTCGAAAATCTATGAAGAGCACAAAAATAACCCAAGCATTTAGAAATATACTAAATAGCAAGAAAAACACAGAAAAAACCATACCATATGTATGATGAAGAACACAAAGAAATACACTGAAAATCTGAGAAAAATCGGTTAAAAATGAGTACGTAAATGGCCAAAGTCAGAGGAAGAGAGAGAAAAAGAAATCAAAACTAAATGCATGAATGATGGGGAATATCTCACATTAACCAATATAGCACACAAGGGCAAAAACATCTTTTACACCCATAAAAATGGTGTTGTGCCACAATATCAGAAGAAAAAAATGAATTAGCTGGGTATGGCCTCTATTTTGAACCAATTTCACTTTTATGAAAGCTAGTATGAGTTGTAACGTGGGCTTGTAACCCAAGTGGGGGTTCAAAAGTGATGGAATGTTGAGTTGGACCTTTGGGTTGGGTCTTGTTCTTGGTTTCTACTAATCTATCCATTCCAAGTAAATAGTTGGGACATATGACTTTTTTTTATTAAGTTATTGTGCTTAAAAAAAGGAAAAGAAAAGAACAAAAACACAAAAAATAAAACATTAAAAAAATCAGTAAAATAGATTTTGAGTCATCTGGGATTAAATTCATTCTAGTTTTCATTCAATCTGAGGGAATTTTTAATATCAAAATTACTCTTATTGAATCAAATTATGACATATAGTCCCAATTGAAGGAAATGAAAATTGCTAAAAGAGACAAAATTTCATATATTCATGGGAAGACCAAGCCATATACGAAATCATATGAAGGCGGTGAGAAATGGTATGTTGAAAATAAAAAAGTTAAATGGTGGCTATTAATGTTTATATCTCTAGAAATTATGAGGCATTACTTAAGCTTACTCACTGCTTACAACATATGGAGTGCACTGTCAAAATAATTCTATGATGGATGCGATAAAATACAAGTCTTTACTCTAAATCAAAAGGCTTGTTGACTTGAATTAAGTCTATTCTGAGTAACCATGACACTAGATTCAAAAGACATGTTTACTTGTATTAGTACAACTTTCCGTTGAACCAAAGAATAACATTTATCTAGGTTTGTCACTGGGTATTTGAGCAATATCTCTCGTTGAATTGAATCAAAACCCTTATCCAATCTAGTGATAAATATATGGAATTTTAATCATTCAATATGATGGGTTGTGACATCATTTGGATCCTTCATAACCACTATATTATGATGGTTTAACTCTTGAACAATTTGAGTCATATCTTCGTAATACACAAATAGGATTCTTCCATTTTTTCTTGCAAAAAAGCCTTTTGATTTAGGGTAAAGACTTGTAGTTTGTCACTTTTAACTATAGATTATAACCTTTTGTTTGTTTCTCAAATAACCAATACCTTATCTTGTGTTATAACTTTTTGGCCTGATTGTTATATGTTTAAGGACATTAAAACCATGAAGACAATTGGTTATGGCTCTGACTGTAGGTGGTTTTGTAAAAAAAAAGAATAAAGAAATATTGTACTAACATTGCCATTTTGGGCATGCTTTTTTTGGGTATCTCAAAAAATTATTTCCTAGTTTATATGCAGAAATTGATGTTTCTAGTTTTCTTTGTGATATGTGTAAACTTGCAAAAAGCTATCGTGATTTATTTCCATTACAATTGAATAAAATTCAACTTCATTTTATGATTATTCATTATGATGTATGGGGTCCATTTAAAGTCACTACATTTGTTGGTTTACGTTTGTTTGTAACTTTTATTGATGATTGTACCAGAATGACTTAGTTATGCTTGATGAAATCTAAAAGTAAAGTGAATTCGTCATTCTAAAAGTTTCATAAAAGGATTGAGACTTAGTATAATATAAAGATTCAAGTTCTTTGTAGTGATAATGTTAGAGACTACCAAAGTATTGAACTTCAATAGTATTTGAAAACATAAGGAATAATTCATCACACAACTTGCTTTACATACCCCAACAAAACAGAGTGGAAGATTGCAAGAATAGACACTTATTGGTAGTTATCTGTGATTTGTTAATCGAAGCACATATGATATTATCCTATTGGGGAGATGCACTCAATTCTACAACTTATGTAATCAACCGAGTTCCTTCTAGCACCATTAATTTCAAAATACCATTCCAAAATCTCACTGATACAATTGTGCCTAAACTATCTCAAATTTAACCCCTCATGTCTTTGGTTGTGTGGTTGTTGTACACCTACCTAAGTACCGACAAACCAAGTTAACTCCTCAAGTATTGTGATGTGTTTTTATCTAGTATGCCACTCATCCAAAGGGATATAAGTGTTACCATCCTCTAACTCATTGATCATTTGTCGTGATTGATGTTGTTTTCCATGAACATATAAAATACTTCTCTGAATTTGAATTTTAGGAGGAGTATCAGAAGGAAATTCAGACTCTATATTATAATGAAAGTGATACCCAATATATGAGCAACTTGGATATAGTGGTATAACATTGGATCAGGGGGATTAAATTGTTGATGACTCACAGACTGAACTGAACTAGAGAATGAGTGAATTAGATTTAAGTGATATGATATTAGATTAAAATGTTAATGAGAACCCAATAACTAAAGAAGTAAGTGATGAGCACCCAATTGAAGAAGTAAGTGCTTCTTAGTATGCAACTGAGTCTTTGGATAATATGGATTTATCTCCTATTGACATATCACACCGATTTCTTACTAGAGATGTTCATAATCCACATAGATGATAGTTATTGCAACGTCACTCAAGAGATATTCCTAAACCCTTACATAAACTTGAAATCTCTAGTAAAGTAAAATATCCTATGAGCCATTATATGTCTAACCATCATTTTTCAAAATTAAACATGTCATTTTTGAATCAATTATTTGTTGTATCTATTCCTAATAGTATGCAAGAAGCCTTATCTAATCCCAGATGGAAAACAGCTATGAACGAGAAGATAAAATCTCCAAAACAAAATGAAACATGAAAACTAGTTGATCCTTCACCAGGAAAGAAATGAGGTAGATGTTAGTGGATTTAAACAATGAAGCATAATGTTGACAACATAATTGAATGCTTTAAGGTAAGATTGGTAGCAAAGGGATACATTCAAACCTATGAGATTGATTACAAAAAAAAAACATCTACATTTGTAGCCAAAATAAACACTATTCGTGTCCTATTATCTTTAGCTGTAAACTTGAATTGATCATTACAATAATTTGATGTGAAAAATGCTTTTCTACATGGTGAAATATCCGAAGAAATATACATGGATCACTCACCTGGATACATGATACAAAAAGGGTATAACCATAAGGTATGCAGACTAAAGAAATCATTGTATAGGCAGAAACAATCTCTAAGAACATGTTTAAAAGTTCACAAAATCTATAATTTCCTTCGGCTACCATTAGAGCAATTTTGATCATAGTCTTTTCCTAAAAAAAAATAGCAAGATAGAATCATTGCACTCATTGTATATGTGGATGACATGGTAGTTATAAGGAATGGCCATAAAGAAAGAAAGGCATTATAGAATTACTTATCGAAAGAGTTTGAAATGAAAGATTTAGACCATCTAAAATATTTTATTGGGATTGAAGTAACTCGATCGAATAAAGGAATAGTTTTATCTCAAAGAAAATATGCATAAAATCTATTATAGGAGATTGATATGTCAGTATCAACCAATTAACACGTTAGTAGAAGAAGATCTAAAATTGTGTGTTGAGTCTAATCAAGTACGAGTTGACAAAGGAAGATACCAAGACTTATAGTAAAATTGATGTACTTGTCTCAAATCAGACCATATTTGGTGTATGCTTTAAGTATTGTTAACCACTTCATACATATGAATGTAGTTATACATATTTTAAGGTATTTAAAATCTACTTCAGGAAAAGGAATATTATTAACTAAAAACACATACTATCAATATATAGAAGCATATAGGTGATAATAATTACAGACAATCTACTTGTAGATATTTTATTTTTGTAGGTGTTAATCTTGTGACATGAAGAAGTGAGAAATAAAAATGTTGTAACTCTTCAAAGGATTAACGAATGTACTTTGTGAGCCATTTTGGCTAAAACTCTTCTTATTTGGGTTTTCTATTTAAACTACTTGTCTAAATATTTTGTGATAATAAAACTATGTGTGATATTACACATAATCAAGTTCAATATAATTATACAAAGTATTATTTTTCATTAAAGAAAATTTGAACGGAAAGATGTTAAAATTACTTAAGATTCGTTTATATGATGAATTGATTTACATTTTTACAAAAAACAATTTCAAAAACAATCAAAATATAAATGAACTTAATCAATTTATCAAAGTTTAGACATAATACTATTTTATTCATATCATTTATTTACAATTTTATAAATAATATACTTAAAAATTTATTTATAGAGTTATATGATACATGCCTTTCTTTGCTCCCAATAGATCCGCCCGGGGTAAGAAGGTCTCATTTAAAAATCTTCATATATAAGACTGGAAAGTCGGAAAGCGTGCATTACCTTATAAAAAGGAAGAAATCGGAAAGCATCAGCATCAGAATATCGTCTGATCTGTTCATGATCTGATTCATATTTTCACAGACCACAGTATAATATTATTTATCTTCAATCAGATATAATATTTATAAATAAATAAACGTCAGCAATTAATTAGTTATACTACTCTTTGTTTTTCTTCTCAAGTCTCAACCCTTTTATATTGCCCACTGTATTATTAGATTTTCACACACCACCTCTTTACTCTTAATCTCCATCTATCAGCAAACGCTTTCACTCTCCTTATCTCACCTGCTCTTAATTTCTCTGTAATTCTCTCTGGATTTATGGGTAAAGGATCTGACCATTCCATTCATTCGGATCCGATTGGCTTCTTTCACCGCAAGCCTTTAGTCCTCAATTCATTTCAAGAAGATCACTTCATTAATAATAGCCATGACCCTAATCGTAGAAAGAGACTACATCCTTCTATGGACACCTGGATTCAGACTACGTTTCCTCCTACCACTCTCCGTTTCCCACTCAACCTTAACAGTTCACATGACGACCATCACTCTTCTCCGCCACCCTCTGATTATGAGAATCGGACCATCATCGATGAAATGGACTTTTTTGCCGATGACCGAAAACGCCATGTCAAGGCTTCTTTTAAAAGAAGAGATCAGGAGTTGAACAGTCCGTCTGAGATACAGTACAAAGTTAATGTGAGTCATCCTTTTTCTCATATTATTGGAACTTTTGATTATTTATTTTATGTGTGCTCATAAATTATTTTTATTGAATTTTTTTTTCTTGTTTTGTTTTATTATGTTGGCAGACTGGTTTGAATCTCCAAACTACAAACACCTGCAGTAGTGAACAATCGGTATTAGTGAATGATTGTACATCTCCTAATTACTCAGAAGAGAAGAAAGCGGTTAAAATAGAGGTTTTTTTAATTTGAATATATGTAATTTATTTGGAATTCGATCTCACATGGATATATTCGTTTAAAATATTATGCATTCGTTAATTCGTTCTGGAGTTTGGGATCTGATTTTCAATAAATAAATGATTTTCAGACGAGTGTCGTACAAGCTGAGCTAGAGAAAATTAATGGTGAAAATCAGCGATTAAAAGAGATGTTAAATCAGGTAACTGCAAAGTACAGTTCTCTCCAGATGCATATTACGAGTTTGATGCAAAACCAAAAGTTTAGTGAAGGTGCTGTACTGTTTGACGGAAAATTAGAAGAAAATAAGGAAAATGGTAGTGGAGGAGCCGAAATAGTTCCAAGAAGACAGTTCATGGATCATGATCATCAAGAACAAGTTGTTGTTGAAAGAGCAACTGTTATGAGAGAGGATGATAGCTTAACAGATCAATCATCACAAGGTTGGGGTTCTAACAAAGTTCCAAGGTTCGATAATTTTGCTAAACCTACTAATGATCAGGCTGAGGCTACCATGAGGAAGGCTCGTGTTTCTGTTAGAGCTCGATCCGACGCATCTATGGTATAATATCATCAATCTATGATGAATTAAAATGTTGAATAAATAGTTAATAAAATTCTAATTTTGTAATTGATCTTTTATATACAATTAAGATAAATGATGGATGCCAATGGCGGAAGTATGGACAAAAGATGGCAAAGGGAAATCCATGTCCTCGAGCTTATTATAGATGCACCATGTCTGTTGGGTGCCCAGTTCGTAAACAAGTACGTTGCTACTTTTCTTTAATGTAAATATTTATTTTTTAATGTGTACGAGCACTTTTTTATTAATAAAAAAATAATTGTTACGGTGACAATTTAAGTTTTCAAAATATAGTCACCTTTTTTTCATTTTAATGTTTGAAACCTAATTTATTTAATACTTCATCAAACTTTACTCCATATTTATTACTTGATAATTATAATTAAATTTATATAATTATATCCCATAAAAAATTATTACATAAATCATGATTATGATATATAAAAATAATCTATTTATATTTTTGTGTTTTTATTTTAATATCTATTTATATTTTTGTGTTTTTATTTTAATATATATAGACTAATTACATATCATATCATAGCATTAATTAATTATTTAGGTTGAATTAATAAGATAAATTTATTTTAACACAGGTGCAAAGATGTGCAGAAGATAGAACAATTTTAATAACAACATATGAAGGAAATCACAACCATCCATTGCCACAGGCAGCAATGGCAATGGCATCAACAACATCATCGGCGGCAAGAATGCTCCTATCAGGTTCTATCTCAAGTGTAGATGGGCTAATGAACTCCAATTTCTTAGCTACAACTACGTTGCCATGTTCTTCAACTATGGCAACTATCTCAGCTTCAGCTCCATTTCCAACTGTTACATTGGACTTAACTCATCAGTCACCAAATCCATCTGAAAATACTACTACTTTGGGAAATAATGCCAAATTGCTCCCTCAAGCACTTAACAATCAATCAAAATTTTCTGGCCTTCAAATGTCTCAAGGAATGGATCAAGTCCCTGGTCAACAACAACAGACACACGACTCTCTAAGTGACACTGTTAGTGCAATTGCAGCTGATCCAAAGTTCACTGCAGCTCTAGCTGCTGCTATCACCTCTATCATAAGTGGTACTACTCATCCAAACAACAACTCAAGTCCTGAAAATAACACTGCCTTCCCTCAACAGCAATAGCTGCAATACCAACTCCAACGAACAATAACACCAACAGTACAATTATATTAGTAACGGTAATTAGCTATGCAAAGATTAACTACGAAAATAAATTACTTTTTTAAGAAATATTTTTCTTCCTTTTGTATAAAAAAGTGGAAAATATTTAGTTTTTTTTTCATGTATTTTTTTAAATAATTTGTCTCAGTTTTCAAGTGTATGCTAATTAGTAAATGCAAAGTCGGTAAAGAATAGAACGGGAGAAATATTAAAATTAGCTTTCTTGTTCTTTTTTAATGGGTGTGGAAATCATTAGACATATATCTTTTGTATTTAGTCAATGTTTTATGCGTGTTTACCTAAAAGCAAGCCGTCCTGAGTGAAAAGAAGAAACGAAATTGGGTGGCAGTCAAGAAAGTGAGTCAACAAATACGTCTGAGAGTAGTTAAGAAGAAGCGGAATTGGATATGTTTGACACGTAAAGAAAGAGTAAGACAAATAAGAATACTAATAGTGACATTAAATATAAGGGATGCTCCTATAATATTTATTTGATAAGATTTTATCTGATAATTTTTGTTTTCTTTTATTCTTTATAAATATAAATTAATCAAACAACGTGGGTTAATAACACAAGGGATGGAGAAAAATATATTAACATATCCATAGAAAATAAAGCAATAGTGGTAATGTTAGAACTCGTCACCTTTCTAACAATTTTGTACTCTTTTATTTTAAGGTTAGGATTTAAAGGGATAATTATTTATTTAAAAACTAAGACGACTAATAAAAGTTAAAATTTAAAAAATACATTGAGGTAATGTTTGCAATTATAAAAACTAAAAAAATTTCTTACTAAAATAAAATACATGTGAAAAAGATATCAATTTTTTATATATATTATTGGTTAAATATTTTGTCTTCATTCTCCTATTTTTTTAACTAATAAATATAAAAATATTTATAAAATAAATATTATAATAAATACTTATTTTAATAGTTTTATTAAATATTGATTTTACATTAATATCCAAGTCTTTGTTGTTCTTCTTGTATTTTTTTTCTTGTATAACAATAAATACAAAAATATTTACAAAATAAATATATATTTTATGAATAGTTATTTTGAAAATTTTATTGTGTATTGATTTTACATTATTATCCTTGAATAATTGTATTAAGCACATTACAAGATATTATTTATGTCGTTCATGCTTATTCATTTAACGTGTATGTTGTCCAATCAACTCATTTATAAGAATATCATATCTATATCAAATTAATCATTTGTGTCAATATCACATCACATCATATATTATTAATTAAAAAATATTCAATTAATATACATTATTTTTAATCAAAAATACTTATAAGAATGCTTATTAAGTTTGAATAAGCTGTCTATCATACTCATGTCGACTAACTTCTAAAATAATAATAAAAATATTAACTATCCATACTTTTATCTACATTATCATAATATATCTAACTTATTTAATAAGTAAAATCATGAAATTATTATCAATATCGTATCAAATTACACTCATATTTGTATTATGTTTAGATTTCATTTTTGCTAATTAGTACGCATACTACTCATAAAATAGTTATTATTGTATATTTTTTTCACTAAACTAATAAATTAATTAAATATTTCATTTAAGGATATCATGCAAACATTTATATAAAATTTTAACATCAATAAAAATTATATAATAAAAAAAACTTAAAAAAAAAATTTATTTAAAGACTTTATTTTTCTTCTATTTCCTTTAAAAAAAGAATTTTAGAGTAATAATAATTATTCTTCAACAATCAATATTATTATATGTTTGAAAATAATTACAAAGTGCTACAGAGTTAAAGGCATTATAGAGAGAGATATCAGATCCCCGAATGGGCCAAACAGGTCCATATCTATATAGACATCATTATCCCCAAATGTTAAACACCATACTAGAACGACCATATATGACTTGTAGTAAGGTCCTCTGTCACATGGTGAGGTCACACCCATATATCTTTTACACTTCATATCTTTTTGTCCCCTATCAAATCTTATATCTCAGGTACCCCATGAAGTTATATACCTTAATTAAGCATCTCATGTACCACACGCACCCCGTGTGAGATGCACCTTGTATATATCGTACTCATGTATACAAGTACCCCATATGGTTATCGTTCCTTTATACATATATACCTCATAACACCTTGTGCTAGGATACCTCGTGGGTATGGGGTACCTTGGTTTGAAACACCCAAACATTAAGTTCTTCATTCTTTTATTTTGAAGCAAGATGAAAGAGTCGATCTTCTACCTACCTTAATGTATCTATTTCTTAGGAGGTGGAATTTTTTCAATAATTTTGCATCTAAACCTATTAAATTCCTTGGAAGCCTTTCAAAAATTTCAATTATCAACATTTCAACTTTTCTTGAGAGATCCAACTCCTTATATTAGAAGCCCTAACTCTTCATTATTTTCATTCTACTTAATACATTAATTTTCTTTAAAGAATTTCAGCCATTGTGAAGAATTTTAGTTCGTGTTAGAGGAAAACTAGCCCTTCTTCCAGATTTTCATGTTCTGTGAAGAAAATACTAGTTCGTTATTTTCATATACTTTAAATTTTTATTGTTAACTATGGATGAGCAGCCCGATTCCCACCCAAATATGGTTTTAACTAGGCCTACCTCAAGGATTCAAGACACTTTATCCCCAATTATTCGTAGGTATAACTCTCGGGGTAGAGAAATACGGACAAGGGAAATTATAATACAAAGTGGGGTTTTAACATTCCCTATTTCTACCCCAGATCCATCGAATAAGGTCCATGTACAAAGAACCATACAATTTAGAATAAAACACTTTGGGACCTCTGAAGTAAGTGAAACATCTTAGGAGACCACATCTTGCTATACCAAAATGAGTGGTGCTTAAGTCTTTGAATCGAGTACCTTATCTATGTCTTGAGCTCTTACATCCACTAATACCTCGGTTCCAGATCCATTGGGTGCCTCAACTTCAAAACATGTATCCTCCATTCATCTTACTGTGCCTCAAAAGGTTCACAAAGAAAAGAAACCATGTCATGAGCCAACCAGGAAGCCTGTGATAAAAATTTCTTGTAAGAAAATTTAGAAATTACCCACCAAATTGATCATAGATACATGTATCACTTGAGAAAAGGTGTACTCTATTCCACCCCATGTAGGCATAGTACCAATTCCCTAGCATTACGAGTTTGTTTAAGGTTTCCAACACCTGAGGAGGTGGCTTGTTTTTTTGAATACATAATATCTAACATTAGCCTAGATAAATCTAAATAGATGAAGGACACTTTTAAGTTTGGTTGTAGTTCACATGAAGCATGGATTCGAGCTAGAAGAGGGTTAGCTATAGGCTATGCACTATATAAAAAGGAAAAAAAGGTGGACTATGAGCTATGTTGGTGATTTTCGACCATCACACTTCGAGGTCTTATCCTAAAGTTGCCTAAAAATCAACCTCAATAGAAGGATAAGTATTTCTATATTGGTGGTGATATATGGGACAAAGGGCTTGTGATTCCTGTATGTTTTACATGAATCAAAATTTTGACACCATGTAACCACAAGGTTAAGAGATGCTAGTCCATTTTAGTCATGATGGAAAGGAAAAGGCTAGATGTCTTAAGCTGTAAAATTTCCACCAAGTGACTTACAAGGACATCCTTACTGAACCTCTTTATTGGGTTTTTAGGGTGCGAAGGGGCTATCGCATTCCACCCTTAGGTTTTACATGGAGTACTTTACTTTTTTATTTAAACAACTCACTCCAGTTCTAACCTTTATTTTTCATAATTTGGGGATGGAATTCATAACTATTGGTATTGACAACCTAATGTCAAGTCTCAAAGTGGATGAACTAATTGAAATATTCTCCTAAGCAACTTGGGCAACTTTCTCGCTAGGTGGATGCCACAAATATTCTAGAAAGTACCCCTTCCATGCTAGTTTCAAAGGACAAATAACTCGAGGTTGCAGAACCTTCTATGAAACCATCACCCCATAAGAAAAGGAAACTAGACTCACCTCGTGAAGTGTAGATTGAATCCATTCCCATGCTGCATCCAAAAACACATTGTGTAGACAACATGAAGGAGTTAGGGCCCTACAGAGAGGCTGACAGTCATATGTTGAAGGTAATGCAATTTGTACAATTTGTATCATGCATGGTATAATCTTAAGTACCCCATGTTAATAAGTACTTGTGTATATTACATGCCATTTTTTTGTTAAGAGATGATGAGATTATAAATAATGCATATTATGCATGTGTTTATAAGGTAGAAGCTTTTGCCGCTCAATTCTATGTAGTACTCAAGGAGAGAGATAAAGTGCTAGAAAAGCACGAGAGGCTGCTCAGGTGCAAGAGAAAAAAAATCATCAATTTGGATAACGACCTACTAGATCGTACTCAAAAATTAAGGGTTGTTTCAACTTTTGTCCTAGAAAGGGACAACTTGGCCAAAGAAATAAATGAACAAGCAAGATTGGCTAAGGAATGGGAAATGTTGGTTGAGGAATGTACAAGAATATCCAAGGAACAAAATGCTACTTTGAATGAGCTTGTGGCTAGACTTAGCCAAGATTGTATGTGTGGTTATCATGAAGGGTATCCTTTATAGTGACCAACTTTAAGGCTCAGGCAATGAAATCCAAGACCCTCCCTAATTTCATAAGCTATATATATGGTTTACAAGATACATAAAAAATTCTAGAAAACCTTACAGTACTCCACCAATTGGACCTCTTGCTCTTAACGACCACATAAGACCCAACCTTGGAACTACACCTCATGAAGAGCCATCTCAAACCCCGTAGTGCCTGTAGATTTATTTTTAATGTATTTGGAACTTTTTTATATTTAATATTTATATACTTCCTTTTTTTGCATTCAATACTCTTTTGAAGCATATAAATATATGGACAATTAAGTTTTTTGAATAGAAATCCTAGAATTTCCTTTAAGAGAAATCTTGCTCCTTCCCTTTTAACCTTGTCTTCTGCTCAAATATCTTAGTTTTGTTGTTAATACTTTTAGTTCAAGCACCTTGTTCCTATGGAATTTAGAAATATCAATGTTGATGACCTTGTGAATAACTTTCTCGTAGACACTAGCAATATAGGGCCACACGAGACTGTGTGTGAACGAAATAATTGATTATTATGGGATATGATGTAGAATTTAAAAGAGAATGAGGTGGATTCTAAACATGATGTGGTGTCTGTTATGGTAAGTCCTCTTAGTAAGATAAAGTCTGATTTTGGTAGAGATGACAAAGAGGACCCTATTTCAATTGACGATGTGGTAATTTCTCCTATTTAAGATGGGTTAGAACCTAGAGTTATTAGAATATTGAGTGAAATCTCACCTCGGGATATTCCTAAAAATTCCAAACAAAGTGCACATCAAACCCCTTTCAACTTTTGTAGATGGTGAGATCCCTTGTGTGGTATGCCATGATAAGAACCTCCATGTACTCTTTGAAAAATGGTATATTTAAGAATATAGTAGCTTAGGATGACTTATATCGTCATTTTGGTACCCTAGTTGATCGACTAGCAATATCTTGTACCATAGATGATGATGATTCCATTTGGTACATGGTAGAGCATCATCTATTTGAGGTAAATACCCATTGTTTACTTCCCCTTATTTGATGTATTTGTCTTAAATTCATGGTCATAAATGTGTTTTGGTAGGTAATGTCTCCAGTTCATGATTTTTAAGAAGTATGTTTGACAATTGTATAAAGTAGGAAAAAATGTGGAAGGAAATATAGAAGTTCAACATGCAACATATACAAAAGCTTTGCAAGAGCTCTAAACTTTTCTAGATGAAGTCCATCTTATTAATAGAGGAAATAATGCAGTCATTCATGAGAATCAAAGCTTAAAAATTGCACGTAGTGAACTGTAGAAATAAGTTGATACCTTGAGACATAAACTTAGTGAGACGAATGAGGAACAAAACTTGTTACATCTAGAAGTGGATTATTGGAAAAATAGCTACTTCAAGATGCAAAGGTCATCGTGTGGTCCTAATAAAGAGGAATGAATGTATCTTTGTAATCATGTAACAAGTGAGACTTCTTTTATATAATCTATTTATTTCCATAGATTTGTGACATTGAGATGTTGAATGTGTTATCATTTATACTTGTACCTTATATGGATATTTTGTATCCTTCCCCATACTTAAGGTCATTGTTCTTTGTTCTTATTTTAAGAGAAGTTTCATTATAATGAAATTAGAACTTTTACTCAGGATGAGCCTTATGCCTCTTATACCCAAATCCCTAATGAGGGGGTCCATTTGGCCTCATCCTATATATTAGGGGGTCATTGTGTTATTTTATTCACCAAACATGTGATAGGGATAATTGGAAAAATCAATTTGTCACTTATCCTTTTCAACCCAAAGAAGAGGTTCACAAACACTCATGACCCTTTCTTAGGTTGGGCCTTTTGTCTCTCATACCTGCATCCTTAGTAAAGGAATCGATTTGGCCTTTTCCTCCATACTTGAGGATTATCACGTTATTTTATTTGTAAGATAGGTGATAGAGATAAGTTGGAAAATTAATTCATTACTTATCCCTTTTAACCCAAAGAGGAGGTTCACATTTTTGCATTTATGACCCTTTCTTAGAATGGGCCTTATGCCTCTTATACCCACATCTCTAGTAGGGCGGTCTATTTTTCTTTCTCCTCTATACTAGAGTTTATCATGTTATTTTATTCATGAAACAAATGAAAGAGATACGTGAAAAAATCAATTCATCACCTATCCTTTTCAACCTAAAAAGAAGGTTCACGTTTGTGAACTTATGATCCATTCTTTGATGAGCCTTATGTCTCTCATATCTCCATCCCTATCAGGGGTTCTATTTAGCCTCATTCTCTACTAGGGATTTATCACATTATTTTATTTATGAGACATGTTTTACTTGATGTGAACATGGTGTCATATTTAGAAATAATACTTCTTTACTAGCCCTTCAATCAAGCTCAAATATTCTCATTTTCTATCTTGTATGATCCTCTAGGAGTGATGTCTTAGATCATGTAAGGTCTGTCTCATATTGTTTCAAACTTTCCCATAGTAGTTTCTACCTTATTTCCAAGATTGAAATTTTTGATCTCACCACTTTATTGTAAGAACGTTAAATTGTTCATTTTTGTGCCTCTATCCTTATAAAAACATTCTTTTTTCTGGTAGGAGTAGGTCTTCCCTACGAATTTTATTATTTTCATCTTGGGATATATTGGAACACAATATAGGTTCTTGTATTTCAGTGGGGAATGACAACTTGTTGCGTCTCTTAGGGCGGTTCTAGTGGTCCACTTGACCATTGGCCTAAGATTTATCTATGGTGGAATATGAGAGTTTGATGTTGAGTTCTTAACAAAATGATGCTACATTTTGGGTTGAAAACTACCACCTATTATTAGTTACTAACTCATGTGACAAATCGACCCTATATATTATGCTTCACCAAATGAACTTGTGTACATCACTCTTTTATATTCATGTTAATGGTTCAACCTCAATCCATTTAGAGAAGTAATCAGTCGCTACAATGAGAAATTTCTTTTGAGTTAGAGCAACAGGAAAAATGACCTGCTATATCTAGTTCCCACTCTTGAAAGGGTCATGGGCTCACAATATCCTTCATTTCATATGCAGGTATATGTGATACATTGGTGTGTATGTGGCAGGTATCAAATTTTAAAGCATGATCAATG
The DNA here is from genome assembly GCA_037013495.1 of Hippophae tibetana. Classification (NCBI taxonomy): domain Eukaryota; kingdom Viridiplantae; phylum Streptophyta; class Magnoliopsida; order Rosales; family Elaeagnaceae; genus Hippophae; species Hippophae tibetana. The sequence goes on along the minus strand of CM072803.1, from coordinate 71,688,108 downwards.
CACATTTTTTTCAAGTTAGGCCAATATCAACTTTGTTTCATGATCCTTTGTGCAAGCATCCTCCCCCCGAATGTGAACCACAATGACCTTCATGTAATTCCTTCATCACTAGTTAAGCTTCCTGTTTAGGAAGGCACTTAATTAGGCAAGGTCCTCCAATTTTTTTTGATAAAGAGTTCCTTGAAGAATCATGATGTATTTCTTGGACTTAGCTTTGATTTTTTATGCTTCTTTCTTATTCATGGGGGAGATTTCCTTGAATGAGTTAATCTAAGCATGGGATCATCCACAGAGTAGTAATACTAACGCTTGAAAGTTTAGAAGGAGCATAAATGATGAGGTTCATAGGGATGCTTGGACTTGGTAAGCAACACGTGGGAATTACTCGATTTTTCTATGCTCACTACCACTGCTAGACTAGTAAGTGAACCAACATGTGTGTTTCCTCTGAGAGGTATCCTTTTATTTTGAATGCTTGGAAGTTTGATAAAAAATTCATTTGCTTCTTCTAGGTATGTCTTCATTCTTTCTTCCTTAGCTTCAAAAACGTTGATGGCCTGATTGACTATTAAACGTGAATCACTATAGATCAATACTTTCTTTGCTTCTAATGAATATAGTTGATGGAGTTCTAGCAAGAGCACTTCATACTTAGATACATTATTAATGGCTGGCAAAGAAATTCAAATATATTATTTGATTAATCCTCATGTAAGGGTGAATATGGCTACATACCCTACCCCCGAGCCTTTTGAATTACAACCTCATCCATATACACCACTCATAAGTCTAGGGTAGGTGCTTCCACTGACATGGCTTCCTTAGATGGAGTGTTAGGGTCAACTACGAGCTCATCCTCTATCCATTCTGTGACAAATTTATCCAATGCTTCTCCTTTAATGGATAATTATGGCTTGTATTGTATATCAATTTTCTCAACTCGATGGCTATTTGAGATAGAGGATCAGATTGTTCTGGCTTTTCCATAATATTATTGAAATGATAAGATGTCAAGATAATTATTTTGTGAGTGCCAAAGTAATGTTTGAGCTTTCTAGAAGCCATACTTATGGTGAATGTAGCTTTGTCTATAAGTGGATATCTTTGTTGTGCTCCTATCAAATAATGGATGTCGTAGCATACTAGTTATTATCTTCCCTCTCTATCTACTTAAAGGATGGCATAGATTTTTTTTCTGTAAAATCTAGATATGAGTACAAAATTTCTCCTACTTTGGAGTTCTTTATTAAAGGTTCCTTTACTAAGTACTCCATGATGGATTTAAAAGCACTCTAAAATTCTTCGCTTCATAAATAATCTTTATTCTTCTTTAGGAGTTGTAAGAAAGGTAAACATTTCTCCATTCATTTTGATACAAAATAACTTAGTTCAACTATGCATCCATTCAATTTTGTACTTCCTTAAGGCACTGTATACCTCATGTTGACAAGGGTAGCAATTTTATAAGGGTAGGCTTTGATTTTCAAGAAGATACCAGGTAGCACTATTAAAATAGTTATATTTGGTCTAAAAAATTTAGCCTCGGTCTTTTTAAAAATTGAAGTCATATGTTTTTGATCATGGTCTAATAAAATCAGTGACCATAATGTATATATAGCTTCAATTTTTATCTCGTGATCATAAATTAAACTACAAAAATTTCTTAAATATAAACAAACTTGCTCTATTACTTCTCGTGCATATCAGCTTAGACGGTGCCTCCACTTGTTACAGATCATCCCCTAACCTTAACTAGACTACCAATTTTTGGCGTATTGTTTTAGTTGATCCTCTTCTTATTGGTTTGGATCGAGTAAGTAACTATTTTGTTGTAAAATTAATGATAGTCCTCTTATAGCATACACATAGTCTTTTAAAGTTTATATTTATGAATAATTATTTTTATTGAAATATTAGAGGAATAAAGTATCCTTCGGTTGATTTCCATGGTTCTTTGAGATAATGATCCACCCACTTCTAATCTTACCCACATCTGGTTGTACCTAGCTTCACTATGCCTTATATCTCTAATTTTTTCATGTTCATTCTACCATTTCAATTTTACCTAGTAATTTTATGTTCATGACAAATCAACCAAGTGGAGTTTGTCATTCCAAATCATTTCTACCTCAAGACATCAAGCCAAACAATTTTCTTATGGGTTTAGGGAGGTGTGTTAATTAGGTTTTGGAACTAATTAAAATTTTAAGTTTCTTTCATTCTTATTCTCTATGCATATGCATTTTTTGATCACTTTTCTAATACAGGTTTACATCATTGACTTTGGTCTTTCCAAAAAGTATAGAAACACCTCAACTCATTAACATATTCCTTACAATTTGGTTTGTTTTGAACTTTTTAATGGTTGGTAATTACATAGTTTACAATATGATGGATGAAATTCATAGGTTTGTTCTTGAATTCAAACCCCTTCTATAAAGTTGTAGTATTTTCTAATACTATGGTGCATTTTTATTCAATTACTTCTAATTGTGTAGGCTATAAGTCATGACATATTAATGTATGATGTAGTATTAGTGGTTTTTTCCTTATTTGTATTTTTATTTTTATGTTCATGAACTTTTGCAAAAATAAAAAGGTCCTCATGCCTGATATTAATGGTTATATATTTTTAATACCTAGTTTGTATTGTCGGGAAATAAATGACTTGGTTTTACTGAAATTGGTATCAATAGATGTTGGTGGTTGTCACATGTCTGGCAATAACCGTAATAATGTTTTATGCATCTATTTTAATTTGGTCTCAAATATGTACTTGTAGAAATAGAAGGATAAGAGAGAATCTTTTAATATATTGTTAAACAGATTGAAACTCACACACATAAATACATAAATGCTACATTTGTTGGAGATTGTTATAAAACTCATTAATTTAAGGAGCAAAACATGAAACAAATTAAGGAGCAAAACATAGAGCAAAATAAGGAGTAATTCATAGAGCAAAATAATGAGCTTAATTCAAGGAGCAATTTAAGGAACCATTAATATAAAGAGTAATTGAAGGAGTAAATTTTCTTATAAATAAATGTGTAATTGTAATGAATTAATCAACCAAGTGTTCGTTCCAATTGAGAGAAAAACTTTTGTGAGACAAAATTGAGAGTAATTTTCTTGGGTGTAATTGGGTTGTGGGTTGTGAGTTGTGAGTGTTGTAAACACCTTGTATACTTTCCCACTTTCAGTAAAAAGATCTGCAGTAGGTCCAGAGACGTAAACAAGATTGATCGAACTCCGTTATCAAATTTGTGTGTTATTTTTTTATTTTTGTTTTCTTATAAATCTAGCTTATCGAGAATTTGCGTAATTTTCCAACAACATTAACCTTTTATTTTTCATAGTTAATTTGATTGGCAAATTTCATTGCAGAGAAAATAAGAATTTGATTGGAACAACTTGATACGCAAGTATGAATACTTACCGTGGAATTGGTAAGTTCGTTGGCTCTTTGTCCCTGAAGCACACTCACAAGCATGTTGGTATAATTAGAATTCAATTAATTAATAATCTCTATGATCTTCTTTCTCTAAGGAAGTGCAGGGATGACTTAGAATCACTTGGCTATGTTATAATGTACTTTTTAAAAGAGAAGGTAAGCTCCTACCATATAGTTTGTTCAATACTTTTGTAGCTCAGTAATTTTTAATGTTATGAGAGTATATTTGTATAGCCTACCTTGGTTGGGACTCAAAGCAGGAACTAAGAAGCAAAAGTATGAGAAGATCAGTGAAAAGAAAGTATCAATTTCTATTGAGGTTAAATAATATTATTCTCTTATGACGTGATGCATGGTAATGGTATTATTTAACTTTTCTTTAAAACTCATTGCACTTCCTTATTTATTTGTTAGGCTCTATGTCATGGTTATCCTACAGTGTTTCCTTCTTTTTGTTCATTACTGCCAGTCTTTAAGGTTTGAAGATAAATCAGACTACGCTTATCTGAAGAGACTTTTTTGAGTCCTTTTCATTTGCAAAGGTTTGGACATTTGCTGTTTAGCATATTATTCTTTGAGTGCATAATTTCTTTAGTGTTTTAATGTAGCACTACCTATGCAGAAGCAGTATTCATAAAAACTCTCAAACCATCTCTGCTTCTATTCATCTTCTTTATTTTCTAGGTTTTGAGATCATCTAATATTGAACAATGCTGTTTCTTTTCATATGTACTGGATATTTCATTTTTTGTATGTTGTGTTATTGTAGGTGGAGAAGAAAATAGTCACAGGTTGTGGTTTATGATTGATGAAGTGTTTTGTTTTTTATTAGAGTATGTCGAGTATTATTCTTGGAGGCAGTGCTGGAATGCGTTTGTACCCACTGACTAAGGAGCGAGCTAAGCCTGTTGTGTTGGAAAATTATGGATCAAAGCTCTGAAAACTCAAGAACACTCAAGAACACTCAAGAACAATTTTCCAGAAACACTCAGAAATTATTGAATTTTTGTTTCTGATTTCTTTAACTTGATTATTACATTGCTACTTAGAGGTATTTATAGAAACAACTAATAAATCTAAGCCACACAATCTAAACCTACCAAAACAATCTAAACCATACACTTATCTTCTTACCTAACCCATTGATTTTTCTTCTTCCCACCAACCATGAGCTGTATCCTTATCAATCCAGATCATCACCATAGAAGCTTCCACGAGCTGGACTTCAAATGGGCTAGAATATTTCAAAGTTTGTTTTTTTTATTTCTTTGGGCTTGTAAACAAGTTTACAAATCAACACTCCTCCTTAAACTTGTTTTATGATGCCGAGCAAATTTCTCAATCTGACAAAGTCTTCTTGCTTGAGCGGTTTAGTGAAGATGTCGGCAATTTGATCTTGTGATTTTACATACTCGAGTTGTACATCCTTTCTTGTGATGCACTCCCTGATGTAATGATATCGAGTATCTATGTGTTTGCTTCGATCATGGAAAACAGGATTTTTGGCTAAGGCAATGGTTGACTTGTTATCGACACAAATTTTGGTTGGATCTTCTTGTGTCATACTTAGCTCCTTTAACAAGTTTCTCAGCCAAATTGCATGGCAAACACATGAGGTAGCTGCTACATATTCTGCTTCACAACTAGACAAGGTGACAATCGGTTGCTTTTTCGACATCCATGTAAAAGCGGTATCTCCCATGAAAAACACAAATCCGGAAGTGCTTTTTCGATCGTCTATATCTCCACCAAAATCGCTGTCACTATATCCAACAAGCTTGTAATCATTAGAAGCTGAATAGAACAAGCTAAAATTAATTGTACCTTTCAGATAGCGTAGGATTCTTTTTGCAGCTTTGAAATGGGTGATTATCGGTTTCTCCATATAACGGCTAATCAATCCAACGGCATACAAGATGTCAGGCCTTGTGCATGTGAGATAACGCAGACTTCCAACTAAACTTTTGAAAAATGTTGGATCCACACTTTCACCATCTTCATGCTTGGATAGTTTGATTCCACATTCCACTGGTGTGTTGATCGGCGTGGAATCGTTCATTTTGAACTTCTTTAGTATCTCCCTTGCATAGCTTTCTTGAGAGATGAATATGCCTTCTTCCTTTTGTCTCACTTCAATTCCAAGGTAGTATGCCATTAACCCGATATCTGTCATTTCAAACTCTCGGGTCATCACCTTCTTAAAATCTTCAAATAGCTTCGGATTACTTCCAGTGAAGATGAGATCATCTACGTATAGGCAAACGATTAGAATATCGCCACCTTCAATCTTGACGTAGAGTGAATATTCATAGGGACACTTGGTGAAGTTGTTCTCCAGAAAGTACTTGTCGATGCGGTTATTCCATGCTCTTGGTGCTTGCTTTAACCCATAAAGAGCTTTCTTCAACTTCAATACCTTGTCTTTGTGACCTTTTGCTTCATAGCCTGATGGTTGATTAATGTAGACTTCTTCTTCAAGGACTCCGTTTAGAAAAGCAGATTTTACATCCATTTGATGTATCTTCCACTTATTTTGAGCTGCCAAAGAAATGATTAGTCTTATAGTTTCTAATCGAGCAACAGGAGCAAATACCTCATCATAGTCAATTCCAGCCTTTTGACTATATCCTTTTGCTACTAGTCTTGCCTTGTGTCTTTCAATCTCTCCCTTAGCATTCCTCTTTGTCTTGTACACCCATTTGACACCTATTGCCTTATGCCCTTTGGGAAGTGAAACAGGTTCCCATGTGTCGTTCTTCTCTATTGCATTGATTTCTTCGTCCATCGCATCTCTCCACTTCTTCTCTTGTACAGCTTCTTGAAAGCTCACTGGTTCACAATCAGCAAAGAGACAAAATAAGGTAAGATTATCTTGTCGTTCTGTTACCTCATAAAGATCTTGGAGATTTCGTGTACGTGTCATGGCTCTTTCACTTCCACTTGAAGATGATGATGAATCTTCATGAGTGGTTGGAATTGGTGAAGTAGGTGGAGTCGTTGGCTCTTGTTGAATTTCTACAGATTGCTCCCTTATTGTCTGTTCATCTTCTTTAAACTGAGGAAAGAAATTGAAGTTATCTGCATGAGAGTTAAAATCCCATTCTCCTTCTTCGTCGAATACCACATCTCGACTAATCACAATCTTCTTATTGTGTGGGTTGTACAATTTATAGCCTTTTGAATTAGCATCATAACCGATGAAGATAGAACTCTCGCTTTTATCATCAAGCTTCGTTCTTCTCTCATCTGGTACATGAACATGTGCTATACTTCCAAAGACTCTTAGGTGGGAAATACCAGGCTTTCTTCCACTCCATGCCTCTTGCGGTGTCTTTCCCCATACACTTCTTGTTGGAGATCGGTTTGACAAGTAAACTGCACATGCTACTGCTTCTGCCCAAAAATCTTTGGGTAGTTTTTTGCTTTTGAGCATGCTTCGTGCCATATTGAGGATTGTTCGGTTCTTTCTTTCAGCTACACCATTCTGTTGGGGGGATCTTGGCACTGTTAAAGATCTATGAATTCCATTTGCTTCACAGAACTCTTGAAACTCCTTGGATGTAAATTCTCCACCTCGGTCTGATCTCATGGCTTTGATTTTTCTACCGCTTTCTCTCTCCACTGTAGCTTTGAACCTTTTGAATACTTCAAAAACTTCTGATTTCTGTTTCAAGAAATATACCCAAGTTTTTCTTGAAAAATCATCAATAAAAAGAAGAAAATAGTTACTGTTACCGAGAGAGCTAGGCTTGATCGGTCCGCACACATCAGTATGGATTAGCTCCAGTGGCTTCTTGGCTCTTGAGTTTGACTCCTTTGGAAAGCTTTTTCGGAATTGTTTTCCGAGTAGGCACCCTTCACAAAGCTGATCAGGATGGTTAATGCAAGGTAGTCCCTTCACCATCTCTTTCTTAGACAACAGCTCCAATCCTCCAAAATTGAGATGTCCAAATCGAAGATGCCATAGCCACGATGCATCTTTATAGCAGGCTTTCAGACACTTTGCAATGTCGTTTTGTATGTTGATCAAGAACATTCTATTCTTTGACATCGGTACGTTAGCAATGAGGTTATTCTTATCATCTTTTATAGAAAGATTATAATCCTTCATATGAATATCATAACCTTTCTCTAACAATTGTCCTAAACTTAAGATGTTACTTTTCATATTTGGGACATAGTAAACATTGGAAATAAATTGATGTTGCCCATCTTTCAAACGAATAAGAATGTTACCTCTTCCTTTCACTGCTACGTTTGAATCATCTCCAAATGAGACATTTCCACTTACTAACTCATCTAGTTCCACGAACATGTCTTTCCTTCCACACATATGGTTGCTTGCACCGCTGTCAAGATACCAGGCATTTGGTTGACTACTATCACCCTCCTTCCGTGCTAGAAAAAGAGTTTCTTTCTCATCTGTCTTCTCCTCTATGTAGTTGATTTTCTCATCTACTCTATTATTAGGAGTTCTACATTCTGAAGCATAATGTCCAAATTTCTGACAATTATAGCATTGAACTTGAGATTTGTCATACCTTGAGTTCATATTACCTCTTCCTTGACTTTGTGTTGAGCTTTCTGCTCTCTCAAAGTTGTTGGAATTGTTGTTGTAATTCCAACCTCGTCCACGACCGTGGCTTCCACCTCGTCCACGACCTTTACCTCTACCTCGGCCACGTTGGTTTCTGTCATTGCCTTGGCTTTCATGCTTATCTTTGAATTGCATCTTGAAGAGTTGCTCAGTGATCCCTTGCTTCTTCTTATGCTTTTCTTCGTATGCTTGTAATGACCCATTGAGTTCATCAATGGTCATTTCTTCCAAATCTTTTGTTTCCTCAATCGTCACGACGATGTGTTCAAATTTGGAATCTAATGAACGAAGTATCTTTTCCATTATTCTAACATCTCCCAACATCTCACCGTTTCTTTTTAATTGATTAGAAACAACTGCGACTCTCGAGAAATAATCAGAAATAGATTCGGAAGCTTTCATATGTAGAGATTCAAACTCACCTCTTAGTGTTTGGAGACGAACCTTCTTCACTTTCTCGGCTCCTTTGAAAGAAATTTGAAGCTTATTCCACGCTGCTTTGGAAGATGTTGCATCTGAAATTTTCTCAAACCCATCATCATTTAAGGCTTGATAGATAAGAAAGAGGGCTTTCTTGTCTCTCTTTCTCAAATCCTTCAAAGATTCTTTTTGCACTTGCGTTAGAGTAGTTTCATCGTCTGGCTCACTTAAGCCTTTCTCTACGACTTCCCACACATCATGTGCACCCAAAAGAGCCTTCATCTTAATACTCCAATTATCATAGTTATCGTTGTTGAGTGTGGGGACTTGAAACGATGACATACCTCCACTTGACATAATTCTCAATATAGTGAGAATTTGTAGATTCTGATCGCACAGATGGATTCAGAACGTCAAAAAACCTTAGGAGGAACTCCCGAAAAAATCTGAGTTTTTTGGTCAACGGTCAAAGTCAACGACCAAAAGTCAACTTTTTGGTCAACTGTTTCGGCGGCTCGGTCAACAGGCTTCACGGCTCGGTCAACTCGGCTTGGCGGCTCGATCAGCAGCTCGGTCAACAGGCTCACGGCTCGGTCAACTCGGCTCCAACTCGGCTGACTCAGTGAGTTAACTCACTTCTAGCAGAAACTTCCGACGGATCGTGGCGGCGCGTCCGAACTCCGATCGGGATGATTTTTGCGGCGTTGGATTTTTCTCGTCGAGAGCTTCGATTTGATATACAATAGTGTATATTTATATTTCCAACTACAGCTCTGATACCACTTTGTTGGAAAATTATGGATCAAAGCTCTGAAAACTCAAGAACACTCAAGAACACTCAAGAACAATTTTCCAGAAACACTCAGAAATTATTGAATTTTTGTTTCTGATTTCTTTAACTTGATTATTACATTGCTACTTAGAGGTATTTATAGAAACAACTAATAAATCTAAGCCACACAATCTAAACCTACCAAAACAATCTAAACCATACACTTATCTTCTTACCTAACCCATTGATTTTTCTTCTTCCCACCAACCATGAGCTGTATCCTTATCAATCCAGATCATCACCATAGAAGCTTCCACGAGCTGGACTTCAAATGGGCTAGAATATTTCAAAGTTTGTTTTTTTTATTTCTTTGGGCTTGTAAACAAGTTTACAAATCAACATGTTGTTCCTTTGGGTGCCAACTATCCGCTTATTGATATCCCTGTAGGAAATTGTCTTAATAGTAACATATCAAAGATTTATGTATTGACACAGTTCAACTCTGCTTCTCTTAATTTCCATTTGTCTCGAGCTTATGCTAGTAACATGGGTGGGTATAAAAATGTAGGCTTTGTTGAAGTTCTTGCTGCCCTACAAAGCCCAGAGAATCTCAAATGGTTTTAGGTTATTGTTAAACCTCTAATTTCTATTTTTGTTATCAACTCCTTTTTATTGACATGGGGATTTTTGGTTTTGGATTTTGATGAGTGCTGGGCACTGTTGATGCTGTGAGGCAGTACTTGTGGCTCTTTAAGGAGCATAATGTATTGGAGTTTTTGGTACTTGCTGGGAACCATTTGTATAGGATGGACTATGAGAGATTTATTCAGGCTCATAGAGAAACTGATGCTGACATCACTATGGATGCTTTGCCAATGGATGAAAAGTGTTCCACTGATTTTGGTTTGATGAAGAAGGTTGGATTATTGAGTTTGCGGAGAAACCCAAAGGGGAACAACTAAAAGCGACAAAGGTAAGAAAATGACTTCAGATCTAGAAAATCCTTATTTCTTGTATTCATATTTATATGAACCTGTGGCATCTATCCGTAAAATTTATTACTTCAAATCTATCAATGGCATCTACTAATTGATCAATATTTGGTAGAAGAAAATAATCTTTAGGCATAAGAAAGTTAACATCAGTGAAATACATGCACAAGTAGTAATCACCTGAACCTTATTAGCTAATACAACATTTGAGATAGTTTTCTCCATACCATACAACATTTTTTAGTGAGTCAACTTTGGTTTTGATAATGTTGCTTTTCTAACTCGTAAACCTTCTCTTTTTTGTTGGATGGATTTCTTCGTATGATCCACATTCAGTTCATGGGCAATTTTTTCTAGGTCAATACTAGACATGTCCTGTAATTTCCAAGTAAAAAGGTCTACATTTTTTTTCTTTAGGAAATCAACTAATTCTTTCTTGGAATCTATGGATAGTATGAAACTAATCTTCAAAAATTTCTCATCTCTAGTCCCCAGGAATTGTCTTATAATCCTAATGGCCTATAGTCAATATTTGGCTATACAGTTGGTGTGTGGTGGTTGGTCTTTTGTGACAACCACCCTTTTTGGAGTTGGAGGAAAACTTTGCATTTTTCATGCCAACATTATAATAGTCAATTTTTTTTTTCTAATCTCTCTTGATTTCTTTTACTTCATCTGTTATGACATATCTAAGTAATTAAAGATAATTTGATGAGAAAACCCTCATTTTATAAATCCGTGGTCTTTCTAATATTGCATTAGAGGAGGTGAGAGTATTCAAGATGACAAAATTAGTGAATATAATAGCTCTTTCTACAAAGACAAAGAGTTATATTGTATCCACAAATATGATAATATTACCGTTAAATCCTACTAAAGGTATTTGTTGTTTGGTAATCTCTTTGGAGCCTATTCTCATGTCAAGAAGTGTTGATAGATACAATAAATCTAAAAAACTATCACTTTCTATCAATACTCTACGTACCTTCCAATGTGTAACTTTAACCGTTATCACTAAAGAATCATTACGAGGTTGTAGATACTCTCTTCCTTCAAAAGTTATTAAAAATATTGATCCCTCGTGAATCAAGATGTAGGCTAGATAATGTGTATCTCTAGTTTCTTTAACGTATTGTTTGCAAGAATAATGTGTATTTTTCAACATAGTTAGACCACCATAAATGATATAAATTATACGAATGTTGCTTTGAGGTGGTTGGATTTGTCTATCCTATTGTATCCTTCCTAGCCTCTTCGATTTCTTATTTTCTTAATGTTTTTTATTTATTTTCAATTAAATTACTTCATTTAAAATTAATATATTTAAAATCACTTCTAAAGTAATATATTTAAATGGGTCTAAAATTTTTAGAAGTAATTTAGAATAATAATTTTAAAAATGAGTATGTACCTTAATTTTTTTTAAATATTAAGAGTATTTGTTTTTGTTGAAAGCATTAAAAAAATCACTTGTGAGAATTTTCAAACATATTTAAAAATATTTTAAATCATTTGAAACCATAATATATTTTTAAAAATAAAAATAAAATATAGCTGTCTGGATTAATTATCGATCTTTAATTTCAAAGAATAAAAAAGGAGAACATGTTATTAAAAAGTAGTATAACACTTGATTTTCTGATTGTAACGTCTTCAAATTTTGAATTTCAAAGTCCTCGAAAAATTATGCTTCTTTCTATTTCCTCCTTCATGAGAAAATATGTTAGAGTGCCACGGAAACCACCACTGACGAGCAAAAGGTGTATATTTTTTCAAACTATCGGACTCATATTCTGTGAATCGACGGTAAAATTTATCATTTATCATTCCTTTGGTGAAGTAATTTATATCTCCAAATCACACAAAATATTACCATTTTATCAACAAAAATAATTAAAAGTAAACTTTATAATTTTGTTTTGATAAAAAGTATAGTTTAGTATCATAGTTTACAAAAAAAAAATTATTAATTTTATATATGAAAATATACTAAGGAATAACATTTGATATTTTTAATTATTATTTTTTATATTTATTAATTCGAATAATGTTAATTTTTTTGCAACTTTGTAGTAATATTTAATAATTATATTTTGATAACTTCTTATTTTATATATTATTTATTAACTTTTTAATTTAATATATCTTTATTAAATGAACTAACAAGTTGCTTATTTAAATTTATGAATTAAATAAATTAAATTTTTTTAACTCATAAACTCAACCATGATCTCAAATACACACATAATATAGATAGATATACTGATAAATATCTTATTATTTATCTCTTATTATATATTCACCAATAAATCTAAAACACTTATATTTATCTCTCATCGTTATAGTCAGATGTGATCAATTTTACATTTTTAATAAAATAATATCTAGCTTCAGATCTAGAAAAAATAAAAAATTTAAGTGGATAATAATATTATATCGCTTTTTGGAGTAGACAATAAAATAAGATAGTTTCTAAACTACTATAATTCTGACACAAAAGATTAATTATATAAAGTATACATATGTCCAGCTAACATTGCATTGGTCATACTCATACAGTATAACATAATCTCATCAAAATTAGTTTCTCTGTAGCTACTTGGTAGCAAAATTTAATGTGTTAATTGGTCACGTTGTTTTTTTTTATTTAGGTTCAAATCTTATACAATAATTTATTAATTTAATAAAATAAAAAGAACTTAAATATTTTTTTAAAAAAGAAATATCATTTATTTTCAAAACTTTATTTAAAAGTTACAAGCACACAAGGGCGTGAAATGTAAGATTAATAGTAACTTAATAATAAACTTGGATTCTTTGAAAAGAAAAAGAAAAAGAAATTACAACTTTAACACTTAGAGTACTGAAGTTGATCAATAGTGAAACACTGTGAGATTCCACCTAATGATGGCATTAGAATTGGGGATGTCAAGGAGTAGAGTCTCCAAAGTGGCATAGCCTCTACCCATACGGAATATACCAGTTCCAGACACCACTGAGACCTCTCTGTACTTTTGGTAAAACCTATCAGCCCCTTGAATCTCGAGAGTGCTACCATTGTACTCTTTGTTAGTGAAGACTAATGACATGAGCAAGTGTAAATCAGATCCATCAACAGCTGAGTTTACAAAGAGTCCATGAGCCCTACCAACTTGAGCAGAGTTGTGGTCATAAGCCACTGTCAACTTATCATCACATGCATATAGAGTTCCGAAGTCGAGGATCGACCAACGCTTACTTGGAACTCCAGAAATGATAGGGGCCGTTGTGTTAGGTCCGGTCTCTATATCATGCATGTAGAAAACCATGTTGGTTTCTTTGAGTCTTTGGAATTGGTATTTTGTGGCCTGTGACTTTGTGGATGCATTAATGGCTAAGGAGAGTATTAACAGTATGGAAATGACCATAGCAATTTTTGGTGCCATTTCGTTTGAAGTTAAAAATGAGCAAAAGAGATACTTGGTAGTAGATGTGTGAGATCGATGGTAATTGGTACTCATGAGTCCAGTGATGGATCTATTTATAATGTAAAATTCAAGAGGCAAAGAGAGCAAGTACGTCACTTAATTTGGCCTTTTGTAGTTTTCAACTCATTCTTTTTTTTTTTGAAGAATAATTTTTTATTTAACTCAATTTTTTTTGTAATTTTCCACTTTGTGGTAGGTGAAGTTATATATATATATATATATGACACATGCCATCTTCTTTCCTAACCTGATAGCTCAATATTCTATGCTTAATGTTTTAATAATAACGTGTATATGGTGGAAGACTTGATTAATACGAAATGTCGGTTAGACATGACCCATCCCTAACTAAAAGTCTAAATGTATACTCGGTCCAAAACTAACCTATCTGTTTTTTTATTATTTATATTAAATCATATCATATTTATATTAATTAATAAAAAAATCTATTTTTAAATAAAGATACAATAAAAATGAAATAAAAGTTCAATTTATTTTTAAAAATTTGTAATCACACCTATAAAATCATTTGTAAACCCTAACTAATGCAATATCACATATAGTATCGGTTGATATTTAGGACTTACACATCACGTAACGTCAATTGACACGTAAAATTGACTTTAAATTTATTTTTTTCATTTTCTTCTTCTTTCAACCGTTTTCACATTAGTTTTCATTCTCTCTCTCTTCTCGTATGACTCTACGTCTGACCTGTTTCATTTTTTACCGTTTTCACCATCACTTTTGGGTCTTATTCTCCAATATTTACCGATATTGATATACTTATTTTTAGTGTTTTAATCTTCCTCTAATACTCACTATTTTTCTTACACTTTTTCACCAATTTTTCCTTTACTAAACAAATTATTCTTCCATTTTTTCACTTATTTAATTATCCTAAGCATTTCTATCAACTATTTATATTTATTATTCATATTTTTATTTTATTTTGGGAATTCAAAATTTATTTATTTTATAATTTTTCTTATATACATCATATGTCATTGATTATATACTATTTATTTTTGTCTGAGTTTAAAGAAAACAACTATTTTTTAAATATATTTATTTTTTTAATTTTATGTTTACATATATTTTTAAAATTTATTTTTGTAAATTTATTCTTACATGTATTAAGTAATATATATATTATTGAATTAAGTTGCTATATTTATTTATTAGGTTGTTATAATTTATGTTATTAAGTTATTATATTATTATTTGGTTGTTATAATTTATATTATTAAGTTATTATTATTATATTATTATTATTAGGTTATTATAAATTATATTTATTAAGTTGTTATATTATTATTATTGGATTATTATAATTTATATTATTAGGTTGTGATAATATATACTCATTAGATTGTTATATTATTATTAGTAGGTTGATATAATTTATATGATTAGGTTGTTATAATTTAGTATTACATATATTATTAGGTTGTTATATATGAAAATAATATTATATATTGTTAAAGTCACAATGAATTTATTAATTATTGAGATGTTTATGTATTTAATTTTATATGATATTTTAATTGATATTCTAATAATTTATAAAGTTAATATAATAATTACTAATACGTATTCGTGATTAATATATGCATGTTTATTGGATACATATTTAATATATTTAATACTTTTTATAGAAAATTGACAAATCTTGAATGTCAAATCATAGAATTGAGCACGATTATATTTTTAGAGTAAAAATTTTCTTTGAATTAGCTTGTCAAAATAGTAATAACTAAATCAATATTATTCGATGTCACGTGTCAAATATAAAAATGAGAAATTTTATGATGTTGATGAGGTTAAGTATCATTTGATCGGTAATGGTATTCTATTTAGTTATAAGTGTTGGTATTATCACAAAACAAATATTGATGATACTTACTAGAAGAGATTAATAAGGATGGATGTGGATTAAATACACCTTATCAGGATAGACGCTCTAGATATAATGTAGAGATAGAAAATATGTTTCATGCTATGGAAGATGAATTACATGAGAATGACCTAAAAACTTTTAAAAACTTATAGATGATATCGAAAAGTTGTTGTATCCGCAATGTAAGAAATACACAAAAATGTAGGGATTAGTTCATTTATACAATATGAAAGAAAAAAATGGTTTTACGGATAAGGGATTCACATAATTGCTAAATATACTAATAGATATGTTTCTTGAAGTTAATGAGTTTCCCTCTTTAATATATAAAGTGAAAAAAAAAATTAATCGATTTGGCATGAAATATCATAAGATTCATACTTGTTCAAATGATTACATTCTTTATAGGAAAGAATATAAGAGATTATATGATTGTTCGATGTGCAAAGAACCAAGATGGAAGCATGCTATAAATGAGACAACACCTAAGAAAGGCATGCATGCAAAGGTTCTTTAATACATTCTCTTAATTTCTCACTTTCAAGGATTATTCAAAAGTAAGGAGATATCAAAGATGTTGACTTGGCATTTATGAAATCGATTTGATGATGTGATGCTAATCATCCTTCGGATTCTATAAGTTGAAAAGTTGTAAATAACTTTTTCACTAAACTTGCATTTGATCGACATAATCTTTGTGTTACCATTATTGTTGATGAAATTAATCCACATAGTTTTCTTAGCAGTAGATATAATCATTGGTTGGGAATTCATGATGTTTGATTTTGTCTAAACAAGACTATCAAATACCCACAGAGGATTGAGACAATTTAATTATTAATTACTAATTCAATATATATTCTTAAAAAATGTTACAAATAAAATAAATGGACAGTTCTTTAAATATTTTGTAGAAAAATAAAATAAAATATACGAATAAGAACATAATAAAAAGTACAAAATTTTAAATTAATGAGAGAAACAAGTAATTGCAAGATTTTTTACCACTAAATTACAATTGAATTTATTATATTATGATCCATATAATTTCTAAATCCTAAATTTATTAAATTTAGGACCTCTTTATTTTTTTCTCAATTTTAATTTTAGAAAATTAAGTTCTCTTAAAATTTCTTACTTTTTCTTACTTTAGAATTGATTAACAACTCGATTATTAATCAACTTAACTCATGAATAACCTAAAATTATTACTACTATATTTCATTCATTTATTGCATTATAATTCAAAAAAATAACAAATAAATTTTATGAAATTGATGTCATTAACAATTTCTAACCTAAACATTTAATTCCAATTGTAATAAAAATTATATTTTGTTATTTCAATTACAAAAATTAATAATTTTATACTACCTTAATAATCTAGCAATATACAAAACTAAATATCAAATTAGTTGTACATCTAATTTAAGAATTAGCATGCTTGGATATTTAAATATGAAATTAAACACATCAAAAAATTATAATTGAAACTTTATTCATATCATAACATAATTCATATATATTAAATCATTATTTATAGCTTGAAATTACCCATAATCATAATGAATTATTTAGTTTCACTTTAAATTTAACACATAAAATAAAATGACTTAATAATTCATAATATAAAGAGAAAAAATATACAAGAATTTATTTATTTTTGTTGCAAAAGTGAAGCCAATACATTAATCTCTAAATTTGTGCTTGATTATTTCTTCAAATGTTCTTCAATTCATTGTAGAGAACTTTTTTTTATTTTTCTCTCTATATTTTTTGAATTTCTCTCAACAATCTCTTCAAAATAATATTTAATGAATATTTATAGGAGTATTATTTTGGGTTTTATGACCAGATTAATTCTAGATAGTTAGATAGAGTGAAATAGACTCACCAAAGTATGCTATGTGTCACTCAAAGGGATCAAGTGTGAAAAGAAACAACGCAACGTCGACTAGAGTGTTTTTGGGCCAAACAACGTGTTGTTTGGTGTTGTTGGAGGTTGGTCCAAACAACATGTCATTTGGAACGCAATTGAAGGAAACAACTTGAACCAAAGGCGTCATGTGGCTCGCGTTGGTTCAAACTAGTGTCATTTTAGGCATTGATTTTCTAAGTACATCCTTGTCTCTTCTAAGTACATCCATAATGCTATATACATCTACTTTTATTTCTAAGTACAACTACATGTCAAATAGAATTCATAAGAAACCTATAAAGATTATAAAAAAATCCCCAAAATTATAAAAATTCATATTTTTCATAAAATATAAAATAAATAATTATAAGACACGAGGATAATAAAAAATATATAAATATAGAAAAAATAATGACTAAAAATATGTATATAGTATCACTTATCAAATAATCCTACATCTACTCTTTGCTAGTCCTCGATCAAATTTAATAACCATAATAGAGAAAATAAGTTTTTTGATATTTTATTTCAAAGGCTAAGAAATCTTATGGTTTCAAATTCTAATAAATGATCGATAATATCTCGACATCCTTTGACTTTAGTTACTATATAATAATCATGCTCAAAGTGTTTATGTGATCAAAATCCATTAGTAATAATCAAACCAAGTAACTAAAATAAGTTGAAATATTATTCCTCCATGTAAAACATCACTATTTTCTTAAGACTATAATTAGACATCATAAGTTTTTTCCTCAAATTTGTATCTCTACTCATCAAAAGTATTTTATAAAATCAAAAGGTCTTTTATTTGGTTATAATGTGGCTATGCATGTTGATTAAATCAAATGAAATGGAAAAAGAAAAAAACAAAAAATTCACGAGTTCATGGATTAAGAGAAAGAGATGTATAAATAACACTATTCTAAGACCAAATATGTCAATATAAAATAGTCAAATTTTATAATTTTAGACCCAAATATCTTTTTTTCTTTTTTTCTTTTAGTATATACAACATATTTTCTATTAGAGGCTATTTTTCATAAATTGGACATTTAATTAATTAAACATATTTGACACTTTTAAATCTTATTTTTTCATTTTCATAGAATCCAATCTCTTTTTGTGTAAATCTATTTTTTCTTGAACTATATGGAATTGAAAAAGTGTTTGGTTCAAAGGGTAAGAAATGGGTGTAAACAAATGGTTCATATAGGCTCAAATTGGTTCACTACATGAGTTTTCCTTATAGAAAAATAACATTATCTTTAGAACAATTTGGCCAAAGATTAATCCTATTGCCTTAATTATTTTTTAAGAAATATATTTAACATTCGTCTTGATAAACTTACAGAAAAGTTCTAGCATCTTAATCATATTCATTAAAATAATAGCAAAGCTTTAAGAAATTCATAACATTTTTCAAAAATTGAAGCACATAGTTTTTCATATCACCAACTAATTTATTAAACTAATGAAGTAAACAATATAATACTAATAATAAATATAAAGATATGTTTACTCTTCTCCACACCTAATTTTTATATTACCCTTAGTGTAAGCACATGCATTAATATAATATAAAAATAAGTAAAAAGAGATATAAAACAAATATAGTGAGTTACCTCTCATAAAACCCATAGTTTTATGTCCTTAGCTAGACTTAGCTACAACTCAACTAAAGCCATCTCCACTACCATCCAAGTACTTTATTGTTTCAAAGATATTGAAGCAAATTATCTCCCCATAAAATTCAAGAGTTATCTCCCTACCATGCACATCTATTTTGGTGCGAGCTATTTTCATAAATAATCTCCTTAAAAATAATGGTGTGCACATGGTTTAAAAATCAGTACTCATGTCCAACACATAAAATCCTAGTGGGAAAATAATCTAATCTACCTATATTAAGAGATCTTCAATAGCACCTTTAGAATATAACTTGCCATGTAAGCAAGTATTATAATAATACATATTTCTTTTAAAGGACCTAGATTCAATGAAGCATAAATATAATAGGGCATGACATTAACAAATGCTCCTAAATCTGTCATAGCTTTTTTATGCCTTGTATTAACTATCCTCACCAAGATTGTGAAACTACTTGGGTCCCAACATTTTTTTAGGAGCTTTCTTTATAACACTGTAGAAACATTTTTCCCCACACTTACCATTTCATTACTTTTTAACTTTCATTTGATGGTGTATAATTCTTTAAGAAAATTTGCATACTTGGGAACTTGCTTGATAGGATCTAATAATGGTTTGTTACTTGCACTTTTTAAAAAGTTTTCAAAATTTTCTTTTCATGTTTTTCTTTCTTTATTTTTCTAAACTTGCTAGGAAAAGCCAAAACATGTTCATAAGTAGAAAGGGGAAGTTTAAATATTAACTTAGGTGCTACCTTAGCTTCTTATGGGATGGTCTTTTCTTCTCCAAGTACTTTATTTTGTGTAGTCCCTTTATTTGATTTGAAATTTTGGGAGACTTGTTTGGGTTCCTCAAGCTGCTAACCACTTTTCAAAGTAATGGCAATGATAGTCTCCTTGGGGTTATTATAGTTTGTGAAGGGAGCTTGCTTGATGCTCGTGCATCCAATCTTTCTACAGTTGTGGATAGTTGGCTCATTTGTATCTCTAGGTTTCGAATTGAAGCTTTTGTATCTTGATGTATCCTAGCATTGTTAATGGATAAAGAAATTACTAATTCTTCTGGAGACTTGCCTTGGAATTGTTGGAAAAACTGTGGCTTGGGTTGATACTTTTGAGGTGGTATACGGTTAAGAATTCTATTTGGATTATTAGAAGTGTCTGGTTGATTATTACTTGTATAACTAAAATTTGGATAATCTCTCCATCTAGAATTATAAGTATATATTATCACTTATTAATGCTAACATTATTAATATCAGGGCCAAAACAATCTCAGTTGTTATTGATACGTATTTGTAGCCTCTGATAGATGACTTAAAGATGTTGTGGAATGATGGTGTTAATGTTTATGACACATATAGAGAAGAATACGTTAACTTGAAGAGGGTCCTTTTATGGACAATTAATGATTTTTTTGCCTATGAAAACTTATTGAGGCATGCAACAAAGGATTATGTGGGATGTCCTATATGTAGCAAAGGTCCTTTTACAATTGATCTTGTTCATGGACGAAATATGTGTTATATAAGATGCAATTTCTTTTCCATCTAGGAAATATCTGTTTAAATATCTATCATTGACTAACTATGTTGCTATTGAAACAATAAAAAAATTGGCAATGGTAAAAAGATTCCTAATTGTTATTTAGAAAATCATTGGAGCATAGTAATTGACTAATCATTGCTCCATCATTGTCCGTTACTGGTGCCCTCTGTTGCTACCTAATGACTCTATGAAAGTATAGTCATTGGTGCAATGTTTTACTTAATATTTACTTGTTTTATTTAATAAATAGTATTTTTATGGCAAAAATTATTAAAATATAATGTTTTAATGTAAAAGGATGAAAATATTATTTTTGGATTTTTTTGGGATTTTTTTATAATTTTTAACATATGGCTAATCAAGAGCTACCGCATGGCACACCATGTAAGTAGAGGAGTTGACTGGGTAAGTCATGTAGACGACATAAAAGTAGGGACAAAGAATCACGTTAGGCCACATGTGAGAAGGACGGATCGAGTGCCATATGTCAACACGACGTTCAATTCGTGTTTGGAGATTGGTCAACCCGCTCTACCATGTGTCGTTATACCATTGCTTTGTGCATTCCACCCGTGTTCCACGCCATATGTTTACGCCAATCACATTACGCTGCGTGGCACTGACTCAGTGAGAATTAACTCCGATCGGTCTCCCTTTCCACGCGTAGCACTTTGATTCTCCCAGTGAATTTCTGATGTCATGTGTCGGGTTGTGATTGGTTGGAGCTGTTAGTTTTTCTTGTTTTGATCGTAGCCTTTGATTTGAATCTGATATTACGGTTTAGATCACATTTGAGCTATATTTAAGCCCCTAATCATCCTATAAACCTTACATGGCCGTCATTAGCAGAATTTTGGTCAATTTTTGGAGCTAAAAAGAGAGAAAATAAAAAAAATCAAGAGAAGACACAATTTTGGTGGAGATTCAAGAAGAGATTATCACTACAATTCAAGAGATTGATTCTATTTCTTCTTCTACTCTTTTCTTGATCAATTTTTTTGTCTTTCTTTACGAAAAATATGAGCTTTATGAATACAATTATGTGTAGTTAATTTATTAATCTAAAGATTTTATGAACTCAATATTTACCATGTGATGATCTAATATTTTACCCTAATTATAAATTTAATTTAATTATATTATGTAATATGATTTTTATGATATTAATTGTTTGACCAATAATTTATCTATAAAGACAATTAAATAGATTTGAGAGAATTATTTAATTGTTTACCTTTATTAAATAACATGCATAGTTTCTAAGTAGAGATGTATAATTCTTATCTATGTTATCCATAATTGATGAACTTAACAAGTAGTATGCAATTTAATTGGCATGAGAGTGTAATTAAATTAATTATTATATGATGTGTAGTTTACTTGAGAGATGAATACATGCTAGGTTAGAATCAATTGATCATGTAATTAATTGATAATTATATTGGGGGAATTTTAGCAATTCACATGTTTATAAAATTGGGGGATTAAGTATTCCTAGATATTTTCTCATATATCTTCTTAATTATCATAATTGATTTAATTAATTATTGCTATTTATTTTTAGTTATTTTTAGTTATCATTATATTACTTGTTGTGATACATATATACTTACGTATTCATTACACACACTTTGTGTGTCACGATCAAACAACCCAAGAAGTTGTTAGCCAATATATGGATTGGTCTTCTGATGAAGAACTAATATGATTATATTTTTAGTCTATTATACCAAAGTTGGTAAATGTTGTAAATTTAAGAGATACAAAATAAGTATCTCAGGATAAATCTATATCTAGTGGCAATCATCTCGTACCAAGTTATTCAAGAACCATGAAAAAATAATAATTATGAGTATGTTATAAATTTTAGTAAAAATATAGGCTCTATAATGAAAATTCTTGTAAGTAAAAATAATATGAATGATGGATGAATTGTGTTAATTCCTTAAGATATATTTAATATAAACATTGGACAATCTTATATATTGATCGAGTGTATATTACAAATATTTAAGTTTCAAATGGTTGATTTAAGTATAATTGAAGTGTAAATAACATGAATTCTCAATCATTAATAGCTTTTATTTGTATAGAGCATATGATTACCTTTATATTATTTAATTAGTTATATTTTTTTTATATAGAGCATGTTATTCTTGATTTGAATATAATCACTTGTAAATTCTAGCAATGTTTTATGATTCATCTTTTGTGAATCAAAATCAAGAGAATGATGCTAACGTAAGAGCGAAATAACTATGTGATAGAACATTAATACTTTAAAGAAATCAAAGGTTGATAGTCCCTTGTACACTAAAGTTTAAACAAGGTTAAGGTCATTGAATGAATATAATCCTTGATCTACATCATAATTATGTTTAATATTATGACTCGATTACCATAAAATTGAATAAAAATAGCTAAATATAAATCTTAACAATAACAAGAATAGCAGCATCTTAAGGGATGGATCAGATCATCCAAGGCACATATATTCCGTAAATGCTTTTTAAATTTTATTTATTTACAAAACCCTTTCTCTTATCCACGTGTTCCATGTCATATCAAAATTATGTTATGTGTAAATAAATATTAATAATAAATTTTATTAATTTAATGATTTATATGATTGAATAATAAAGATGTTTGAATCAATAAACATATATACTTGTTTTTTGTAGTTTTCAGGAAAACAAGATAGAGTTAAGTGTAATTACTAAATCATAAAATTTATAAATAAAATTATCTCAAATATTAACATGTTAATTAGAAATGTGAAAATCTTTTTAACTAATATACTATTTAACATATAAGTTATTTTTAATGAATTTATGATGTTAAATAATAATTTAAATTTAATTACATATAATTTTTTGATTAATATATTTAACATTTAAAATAATTATGAAATAAGTTTTGTTAATTTATATTTCTAAAATCGTAATACTTGTTAAGTGTTATTTTATATGTTAATTTCTTTATAAAGATACTTTGGACTTATTAACCACAATGATTTTAGATTTCTTATTTTACATAATAGGCAAAATATTGTTAATTTACTCCCAATAATTTAGTTAAAAATACATTAATTGGTCATGAAATAATGAGAGAGACCTTATTGTCACGTCCCGCTCAAATTGACCCTAAAAATCCAAACAAATGATTGTTGCCTAAAGGATCCAGACTATTCTACATGGAAAGTTCTAGAGTTGCCTAGAGATGTCTAGAAAGAGCTAGAGTTGGATGGACTCAACTCAAGCTAGAAGACCCTAGAATATTCTAGAGCACGCTGGAGAGTGCTAGAATGGGTTGGAATGTTCTAGAACGTGCCGGATGGTTCGGGAAGGATGTAGAAGCTGCTGGAAGCTTATGGAACATCCCGGAAGGTGCATGAAGGAACTAGACAAACCTAGAAGACTCTAGAGTTGGCTAGAAGGTCCTAGACCCTTGTGGCATATTGTACATAATTCTAGAATTCTCTTGTACATTCTAGACTAGGAATACTCTAGAAAGTGGTGGCATATTCTTAAGCTTAGAAGCCACACTATAAATAGACCACTTGGTCTTCATTTGTAATCATCCTTGGGAAATTGTAAGATAATCTCTCTCTAGAGCAATACAAAACATTCTTTGCAAACTCTCTCTCTATTCTCTTTGGAGTTTCATTCGGTTTCAAAGGCAGGCTTAGTGCAACGGACGGTGCTAAGTGCCGCACAATCTCTACTTGAAAAATAAGGTCGTGACAGTTGGTATCAGAGCTTTCGGTTGAAGCATTTCTATCTTTGGCAAAAATGAAGAACACCGCCCCAGCTACACCAAACATGGACGTTCCACCAATGGAACGCGGCCGTGAGGAAGTTCGGAAAGCCCTAAAGGAATCTCGAGCCAAGTCGAAAGACATACTTTCTAGCTTGGAAGCACGAGTGGGAAGTGCACAGGACAGCTTAGGGGAGCTGTTCGACCGGGTGGACAACTTAGAGGAGCGTTGCAATGGCTTGGAGGCCGAGGATGTGGAAATCCATGCAGCGGTTAAGATGTCCCTCAACGAGCTAGATGGTGGATTAAGGCAAGAGATTGATGGGTTAAAGGCGGAAGTTTCCAAGGTAAGGGATCTTGTCCAAAGAGAACTTGCTAATGTGTTGCTTAGAATGGAGGATATGGGTGGTGATCTAGCTCTATGTAAGCGGGCTATGGCCGCGGGAACTAGTGCAACCACCGTCATTGAAGCTAAGAGGGTGGATGTTCCCAAGCCTAAGACCTTCAATGGTATTAGGAATGCTAGGGAAGTTGAGAACTTCCTATGGGGGCTAGAACAATACTTTGAGGCTACTGGCATAACGGACCATGCCAGCAAGATCCAAACTGCAGCCATGTATTTGTCCGACACTGCGATGTTATGGTGGAGACGGAAGCATGGAGATGTGCAACGAGGGGTTTGCACAATTGATACCTTTGAAGATTTCAAAAGGGAGTTCAAAATGCAGTTCTTCCCCGTTAATGCTGAGGAGGAGGCAAGAGGTCGTTTGCGACGATTGAAGCAAACGGGTAGCATAAGGGACTATGTGAAGGAGTTCACAACCTTGTTGCTAGAAGTCCCCGACACCTCAGACAAGGATGCCCTATTCTTATTTATGGATGGTCTCCAATCATGGGCTAATTTGGAGCTCAAGCGACGTGGTGTCCAAGACTTATCTTCGGCCATCGCAACTGCAGAAAGCTTTATTGACTACTCCACAAACAAGGAGGGCTCTAAAGCCTCAGATAAAAAGTTTAGTGGAGGAAAGAGTGGTGGAGGCCATGCCAAAAGTCAGGGTTCTAAAAACCATAAAGACAACTCCTCATTCAAGGCACGAGATAAGGGGAAGGAGAAGGAGGATCAGAATGCCTCGAATCCCCGGGTAACGTGCTTCATATGCAACGGACCGCACTGGGCACGTGAATGTCCGAAGAGGAAGGCCTTGAGTGCCTTAGTTGCCTCCACACATGACCAAGATGGAGGTGAGTCGGACGAAGGTGCAAAGATGGGTTCTTTGCGCCTACTTGGTGCATTGCAGAGCGCCCCAAAGACCCCCAAAGGCTTGATGTATGTAGATGCAACCATCAACGGGAAGGTCGCCAAAGCCTTGGTAGACACAGGTGCATCACATAACTTTGTTTCAGTGGAGGAAGCAAAGCGACTCGGCCTGAAGGTTGTGAATGGAGGGGGATCTCTCAAAGCGGTTAACTCGGAAGCACTACCATTACATGGAGTTGCTCGTGGAGTTAAGGTCAGTCTTGGTGCTTGGACTGGCCAGGTGGACTTATCAGTTGCGCCTATGGATGACTTCTCTGTTGTATTCGGCATGGAGTTTTTGGACCAGGTAAGAGCTTTTGTGGTGCCCTACTCAAACTCTATGTGCATCATGGATGGTGCGAAGGCGTGTGTGGTACCGACGGAAAGGACCACTAAACCTACTACCCAAGCTCTCTCGGCACTTCAATTCAAGAAGGGGTTGAAGAGGGATGAAGAGAGTTATTTGGCCATCCTAAAGGAATACGATGATGAAGAGGCGTCGTCAAAGCCAAACTTGCCGACGGAAGTGCAAGTCGTTCTAGATAAGTTTCAGGATGTGATGCCAGAGGCATTACCCAAACGGTTACCTCCAAGGAGGGAGGTAGACCACGAAATTGAGTTGGAACCTAGCACCAGGCCACCAGCAATGAGCCCTTATCGAATGGCGAACTCAGATTTGGCAGAATTACGGAAGCAACTCGACGAATTGCTAGATGCTGGCTTCATAAGGCCCTCCAAAGCCCCATTTGGTGCCCCGGTGCTCTTTCAAAAGAAGAAGGATGGCTCGCTGCGAATGTGCATTGACTATAGGGCTCTAAATAAGATCACAGTTAAGAACAAGTATCCTATCCCACTTATTGCTGATTTGTTCGATCAATTGGGGAATGCTAGATAATTCACAAAACTGGACTTGCGATCGGGATACTACCAGGTACGCATAGCCAAGGGAGATGAGCCCAAGACCACATGTGTAACCAGGTATGGTGCCTATGAGTTCCTTGTCATGCCATTTGGTCTCACAAATGCACCAGCCACCTTCTGCACTTTGATGAACAAGATTTTCCATCCCTACCTCGATCGGTTCGTGGTAGTATATCTTGATGATATCGTGATATATAGCCGGACTTTGGAAGAACATCTAGAGCATTTGAAGAAGGTGTTCGAGGTCCTGAGGGAAAATGAGCTATATGTCAAGAAGGAGAAATGTTCCTTTGCCCAAGATGAGGTGATGTTCTTAGGGCACAAGATAAAGGATGGGAAACTGATGATGGATGGAGCTAAGGTGAAAGCCATCCAAGAATGGGAACCTCCTGCCAAGGTTCCCGAGTTAAGATCTTTCCTCGGACTGGTGAACTATTATAGAAGGTTCATCAAGTCCTACTCAGCGAGAGCAGCCCAATTAACCGATCTGCTTAAGAAAAACAAGTCTTGGGAATGGACAAGCGAATGCCAAACCTCATTTGAAGACTTGAAAAAGGTCATTAGTGAAGAACCGGTACTTTGTCTTCCAGACCCCTCCAAAACATACGAGCTTCACACAGATGCCTCAGACTTTGCCATTGGTGGAGTTTTGATGCAGGAGGGGCGTCCGATAGCCTATGAGAGCCGAAAACTCAATGACACTGAACGCCGCTACACTGTGCAAGAAAAGGAAATGACAGCTATCATTCATTGTCTAAGGGTGTGGCGACACTACTTGTTGGGTTCTCATTTTGTTATCATGACGGACAATGTAGCCACAAGCTACTTCAAGACTCAAAAGAAGTTGAGTCCCAAGCAAGCTCGATGGCAAGACTTCTTGGCGGAGTTTGACTACAGGTTGGAATACAAACCCGGTAAGGCCAATGTGGTGGCTGATGCGTTGAGCCGAAAGGCGGAATTAGCAGCCTTGAGTAGGCCAAGTAGTCCTCTATTGGAAAAGATCAAAGAAGGGTTAGAGCATGATGCCTTTGCTCAAAACCTCCTTGCCCTCATCAAGGAAGGAAAGACGAGACGATTTTGTCTGAGTGACGGACTACTCTATGCCAAGCAAAATCGAATCTTTGTGCCATAATGGGGGAGCTTAAGGAAAGAGCTTATTAAGGAGTGCTATGATTCCTTATGGGCTGGACACCCAGGAATGAGACGCACCCTTGCTTTGATCAAGTCGATCTACTATTGGCCTCAACTTCGGGATGATGTCGAAGCATATGTAAGAACTTGTCTTGTGTGCCAACAGGACAAGATAGAGCAGAGGGCTTTGGCAGCATTATTGTCGTCATCGACCGCTTCAGCAAATACGCGACATTCATACCTGCCTCAACGGACTGCACGGCAGATGAGACGGCACGGTTGTTCCTCAAGAATGTTGTGAAGCATTGGGGAATTCCTTCCAATATCGTGAGTGACCGAGACCCACGATTCACGAGGAAATTTTGGACGGAACTATTCAAGCTATTGGGATCAGACTTGAATTTCTCCACAAGCTTTCACCCACAAAGTAACGGACAAACGGAGCGTGCCAACGCGTTGCTGGAGTTATATCTCAGGCACTTTGTGAGTGCTAATCAGCGGGATTGGGCGAAGCTGTTGGATGTAGCCCAATTCTCTTACAACTTACAACGGAGCGAGTCTACCGCGAAGAGTCCCTTTGAGATCGTCATGGGGCAGCAACCCATGACTCCCCATGCCTTGGCTACGAGTTATGAAGGGAAGAGCCCTGCTGCCTTCAAATTTGCCAAGGCCTGGCACGAACAAGCGGAGTTGGCCCGAGCCTATTTGAATAAGGCATCTAAGAAGATGAAGAAGTGGGCTGACAAGAAACGGAGGTTGGTGGAATTTCACGAAGGTGATTTGGTTCTTGTAAAACTATTGCCCCAACAATTCAAGTCCTTGCGGAAGGTTCATAAGGGGTTGGTGCGGAAGTATGAAGGACCATTTCCAGTCCTCAAGAAAGTCGGCAAGGTGTCGTACAAGCTGCAACTCCCTCCAAAGCTCAAAATTTATCCGGTTTTTCATGTAAGCATGCTAAAACCTTATCATGGTGACAAGGAAGACATGAGTCGAGGAGAATCCAAAAGGGCGCCTACCGCAGTGGTAACCTCCTTTGACAAGGAAGTGGACTCAATCTTGGCGGATCGCGTGATCCGGCGTAGAGGTGTACCAAGTTATCGGGAATACTTGGTCAAATGGAAGAACGCTCCGGATGTAGAAGCAAGCTGGGAACCTGAGGACTCTTTGTGGCAATTCAAAGATGACATAGAAAGGTTCAAGCTTGAAGGCGCGACGAGGGCGTCGCGAACTTGAGTGGGGGAGGGTGTCACGTCCCGCTCAAATTGACCCTAAAAATCCAAACAAATGATGGTTGCCTAAAGGATCCAGACTATTCTACATGGAAAGTTCTAAGAGTTGCCTAGAGATGTCTAGAAAGAGCTAGAGTTGGATGGACTCAACTTAAGCTAGAAGACCCTAGAATATTCTAGAGCACACTGGAGAGTGCTAGAATGGGTTGGAATGTTCTAGAACGTGCCGGATGGTTCGGGAAGGATGTAGAAGCTGCTGGAAGCTTATGGAACATCCCGGAAGGTGCATGAAGGAACTAGACAAACCTAGAAGACTCTAGAGTTGGCTAGAAGGTCATAGACCCTTGTGGCATATTGTACATAATTCTAGAATTCTCTTGTACATTCTAGACTAGGAATACTCTAGAAAGTGGTGGCATATTCTTAAGCTTAGAAGTCACACTATAAATAGACCACTTGGTCTTCATTTGTAATCATTCTTGGGAAATTGTAAGATAATCTCTCTCTAGAGCAATACAAAACATTCTTTGCAAACTCTCTCTCTATTCTCTTTGGAGTTTCATTCGATTTCAAAGGCAGGCTTAGTGCAACGGACGGTGCTAAGTGCCGCACGATCTCTACTTGAAAAATAAGGTCGTGACATTATGCACGATTGGAAGTCCCCTAATAAATGATATATGAATGGTAATTTGTGCAAACTCTGCAGAATTGATTGATAAAATTTGGCATTAGCTACTTATTGAACTTGTATAATCAAAGTGCGTGCATACTATCAAATATTTTTATTAATATTAGATTTATTATGATTTTTACGACTTATAAGTACAAGCGTGCAACTAACGCTTTAGGTACATGTATTATTATACCATTTAAAATTTATTGTAAATAGATGATTGTTAATATGATTTATAAACTAATTGATATTTTAACCCATAGAAAACTATTAAATTTTTTTTTTCTTTACTTGTATTATCAATTAACCATTTTTAAGATTGTATGATACATGAATGACTTGCTTATGTTTGATATCTTTTTATGCATTTTTTATACTTATTATGATAATTATAGTGGTTAATCATACTCTTTTTATTTTTTGAAAATACTTGTAAAATAACTAATATATTCTTTTAATATTTAAGTTATTTTTAATAAATTTATGATTTTAAATAATAATTTAAATTTCAATACATATATTTTGATTAGAATAAATTGGACCATGATTTATAAATTTCTAAAGATTTATAAAAAAAAATGAGGAAACACATGTTCCTTATTATAAGTCCTAAGCAGAATCATTATAAGAAAAATATGATGATATTATCCAATAACATAAATACAATTATTATATTGTAAATAATAATACATATAGTAATAGATATATATAATTTCATATTTAATACCATGTACACATAAATTTGTTTGTATCTAATAATATAGTAGTTAAGTTAGATTTGTATAAGTGTATTGAATGTAATTTATTTTTTATTATAAATTATTTATGAAGTAATTAATATCTAGTTTTTTAACTATATAATAAATAAAAGGTTTTAAAAACTTTTAAACATATTTTGATTGTTTTACACTATTATGTGATTTAAAATGTGCAAGGAGTTAATAGAAAATAACCTAAAAATATATTTAGGGGTTATATCGTTTCAAGTTGATTTTATGTGTCAACCGATTTAAAAATTTAAAATCGATCATACGTGATAATTAATTTTAAATTTTAAATTGTTTGACATGTAAGATTAATTTAAATTTTTGAGTTGATTTTATTATAGAATTGATTTAAAAATTTAAAAGTTGATTCTAACTTATAACCAACTTAAAAATTTAATTCATTTTGTTTTAAGTTAATTATGATTTCCTATTTAAGTATCTTGTTCTATATACATAAAGAGATGATATAATTTTAATCTTCAAGATTATAGAGAAATTATTACATACATACATAAATGATGTATTATACTCTCTTCAAGATCTACTCCATAATTTCTAAATGATATAATCTGTAAGGAGGATCCGCAACAAAATAATGAAATGGTTCACAACTTAATTCATAGATGACATATCCAACACACTTAAAGGTGTGGTTAATTGAACGAGTAACTGGCACTTATAAAGTAGAGCTATCAAACAGTAGACTGAAACTTTCCTCCTTTTATTTAGCAAAAAAAAAAAAAAAATTGTTACTTTATATGAATTGATAAGCGGATCTAGAGATTATTGTAGGCATATTTGATATTACTTTCAAATGCATCCATATAAAAATAATTGATTTAGAGATTTATTAACATACACGTTGAAATGTAACTAGATTTTTTTAGAAACAATGACGTTTTATTTAATTTCAATATGTTAAATTCTTTGTAAGAATTGAATAAAGTCATAAACATGATACTTTTGGTCATAATTTTTAACTATAATAATAGATTTATAATCAGAATAATATAAAATAGTATATAAATATAGAATGGTCATAAATTATCACATATAATAAAGGTTAATCTATAATCATTATTATTACTAAAAATCGTTAATGTAAGATGATATATAGTCATTATTTTTACCAAAAAATTGTGATTGTAAGAATATGTTTGGGTACTACTTTTACTTGTAGGGTATCCTATGATCACAATTTTTATCATAATTTGTGATTCTAAGATGACTTATGGCTATTCTTTTTACCAAAAATCATGACAATAGGGATATGTTATGGCCACAATTTTTATCAAAAACCATGGTTGTAGGGATACACAATTGGTCAATGTAGTGCCTCTTTTATTATCATAGAAGAAATTGAAATAGTACCATAAATATAAAAAGAAGTATCATACATATATTCAACACCTTTCTCATGAATAAAATGTATCAGAGACTATTCTTTGCCAAACTATTAATCAAGTAAACATAAATCTTTAATGAAAAAAATTTCAACACATAACAATAATAAAGAAAACACTATGAATTTTTTTTTTAAAGTTCCTTATGTCATTAATTGTCATTACAAAATGTTTTTTAATATAATAAAAAGTTATTAAAAACTAATTAGTTTTAAAGTTGTTGAAACAAAAGTTGAACAGAACATATAAAAAGCATAATCATGAGGAAGCACAGACAAAGCAAGTAACCTGTTGAATTTGAGCCCTCTTATACAATATTTAAACTTCGTGTACAGCAACAGCCTAAAAAAAATGTTATATATACTCTGTCCAATGAAATTGGTGGTTCATCAAGAGCTAGTTGGAATGAACTAGATGGTTTTATTTGTGTGTTCCAGACAACAAAATTACTACAGTCTACAAAAATATGACAGATATCAAGTATAAAAACTGAAATAACACATTGATATTGGAAAGCCTTTGAGTTAATTAAGAAACTAATCCATGAAGAGCATCATTAAGATGATGTCTATAAGATGGGATGAAAACATTTACCACAGATGAGGATGAAATATGAGTAGTTCAAGAGTATGCCTCAAAGAATTAGATGTTGATGACTGAACAATGCAAAAAGAATAGTAAATACAAGGCAAAATGAGCTAAATAAAGTTGTCAATTTCTTATTAAAAAATAGGTGAAGGTGTATCATAAAACATAAGATTGACATGTAGTTGACTATGTAAATTGCAAGTCAAATAATAGAATACATAATAACTGCAATGTATAGGCAAAATACAGAGTATGCCTGCATCTGCCCCGCAGTCTTGCTATACTCCATGTTCCAGACAAAAATGACACAAATTCTTGACACCTTCAGTACTTTATCCTAAATAAATTATCGCGAATCATGGGCCATAAGATAATTATTTTTCCAAATAAGTAAATCATTTTCCAAGATTAATATAATTCACATAATTTTAGTATGCAGTACGTTGTCACCTAGAGTCTTCAAACCTAATAGGCGAAGATGAATGAACATGACCTAAGTTCTTGAAAATTGCATGGTTTATCAATTATCCTCAAAATTCAATTCAACAAACATCAAAATTGACAATAGACCACAGTTAAGAGAATATAATAACAAATAAAAAACTTACTGAAAAACAATGTGGTTGAAAAATAACTTACTAAAATTGACGAGTAAACTTTCTCAAGCTATTTGGAGATAGATGTGCAAGCGTCAGGTAAACTATGCCTTGTCGAAACATCGTATCAGGAAGTTTCCAACCCTGATAACATACAGGGAAATGACATACATTGGCTAGTTCTAGTGCTATTAAATTCTTTGAAACACCCTTATTGCATTTGAATCTGATACAGAAACTGTACTCTTGATGCATAATCCCAACAGTCGCAGTGATTTGAGAAACAACTTCACAGCCTAATAGCATACATCATAATCTTGTCAAAGCAACAAATTTGAAAGTTTAAGTTATTAATGTAATTAACCTAGAGAGTATAAATATGTAATTTTTTTAATTAAGTTAGATTAAAAATTATCAAACCACCAGAAATATTTGAAGTAGAAACAATATATATCACAACAATTATCTAAGAAGAAAATCACCAAACCATCTAACTATCCACTATAAAAAATCAATTCAATTATAAAACAAGGTATTAAATTGCCCTTCATAGATAAAACCCCCAAAGTAATCTACTTATGATCCTTCGTTTTTTCACAGTATCTACAAGGTAGGATCCATAGATATCTCGAGTCATATGAGTAATCGAACTAGTTCAGTAAGTTCTTGAAAAATTAGCACAAATAACAAAAGTATAAAGTGTGTTCTAGAGTTATTTAATAATGAAATACCCGAACTAGAAGATTCAATATGTAAATTAGATCAATCATATCATTTAACAAATCCTAGAACAAAAGTTATAAACATAGTATCATAAAAAAGAATGGGCATATTAATGAATAAGATAAAATAGCTTTTTTGCTTTATATTGTGATAGTAAAGCGAAGAAAATATAATTAATGAGTAGTAATATATCAAATAAAACACTTAATGATTAAGATTTTTATCCCTATTTTCCATTATTAACTACTCTTTTCCTTTTTTAAATTAGGAAAAAATAATTGAACTTTAAAGTATAACTATTCAGTATAAACAAATGTGCAATATATTCAATGAAAATAACTCATCCTAAATTGTGTGACTCCCAAAAATAGATTTCTATATATTATATTTTTATTTAATTAAAGGTAGTAGGCCCATTGAAACATGAACAAAACAAAACAACTAGTTGATAAATCATTCTTATTCAAAATTAGACTATCCATTGTATGCATAAGTATATTCACATGACATACATACACACTAATACATACAATGACATATTGACAATCACCTAAAATAAGATATATGTTTGAACTGTAATAATATGTTAATTAATTCATTTATGATCAGTCATGAAATATCCAAAAAAAGAAGTATCATCTATTATCTAAAAACTGTAATTCTATCCTCAATTTCACAGAAGAATATCTACAAAGAGAGAACTTAAAATTTGTATTCCATTATATATATATATGGAATTGATTATTTATTTATTTATTTTGTTTAACCTCTTTTGACTCTTCTTTTTTGTACATGCAATTGCTTTTTCCTTTCCTTTTCCTTTTTTTTATTAAGAAAACATGCACAAACCATAAACATTGCATGATGATTTTCATATTAATTGTGAGGTACCCTTTTTCGCTCATTGTAGTAGTTGCACACGTCATAGTAGGAAGTACTCTCAAAACTAGGTGTCTTTGTACAGTAAAATTTTAGAAAGTGAAATATAGAGCTCAAACATAATTTTACAATAAAGGTTAGCACAAGCTCTAGAATTGTACAAAAACAATTATAAACTTCAAGCATGATATACATATGTGCTCAGCGAGTGTACAAGTAAGTTCTTGTCAACATTGATCATCAGATGTGAAAAAGTATGTAAATCCACAAGTAAAAAAACCCATTTACATAATGAAGAGTCAATCAAAATAAATCAAGTCACGAGAATAAGTTTGTGAGTGAAAGTAACATTTGAAGTTCATTTCAATGCTAAAACAAATTTATTCCCTTTTTCTAATTTAAATAAAGGAACAACAAGTCAAAACAAAAAAAAAACAAAAATAGTATATATAACAAATTCTTAAGGCATTTCTAAAAGGTTTAAATATTTGAGTATTGAAGGCCTTAGTGAATAAGTCACCTAATTTCCTTTCATAGGCCCAAACTCAAGGGATATGATCTTGATTTCAATTAGTTCCCTAATAAAATGATGTTTAATGTCTATATGTTTTTTTTCAAGAGCAAAGTACAAGGTTTTTTGAAATACATATAACACTATTGTTATCATAGTAGAAGGGTATTGTACCTTGTTCAAAACTATACTCTTTAAATATCTTTTTCATCCATAGCATTTGTGTGCCTGAACTTCCAATAGTAATATATTCTACCTCTGCCTAGATAAAGAGATAGAGTTATGTTACTTGTTATGCCAAGATACAAGATTATTACTAATATAGAAGCATTCATATGAGGTGCTTTTTCTTACATCTTGATTTCCTACCTAATTGCATATATGTACCCACTAATTTCACAAGTAGTATTACTAGTAAACCAAAGGTCAAAGTTTATAGTTCCATAAACATACATGATAATCCTTTTGAAAAATTTAGTATGTAATTCCTTAGGATTTGACTAATAATAGGCACAAACCCCAACACTAAAGTAAGTTTTAGGTCTACTAGTTGTGAGATACAATAAGCTTTTTATCATTCTTTCATGCAGTATTTGATCAATACTTTTACCAAATTCATCCATAGAAATTTTGGCACTTGTACATATGAGAGTTCTCAAATGCTTACTTGATTTAAGCTCAAATTGCTTAATGAGATTACATGTACCATTCTTGCATTTGAATCACCAATGATGCTCTCAATAGGGTCATTTTTGGTAGTATGTGTTGGTTTTTGAATTGGAGTGTTAAGAATGTCATCCTCATCATCCAAGCATATTTCTTCATCTATCTTAGATTCTACCTTTATAATGTCTAATGTTTCATTATTTTCTCCCTCATTATATAAACTAATACTCAAAGGGTCAATTCCATCACAGTGTCAAAGTTAAAGACTCTAAAAGCATGATTTCTTAATGAGTAACGTAGAAAAATACCTTTATCACTTCTAGAATTAAATTTACCTAAATGCTCATAATCTCTAAGGATGTAACATTTACTTCTAAATACATATAGATGCTTAAGATTAGGTTTCTTACCTTTCTATATCTCAAAGGGAGTTTAGTTTGTACCTAGACATAAATATACTATTAGTATGTAGCAAGAGTTACTTATAGCTTTAGCCCAAAACTTCTTTGAGATTTTCTTTGCATGTAGTATGGCTTGTACCATCACTTGTAACACCTAATTTTTCCTTTCAACTATACCATTTTATTGAGGGTGAATGAGGTAAAAAACTCATGAGCTATTCCATGTTCTTTACAAAATCCAATATAATTTGAGTTCTCAAACTCTTTACCATGATTAGTCCTTAGTATCATTATGTTGACTATTTTAATACTTGCTTCAATCTACACTTTAAGACAAAAGAAACTAAAGAAATCAAATGCATCATATTTCTCTTTTAAAAAATTTACCCATGTAAAATGAGAAAAATCATCAATAGTAACAATTATATATTTATTGCCACCCAAACTCTCAGTTCTCACTTGACCAATAAGGCGATTGGAATTAACTTAAGTTTTCTACTTGTATTAACTCCTTTGATTTTCATAAGAGAAGAGCGAGTTTGTTTTCAAGTTGGCATGGTCCATAAAATGTTTTTACAATTTATAAATTGTAGGTAGACCACGTCTAATTTTCTTTTTTTTTTTCTCAAGTTAATAAGATCTATAAAATTGATGTGTCCCATCTTTTGATGCCATAATGTAGCATAATCATTATTGGATAAATTGCAAGTAATATTAAGAGTTAGATCAATGCAATAAAAGTTATTAGCTCCTCTAAGCATACACTTACTTTTAGGATTAGTTATAATGCAATTATTATTTGTAAATTATACGCTATTGTTTTTATCACAAATTTGACTTATGCTTATTAGATTAGCTTTAAGTCCATAAACATATAAAACATCATCCAACCTATGTATGCCTTTAACTTGAATTGTATGTTTTTACATGATCCTATATTTGTTTCCATCACCAAAAGTAACCGCTCCTTTGTTATAATATTCTTAAGTTTTGAAAAGATAATGATCACTAATCATGTGTTTAGAACACACACTATCAAAATACCAAACAATAAAATATTTAACTTTGAACACAATGTAGGAAAAAACAATAATGTAGATTAGACTTCTTGACCCAAAATTTCCTATATTTAGATAGACCTATGGAAGGTAATCTAGATGTTTCAATCTCGTATTTCTTAAGAGAATTTTTATTTGATTTCATACTCATGTATTTATATCTAGAAACATAAGGCTTGTTCAAATAGTCATGATTATTGATTCTTGAACATGGTGCATGCATGTCATGATCAAAGTAGTTAGATGACAATAATAATTCACACCTAGGCCTAATATGTCCCTTCCTATCACAATTATGCATATAGGAATAAATTGATGATGTTGTATAATGCGCATTTACATAGCCTAGCCCTATCTTGTCTCCAAAATGTTTTTCATTGTCAAGAACATTTTTTAACCTTTCAACTCCAACGGTCAATCTCTTCATGATTTATTTTGATTGTCTAAGCTCTTATACAAGATTCTTGTCTTCCTATTTAAAATCTGCAAGACTTGAATTCAAAACATCAACAAGTTTAGGCATCTCAATTTTCCATTTTTCTATAATGGAGGAAAAAAGTTCATAGGATTTGACATTATCATTTAATTTGGTTACTTCTAGTAATAACTTATCATTTTCTTTCTTATAACCTAGTAAATCTATAAATAGTTCATCAAGACTATTAGAGTTAAATTTAGTAATCAAAAAATCATAATCATTTTCCTAACTATTTGAGCAATTGTCAGACTTATTGGAGTGTTCATCAATAGTTACAGTAAACGGTAGGTAGTTGATGCCATAGTTTTCTTAGTCATTAGGATTGTCATTATCATTTTTTGAGTCACTACAAGTAGTTTTTGGTTCTCTTCTTTTTGTCAGCACACTTAGTTATAAAATGACCAATCCTATTGCATTCAAAACATTATGATCCAGTGGATTTAGATTCTTACCTTCTGAACCCATAGGTTTGGATTCTCTTAATTTTTGATTCTTTGTATTGCTTAGTTACCAGTCAGACTATGAGTTTTTCTGGTTGAAGATTTTCTTGAACCTTTTGTCTATAAGTACCAATTCTTCATCACCATTATCATTATCATTGTCACCAGCATCAATCATGGTGATTTTTAAAGCAACACATTTGTTCTTTATAGGTGTTCAAAAGCTCATTTCGCAGGTTTGCAATGAAATAACAAGTTCCTCAGATTTGATGATGTCTACATCCTTGCTTTCACCATTAGCAATGACCTTTGCATGGAAGCGATAAGGTAATGAGAAAAGAATCTTTCAATCTAACTTAAATTCCTCAATTTTATTTCCAATATTTGAAGAGATGTTAGCAATATCACACAATCTAACATGAAATTCAAATATTATTTTCTTCTATCCTAAGGTTTTCAAACTTAGTACTAAGAATGTGAAGTTTTGTTCATTGAATTTGGGTGGTTCCCTCATGGGAAACCTCTAAAGTATCCCAAGTACGCTTATAATATTAGAAATACAATAAAACTCATTAGAAGACATGACACTAAAATTTTCATTAATGCCTTTTTTATTTCAATTATTATTAGTTTTATCCTCAGTGGTTCACTTATTCCTAGGCTTAAGTATGATATATTATCTTTGATTACCATAGGTGGTTTCTAACCATAAATGATAGAATTCTAAATACTCTTATTTAAGGAACATAACAGGCTCACATAAGAGTCTTCTAGTTTAGGCAGTTAGACCCATTAAAGAAAGAAGTACGAGTTATAGAAGAACCATATCTTAAATGATCCATAACAAATTCCTACGTAATACAAAGTATATCTATTGGCCCACATTGATACCAATTAAAATTTTAAGTTATAAATCTATAAGTTATGTTGTACTATATATTTGTGTATTATTTTATCATATATAAAACTCGATATCTATTTATTTTTACTCTTTAACTTTACTCATTGTTCAATCTTCCACTGTATAAGGTTGGTTACTATAGATCAGTAATGTACAAATGCACATAGTTGGGTACACTTTGTATGCGAGCATATCAATACATACTGAGGGGTTAGTTTTTACAGTGTGCATGCTAAGTTAAGTATTGTGATTTTTGGCAAGAGCCTGCGAGTGAAGAAGGATGCGAGTGAGCTAACATTGTCCCTCGTGTGTCAGCTGGTGGTTTCCTTCGTGCAAAATTTTCTCATTCACTTTACACATTACTGGTTTTCAATTGTTGATTATACCACTTTAAATGGTTTTGGTTTTAAAGGAGTGTAAAGTTTGTGTGTCAAACTGGTTTCTATAAAGGTAGTAACTGAGGGCAAAAATATGTTATTCAGATAGAGGACCCAATTGATAAAGGTAATGAGGGTTTTATTTTAGTCAAGGTTGTAACTGTTTTATTGTATAATGGATTTTTTATTGCCAAGTGGTTGTCATAATCAACCTAAGGATGTTACCAAATAAGCAAGGATTTAATGTAGGTTTACCACATTATATCTATTGTTATGCATGCTCAAATGTGTGGTTAGTACAATAAGAGTTTAAAGGGTGTATATCTTTACATATTGAAACTTAAACTATGATTAAAAAGATTTTAATATTTATTACTCACTTTCTGTTTATTGACTTCTATATCAACTACTTTATTATACTATCTATCTATGCTTATTTATACTACAATTGTGATTATCTATCAGGATCAAGATAATGAGATCAAGGAATGCATTGTTCCTTGAACATGTATTTAAGGTGAATCTTAAGGGGAATCATGTTAGTCTATACAAACTTATGAGACTATGAATGAAGATATCCAAGACAACTAACGTGAACAAGTGGTTGAGAATAAGGTTGAGGTTGAACCTAGACATAGCAAGAGAGTTAGGATAAAAATGTCTTATGGTCTAGATTTTTTGACCTTGAAAGTGAACTTCAAACTTATGAAGATGTTGTAAACTCTTTTGAAGGTGCTCAATGGAAAGAGGCCATTAATAATGAAATTGAGTCTTTATGCAAAATCACTCATAGGAACTAGTTGATTTACCTTCATCGAGTAAAACACTAGGATTCAAGTGGATTTTCAAAGAAAATATGAACCAGATAGATTAATTGAAAAGTACAAAACCAAGTTTGTAATTAAGGGATACAACAATGACATACCTTGATTACTTTGATTTGTATTCTCCTATGATAAGAATAACATCCATAAGGATGATAACTGCTATCGAAGCTTTGCAAAATCTTAATATAAATTAAATGGATGTAAATACAACCTTTCTAAATGGATAGTTAGATGAATAAATCTACATGGAATAACCCGAGGTATTTTGGACCCAGGACAAGAAGGAAAGATCTATAAATTGATGAAGTTGTTATATGACTTAAAGTAAGCACCAAAACAGAGATATGAAATGTTTGATAATATCATGAGAACAAATGGCTTTAAAATTAATGAATGTGACAAATGTGTATATATCATGAACACTAAAGATAGTTATGTCATCTCGTATAGTTACATTGATGACATACTGCTTGTGGATAATAATGATCAAATTATCAAATCCACCAAAAATATGTTAAAGTCTAAGTTTAACATCAAAGACATGGGACCCATTAATGTAATTATTGGAATTAAAATATCAAGGATATCAAGTGGTCTCATTCTAAGCTAATGTCACAATGTTGAAAAAATACTTGAGAACTTCAACAATGGTGATTTCGAAATTGTTAAAACACTAGTAGATGAAAATCTACACTTATGTAAAAATAGAAATGAAAGTGTGTCTCAACTAGAATATTCTAGAATGATTGGAAGTCTTATGTACTTAATGAGTTGTACAAAATCGAACATAGCTTAGACTGCAAGTAAACTAAGTAGATATACTAGAAATCCAGGACCTGATCACTAGAAACGTATTATAAGACTACACAGTTACTTAAGATACACACACAGTTATGGACTATATTACACAAGATATCCAATTGTACTAAAAGTGTACATGAAAGACACAAAGTGTACGAATAAATATGTGTTCACACTAGGTGGTGTAGTTATTTCATAGAAGTTCTCTAAATATACGTGCATTGCTATATCCACGATGGAATCTAAGTTCATTGCTTTGGATTAATGTAATGAAGAAGTCAAATGGATGTGTAATTTTTATAGGATGTTCCTAACTGGGAGAAGCTTGTGCCTATATTATGCATGCATTATGATAGTTAATTAACTATTGGTAAGACACGTAGCAATACGTATAATAGTAACTCTCAACATATACAGCATAGACATAATACCATTAGACAACTACTCTTAATTGAGATAGTATAGCGGTTTCATTAACTAAAGGGTTGAATGGAGAGTTCATTGATAAATTATCGAGAGGAATGAGACTGTAGCCCATCAATGGATAAGGATTTGCAAAGTAAACCCAACCTTGTTGATTGGAGATATCAAGATCTAGGTTTGAAGGGACAACCTAATTGTAAAAACTTAGTAAGATATGTGAGGATTTTCCCTCAAGTCAATTTCTTTGATGAAAATAATAATTCCCGTAAGATATAATTAAGATAAGACTTTTAATGATTCTTACATAGAGAATACTAAGCGAAGTATACGGGTTACTCTTTATAGATTATTCTTATAAAGAAAAGATCACTTATGTGAGAGAGAATTGAGGCCATTTTGAAAGAGAATTGTGTAGGATTTGATTCTTTAATAACTCTAAAAGAATTTAGCTTATTTTATGACTAAAACGAATATAACAATTAGAACTAAATTGTGTTAGAAAAGATTTTTTGTGTGAAGTATATAACCTTTTAAATAAACGGTATAACAATTCAAGAATGTCACGTATACTGGTTAATTAATAAGGTAAATATATTTTTCATACGTGAATATTCAAAGAGTAACACCTGCGTATCTTATACTGTTTCGAATTATTGAACTCTATTATCGTGTAAAAATTTAATTTGAAATCTCTATTAATTTTTATTCATATAGTCTTTGTTAAAAAAATTATGATTATAATTGTATTAATTTAAAAATAATTTTAACGTTTTTTACATTTCATTTCTTTACGTTTTCTGAAATATCCTTTTCCTTTTATTTTCTGTTTTGCCCATTTGTGCTTTTAATGCCTTTAATCTTGTTGTAGGGCTTACAATGAGTAAAAGGTGTATGTATATATCGTAATATATATTGAAAAAGGAGTACAGAAAAAGAGAAAAAGCATAGAAAGGACGGATAAAAAAGAAATGTAACAAAAGTTTTGTCGATCTTTACTCTCTATCAAATAATTAAAATCCTTTTGATAAAATTCAAATATTTAAAAATTCATAAAATAATAAATTATCTTTTAATTTTTATTATTTGATAATTGTATTGAATAAGATATTTTTTATCTTCCACTAATAATGATAAATTAAAAAAATTATCTTAAAGATATTATATTATATTTAGACTTGGATCATTTATTTACTTGATAAATTTTATGTTATTTAAATTTTATATATATATATATATTTAAATAATTATAATTTAATATAACATATTTTTATTTATAATTTATTTATTCATAAATTATTTTCTGGACTTTTCAACTTATCCGTAGTTGAAGTTAAGTATACATGTACAACAAATGCTATCTTCTTTCCGATGCATATAGCTCAATATTTTATGCTTAAATTTTTAATAATAACGTGTGTATCGTGAAACGCATGATTAATACTTAATGTTGACTCTACACGTTCCTTACCCAAAGTAAAAGTCTTTGAGTAGTTTACTATATAATTTATTAATTTTTAAAATTTATTTTATTTTATTTTATTTTATTTTTAATAATATAAGATAATAAAATATTATTAATTAAGATATTATAATTATCCTTAATAAATCTAAATAAAACAAATAAGAATAAAAAATATATAAAATATGATATATGATTATTTATAATGTAAGGTAATATTTGGTTCATATAATAAAAAAAGGATAAGAATGAAAAGTAAACGGTATTACTATTACATTGTTTTATTTAACCACTAAAATTAAAAAAATATCAGTATTATAATATTTGGTTTAAAACTTGAATAAAATTAAAAATATTGTATATTACTTTAATACTATTATATTCAGTAAAAATTTAAATAATTTAATTTAATTGTTATTTTTTCGTTAGATAAAATAAATTATTAAAATCATTATTTTTTTAAATAATTATTACTTAAAAATAAAATATATTATTAAAATTATTTTTTTAAATAGGGTTTTGGGTATTAGGTATTAGATTTAGGATTTTTTTATTTTTAGGTTTTAAGTTTAGGGTTTAAGGTACACTCTTTAAGATTAGTGTTTTTGGGTTTTGAGATTTAGGATGATAATTATTATTGTAGCTTTGCAAAATCTTAATATACGTTAAATGGATGTAAATACAACCTTTCTAAACTGAGAGTTAAATGAATAAATCTACGTGAAACAATCCGATATTTTTTGGACCCTAGAAAAGAAAAAAAGATTTGTAAATTGATGAAGTTATTATATGTCTTAAAGTAAGCACCAAAAGAGAAATATAAAATATTTGATAATATCATGAGAACAAATAGCTTTAAAATTAATGAATGTGACAAATGTGTATATATTATGGACATTAAAGATAGTTATATCATCTTGTAACATTACGTTGATGATATACTAACTGTGGATAGTAATGATCAAATTGTCAAATCCACCAAAAAATTGTTAAAGTCTATGAAAAATTAATGTAATTATTGGAATTAAGATATCGAGAATATCAAGTTGTCTCATTCTAAGCTAATGTCACAATGTTGACAAAATACTTGAGAACTTCAACAATGGTGATTTCGAAATTGTTAAAACACTAGTAGATGAAAATCTACACCTATGTAAGAATATAAGTGAAATTATGTCTCAACTAGAATATTCTAAAGTGATTGAAAGTCTTATGTACTTAATTAGTTGTACAAAATGAAACATAACTTATACTGTAAGTAAACTAAGTAGATATATTAGCAATCTAGGACCTGATCACTAGGAATGTATTACAACACTATTTAGTTACTTAAGATACACACATAGCTATCGACTATACTACATAAGATATCCAATTGTACTAGAAGGATACGATAATGCAAATTAGATATTTACATGAAAGACACAAAGTGTGCGAGTGAATATGTATTTACACTAGGTGGTGTAGCTGTTTCATGGAAGTCCTCTAAATAGACATACATTGTTATATCTACGATGAAATCTAAGTTTATCGCTTTGGATAAATGTG
This sequence comes from Hippophae tibetana, assembly GCA_037013495.1. NCBI lineage: Eukaryota > Viridiplantae > Streptophyta > Magnoliopsida > Rosales > Elaeagnaceae > Hippophae > Hippophae tibetana. Next base: position 71,643,538 of record CM072803.1, on the reverse strand, counting down.
ATGAATAAGTCAAATAGATACGTAATTTTGTATAGGATATTCCTAACTGGGAGAAGCCTGTGCCTATATTATGCATGCATTGTGATAGTTAATTGATTTTTGGTAAGACACATAGCAATATGTATAATAGTAAGTCTCAACATATACATCATAAACATAATACCATTAGACAACTACTCTTAACTAGGATAGTATATCGATTTCATTAACTAAAGGGTTGAATAGAGAGTTAGCTGATAAATTATCGAGAGGAATGAGACTTTAGCCTATGAATGGATGAGGATTTGCAAAGTAAACTCAACCTTGTTGATTTGAGATATCAAGATCTAGGTTTAAAGGGACAACTTAATTGTAAAGACTTAGTAAAATCACTATAAGGATGTGTCCTCAAGTCCATTCATTTGATGAAAATAGTGATTCACGTAAAATATAATTAAGATAAGACTTTTAATGATTATTACATAGAGAATACTAAGCAAAGTATACATGTTACTCTTTATGGAATACTCTTATAAACAAAAGATCACTTATGTGAGAGAGAATTAGGGTCATTTTGAAAGAGAATTGTGTAGGACTCGATTCTTTAGTAACTCTCAAAGAATTTGGCTTATTTTATGACCAAAACGAATATAACAATTAGGACTAAATTGTGTTAGAAAAGATTTTTTGTGTGAAGTATATAACCTTTTAAATAAATGGTATAACAATTTAAGAATGTCAAGTATACTGGTTAATTAATAAGGTAAATATATTTTTCATAAGTGAATATTCAAAGAGTAATACATACGTACTTATACTGTTTCGAATTATTGAACTCTATTATCGTGTAAAAATTTAATTTGAAACCTCTATTAATTTTTATTCATATAGTCTTTGTTAAAAAAATTATGATTATAATTGTATTAATTTAAAAATAATTTTAACGTTTTTTACATTTCATTTCTTTACGTTTTCTGAAACATCCTTTTCCTTTTATTTTTCGTTTTGCCCTTTTAATGCCTTTAATCGGTGAGATATGTTTTTTGAATTTTAGTTAAGACACTCTGGATGAATTGAAAAAAATTGTCTCAACGATATCATATTATATACGGATTTTGATAATTTTTTTATGATGTTAAATTTTATTTTATTTAAATTTTATATTCATAATTCTTAAATATTTTTAATTTAATATAACATATTTTTATTTTTAATTTATTTATTCACAAATTATTTTCTACGTAATCAGTGATAGTTCTATTTATAATGTAATATTCAAGAGGCAACAGAGCCACCTTTCGGCTTGTGTAATTTTCAACTTATCGGGAGTTGAAGTTTTATGTATACATGTACAACAAATGCTATCTTCTTTTGGCTCAATATTTTGTGCATAAATTTTTAATAATAACTTGTATCGTGAAACACATGATTAATACTTAATGTTAACTCGACGTGTTCCTTACCAAAGTAAGAGACCTTGAGTAGCTTCACGTTTACACAAATGTAAATAAAGAAGAGTTATTAATAATAATTATAGTATAATTTATTAATTTTTAAAATTTATTTTATTTAATTTTTAATAAGATAATATAATAAAAAATATATTAATTGAGATATCATAATTATCCATAATAGATCTAAATAAAATAAATAAAAATAAAAAAATAAATATATAAAATATAATATATAATATATGATTATTTATAATGTAACGTGATGTTTTTTTCATAGAATGAAAAGAAAATACTATTAATATTACATTGTTTGATTTAACTATTAAAATTAAAGAAAAATTCAGTATTATAATATTTGGTTTAAAATATGAATAAAATAGAAAATACTATAAATTAACTTAATACTACTATATTTAATAAAGTTTAAACGATGTACTTTAATTGTTATTATAAAATACATTATTAAAATCATTATTTTTCTAAATAATTATTACTTAAAAATAAAATATATTATTAAAATTATTAATTTCCTAAATAGGGTTTAGGGTTTAGGATTTTGGAGTTTTAGGGTTTTCAGATTTTAGGTTTATGGTATTTCAGGTTTATGGTTTAGGATTTAGGGTTTTGGGTTTTGGGTTTTGGGTTTTCAATTTTGGGTTTTAGGATTTTAGTGTTTTTGGTTTTAAAGTTTAGGGTTTTGAGATTTAAGGTAATAATTGCTATCGAAGATTTGCAAAATCTTAATATAAATTAAATGGATGTAAATATAACCTTTCTAAATATATAGTTAGATGAATAAATCTACGTTAAATAACTCAAGGTTTTTTTGACTCAGGACAAGAAGGAAAGATCTGTAAATTGGTGAAGTAGTTATATAACTTAAAGTAAGCACCAAAACAGATATATGAAATGTTTGATAATATCATGAGAAAAAATAGCTTTAAAATCAATGAATATGACAAATGTGTATATATCATGAACACTAAAGATAGTTATGTCATCTCATATCGTTACGTTGATGACATACTGATTGTGGATAATAATGATCAAATTATCAAATCCACCAAAATATGTTAAAGTCTAAGTTTAACATCAAAGACATGGGACTCATTAATGTAATTATTGGAATTAAGATATCGAGGATATCAAGTGGTCTCATTCTAAGCTAATGTCACAATGTTGAAAAAATACTTGATAACTTCAACAATGGTGATTTCGAAATTATTAAAACACTAGTAGATGAAAATCTACACCTATGTAAAAATAGAAGTGAAAGCTAGAATATTCTAGAGTGATTGGAAGTCTTATGTACTTAATGAGTTGTACAAAATCGAACATAGCTTATACTGTAAGTAAACTAAGTAGATATACTATAAATCTAGGACCTGGTCATTAGAAAGGTATTACAAGACTACATAGTTACTTAAGATACACACATAGTTATGGACTATACTACACAAGATATCCAATTGTATTAGAAGAATACAATAATGCAAACTAGATATTCACATGAAAGACTCAAAGTGCACTAGTAAATATGTGTTCACACTAGGTGGTGTAGCTGTTTCATGGAAGTCTTCTAAACAGACGTGCATTTCTATATCAACGATGGAATCTGAGTTCATCGCTTTGGAAATATTTGATAAAAAAACCAAATGGCTACGTAATGTTTTAGAGAATATTCTTAATTAGTAGAAGTCGGTGCCTATATTATGCATGTATTGAGATATACATCATAGACATAATACCATTAGACAATTACTCTTAATTGGAATAGTATAACGGTTTTGTTGACTAAAGGATTAAATGGAGAGTTAGTTGATAAATTATCAAGAGGAATGAAAATGAAAGCCATGAATGGATAAGGATTTGCAAAGTAAATCTAACCTTGTTTATTGGAGATATCAAGATCTAAGTTTTAAAGAAACAACCTAATTGTAAAGACTTAGTGAGATTATTGTAAAGATTTGCCCTAAATTCCATTCCTATGATGAAAATAATGATACCAGTTACATACAATTAAGATAAGTTTTTTAATGATTCTTACAAAGAGAATACAAGCGAAATCACTCTTATAAATAAAAGACCACTTATATGGAGAGAATTGGGGCCACTTTGATAGAGAAATGTGTAGGACTCTCTTTAATAACTCCCAAATAATTTGACTTATTTTTATTACCAAAACGAACATAATAATAATAATAGAATTGTGAGGAAATTTTTTTTATGTAAAATATGTAATCTCTTACATAAATGGAAAAATAATTCAAATATATCGCGTTTACTGGTTAACAAGTAAGGTAAATATATTTTTCATAAGCAAATATTTAAAGGGTAACGCATACTTATTTTATATTGTTTCGAATTATTAAACTCTATTATCGTGTTAAAATTTGATTTGAAATTTCTATTAATTTTTATTCATGTTGGAGATTATTAAAAAAAATTATGATTATAATTGTATTAATTCAAATACAATTTTAAAGTTTTTTACATTTCATTTCTTTACGTTTTCTGAAACATCCTTTTGCTTTTATTTTTCCGGTTTGTCCATTTGGGCTTTTAATGCCTTTAATCTTGTTGGATGGCTTACAATGAGTAATGTTTGTATATTTATCCTAATATATATTGAAAAAGGAGAACAGAAAAAGAGAAAGGCATAAAAAAGAACAGATACAAAAAAAATGTAACAAAAGTTTTGTCAATCTTTTTACTCATCATGCAATTAGAATTCTTTCTATAAAATTCAAATATTTAAAAATTTATAAAATAATAAATTATTATATAAGTTTATTATTATTTGATAATTGTATTCTTGAGATATTTTTTTAGATTTTTCAAACACTGAAGATAAATTTAAAAAATTATCTTAAAGATATCATATTATATACAAATTTTGATAATTTATTTACTCTTTTAAATTTTATGTTATTTAAATTTTAAATTTATAATTTATTTATTTTTGTATTTTTAATTTAATATAACATATTTTATTTTTAATTTATTTATTCACAAATTATTTTCTACATAATTCATAATGTAAAATTCAAGAGGCAGAGCAACCTTTCGGCTTGTGTAATTTTCAACTTATCGGTAGTTGAAATTTTATGTATACATGTACCACAAATACTATCTTCTTTCCGGAGCTTATTGTCACGTCCCGCTCAAATTGTCCCTAAAAAATCCAAACAAATGATGGTTGCCTAAAGGATCTAGACTATTCTACATGGAAAGTTCTAGAGTTGCCTAGAGATGTCTAGAAAGAGCTAGAGTTGGATGGACTCAACTCAAGCTAGAAGACCCTATTGTTCTAGAGCACGCTGGAGAGTGCTAGAATGGGCTGGAATGTTCTAGAACGTGTCGGATGGTTCGGGAAGGATGTAGAAGCTGCTGGAAGCTTATGGAACATCCCGGAAGGTGCATGAAGGAACTAGACAAACCTAGAAGACTCTAGAGTTGGCTAGAAGGTCCTAGACCCTTGTGGCATATTGTACATAATTCTAGAATTCTCTTGTACATTCTAGACTAGGAAGACTCTAGAAAGTGGTGGCATACTCTTAAGCTTAGAGCCACACTATAAATAGACCACTTGGTCTTCATTTGTATTCATCCTTGGGAAATTGTAAGATAACCTCTCTCTAGAGCAATACAAAGCATTCTTTGCAAACTCTCTCTCTCTTCTCTTTGGAGTTTCATTCGGTTTCAAATGCAGGCTTAGTGCAACGGACGGTGCTAAGTGCCGCACGATCGCTACTTGAAAAATAAGGTCGTGACAGTTGGTATCAGAGCTTCCGGTTGAAGTATCTCTATCTTTGGCAAAAATGAAGAACGCTGCTCCATCTACACCAAACGCCGATGTTCCACCTATGGAACGTGGGCGTGAGGAAACTCAGAAACCATCAAAGGAATCTCGAGCCAAGTCGAAAGACTTGCTTTCTAGCTTGGAAGCACGAGTGGGAAGTGCGCAGGACAGCTTATGGGAGCTGTTCGATCGGGTGGACAACTTAGAGGAGCGTTGCAATGGCTTGGAGGCCGAGGATGTGGAAATCCATGCAACGGTTAAGATGTCACTCAACGAGCTAGATGGTGGATTAAGGCAAGAGATTGATGGGCTAAAGGCGGAACTTGCCAAGGTAAGGGATCTTGTCCAAAGAGAACTTACTAATGTATTGCATAGAATGGAGGATATGGGTGGTGATCTAGCTCTATGTAAGCGGGCTATGGCCGCGGGGACTAGCGCAACCACTATCATTGAGGCTAAGAGGGTGGATGTTCCCAAGCCTAAGACCTTCAATGGTATTAGGAATGCTAGGGAAGTTGAGAACTTCCTATGGGGGCTAGAACAATACTTTGAGGCTACTAGCATAACTGACCATGCCAGCAAGATCCGAACTGCAGCCATGTATTTGTCCGACATTGTGATGTTGTGGTGGAGACGGAGGCATGGAGATGTGCAATGAGGAGTTTGCACAATTGATACCTTTGAAGATTTCAAAAGGGAGTTCAAAATGCAGTTCTTCCCCGTTAATGCTGAAGAGGAGGCAAGAGGCCGTTTGCGACGATTGAAGCAAACGGGTAGCATAAGAGATTATGTGAAGGAGTTCACAACCTTGCTGCTAGAAGTCCCCGACACATCGGACAAGGATGCCCTATTCTTGTTCATGGACGGTCTCCAATCATAGGCTAATTTGGAGCTAAAGCGACGTGGTGTCCAAGACTTATCTTCGGCCATCGCAACTGCAGAAAGCTTTATTGACTACTCCACAAACAAGGAGGGCTCTAAAGCCTCAGATAAAAAGCTTAGTGGAGGAAAGAATGGTGGAGGCCATGCCAAAAGTCAGGGTTCTAAAAACCATAAAGACAACTCCTCATTCAAGGCACGAGATAAGAGGAAGGAGAAGGAGGATCGGAATGCCTCGAAGCCCCGTGTGACGTGCTTCATATGCGAAAGACCGCATTGGGCACGTGAATGTCCGAAAATAAAGGCATTGAGTGCCTTGGTTGCTTCCACTCATGATCAAGATGGAAGCGAGTCGGACGAAGGTGCAAAGATGGGTTCTTTGCGCTTACTTGGTGCATTGCAGAGCGCCCCAAAGACCCCTAAGGGCTTGATGTATGTAGATGCAGCCATCAACGGGAAGGTCGCCAAGGCTTTGGTTGACACCGGTGCATCTCACAACTTTGTTTCAGTGGAGGAAGCAAAGCGACTTGGCCTAAAGGTTGTCAATGGAGGGGGATCTCTCAAAGCGGTTAACTCAGCGGCACTACCATTGCATGGAGTTGCTCGTGGAGTTAAGGTCAGTCTTGGTGCTTGGAGTGGCCAAGTGGACTTATCAGTGGCGCCTATGGATGACTACTCGATAGTATTCGGCATGGAGTTCTTGGACCAGGTTAGAGCTTTCTTGGTGCCATACTCAAACTCTATGTGTATTATGGATGGTTCGAAGGCTTGCGTGGTACCGATGGACAGGACCACCAAACGCACAACCCGAGCTCTCTCGGCACTTCAATTAAAAATGGGATTGAAGAGGGACGAAGAGAGTTATCTTACCATCTCAAAAGAATACGACGGGGAGGAGGAGTCACCAAAGTCAAGCTTGCCGACGGAAGTGCAAGTTGTCTCAGATAAGTCCCACGAGGTGATGTTTGAGGCGTCACCAAAGCCAAGCTTGCCAACGGAAGTGCAAGCTGTCCTAGAGAAGTCCCATGAGGTGATGTTCTTAGGGCACAAGATAAAGGATGGGAAACTGATGATAGATGGAGCTAAGGTGAAAGCCATCCAAGAATGGGAACCTCCTGCCAAGGTTCCCGAGTTAAGATCTTTCCTCAGACTGGTGAACTATTATAGAAGATTCATTAAGTCCTACTCAGCGAAAGCAGCCCCATTAACCGATCTGCTTAAGAAAAACAAGTCTTGGGAATGGACAAGCGAATGCCAAACCTCATTTGAAGACTTGAAGAAGGTCATTAGTGAAGAACCGGTACTTTGTCTTCCAGACCCCTCCAAGACATACGAGCTGCACACAGATGCCTCAGACTTTGCCATTGGTGGAGTTTTGATGCAAGAAGGGCGTCTGATAGCCTATGAGAGCCGAAAACTCAATGACACTGAACGCCGCTACACTGTGCAAGAAAAGGAAATGACAGCTATTATTCATTGCCTAAGGGTGTGGCGACACTACTTGTTGGGTTCTCATTTTTTTATCATGACAGACAATGTAGCCACAAGCTACTTCCAGACTCAAAAGAAGTTGAGTCCCAAGCAAGCTCGATGGCAAGACTTCTTGGGGGAATTTGATTATAGGCTGGAGTACAAACCCGGTAAGGCTAATGTGGTGGCTGATGCGTTGAGCCGGAAGGCGGAATTAGCAGCCTTGAGTAGGCCAAACAGTCCTCTATTGGAAAGGATCAAAGAAAGGTTGGAGCATGATGCCCTTGCTCAAAACCTCCTTGCCCTCATCAAGGAAGGAAAAACGAGACGATTTTGGCTGAGTGACGGACTACTCTATGCCAAGCAGAATCGAATCTTTGTGCCAAAATGGGGGAGCTTAAGGAAAGAGCTTATCAAGGAGTGCCATGATTCGTTATGAGCTGGACACCCAGGAATGAGGCGCACCCTTGCTTTGATCAAGTCAATCTACTATTGGCCTCAACTTCGGGATGATGTCGAAGCATATGTAAGAACTTGTCTTGTGTGCCAACAGGACAAGATAGAGCAGCATGCACCCGGAGGATTGCTAGAGCCGCTGCCTATTCCAGAAAGACCATGGGAAAGTGTCTCTATGGATTTCATCACTTGTCTGCCAAAATCAGAGGGCTTTGGCAGCATTATTGTCGTCATCGACCGCTTCAGAAAATACACAACATTCATACCTGCCTCAACGGACTGCACGGCAGATGAGACGGCACGTTTGTTCCTCAAGAATGTTGTGAAGCATTGGGGAATTCCTTCCAATATCGTGAGTGACCGAGACCCACGATTCACGGGGAAATTTTGGACGGAACTATTCAAGCTATTGGGATCAGACTTGAATTTCTCCACAAGCTTTCACCCACAAAGTGACGGAAAAACGGAGCGTGCCAACGCATTGCTAGAGTTATATCTCAGGCACTTTGTGAGTGCTAATCAGCGGGATTGGGCGAAGCTGTTGGATGTAGCCCAATTCTCTTACAACTTACAACGGAGCGAGTCTACCGCTAAAAGTCCCTTCGAGATCGTCATGGGGCAGCAACCCATGACTCCCCATGCCTTGGCTACGAGTTATGAAGGGAAGAGCCCTGCTGCCTTCAAATTTGCCAAGGCCTGGCATGAACAAGCGGAGTTGGCCCGAGCCTATTGGAATAAGGCATCTAAGAAGATGAAGAAGTGGGCTGACAAGAAACGGAGGTTGGTGGAATTTCAAGAAGGTGATTTGGTCCTTGTCAAATTGTTGCCCCAACAATTCAAGTCCTTACGAAAGGTTCATAAGGGGTTGGTGCGGAAATATGAGGGACCATTTCCAGTCCTCAAGAAAGTCGGTAAGGTGTCATACAAGCTGCAACTCCCTCCAAAGCTCAAAATTTATCCGGTCTTTCATGTAAGCATGCTAAAACCTTATCATGGAGACAAGGAAGACTTGAGTCGAGGAGAATCCAAGAGAGCGCCTACCGCAGTGGTAACCTCCTTTGACAGGGAAGTGGACTCAATCTTGGCGGATCGCGTGATCCGGCGTAGAGGTGTGCCAAGTTATCAGGAATACTTGGTCAAATGGAAGAACGCTCTGGATGTAGAAGCAAGCTGGGAACCTGAGGACTCTTTGTGGCAATTCAAAGATGACATAGAAAGGTTCAAGCTTGAAGGCGCGACGAGGGCGTCGCGAACTTGAGTGGGGGAGGGTGTCACGTCCCGCTCAAATTGTCCCTAAAAAATCCAAACAAATGATGGTTGCCTAAAGGATCTAGACTATTCTACATGGAAAGTTCTAGAGTTGCCTAGAGATGTCTAGAAAGGCTAGAGTTGGATGGACTCAACTCAAGCTAGAAGCCCTAGAATGTTCTAGAGCACGCTAGAGAGTGCTAGAATGGGCTGGAATGTTCTAGAACGTGTCGGATGGTTCGGGAAGGATGTAGAAGCTGCTGGAAGCTTATGGAACATCCCGGAAGGTGCATGAAGGAACTAGACAAACCTAGAAGACTCTAGAGTTGGCTAGAAGGTCCTAGACCCTTGTGGCATATTGTACATAATTCTAGAATTCTCTTGTACATTCTAGACTAGGAAGACTCTAGAAAATGGTGGCATACTCTTAAGCTTAGAGCCACACTATAAATAGACCACTTGGTCTTCATTTGTATTCATCCTTGAGAAATTGTAAGATAACCTCTCTCTAGAGCAATACAAAGCATTCTTTGCAAACTCTCTCTCTCTTCTCTTTGGAGTTTCATTCGGTTTCAAAGGCAGGCTTAGTGCAACGGACGGTGCTAAGTGCCGCACGATCGCTACTTGAAAAATAAGGTCGTGACATTATGGCTCAATATTTTATGCTTAAAATTTTAATAATAACGTGTGTATCGTGAAACACATGATTAATAATGTTCACTCGACATGTTCGTTACCAAAGTAAGAGTTCATGAGTTACACATTTTAGTATTTTGAGATTTAATATTATATTTGTAAGTTAATATAAAATTGAAACCAAAAATTAATATAAGAATAGAATTATGATTCTTAAAGGATGATGTAATTCTTATTTCTTTTATTTTTAAAATTAATTTCATTACATTCTTAATTTATAGCACAATAAAACATAAAATTGTAAGGAATGAATTACATTCTTATTCTCTTTTTCATTCCTAAAAATCAAATATGACATAAGTTTAATAAAAAAATAATACAATATATCTTTGAAGTTAGATTTATTAGGACTACAATCTTACATGAGATAAGGTATAGGTTTTAAGGTTTAAAGTTTTAGGGTTTTGAGATTTAAGGTATAGTGTTTAGCATTATATTTGTAGGTTAAGGTAAAATTAAAACAAAAAATTAACATAGGAATAGAATTATGATTCCTAAAAGGGATGATGTAATTCATTCCTTACATTGTAATTCCTAAAGGGGATGATGTAATTCATTCCTTATATGCAGATTACCTAACTACATCTTGGGAAAAATCAACAAAAAGAAACCTTGAATTTCCAAATAACAGCACAGGCTATTATAACCTCACTGGTGTTCTGGAATGAAAGAACAAAATCATGAAACGAGAAAGTCAAATTCAAGACTTAAAATTGGAAATCAAAACTATTAAACTAGAACTCCACTAGTTTAAAGAAAAACAAAAAGAACATGATATTAAGTTTGAACTACTTAATAATGGAGAAAAATATCAACTTATGTTAGTGACTCTGAGGATGATCTTACTACAAATCATCAAGAAATCCAAAACTTAAGAAAAATTACCACCATGAAATATAAAATTAACATAATCTTAATATTCCTTGATGATTCCAAACTTGAGACTATTGCTCTGTTTGATATAGGAGCTGATCTTAATTGTATCACACCATTAATTGTTCCCATAAGGTTTTCCAAACCAACTGAAAAACGACTTAATTTAGCAAATAAATCTCAAATGAGCATTATTGGAAAAACTGAGGTATCCATTCAAAAAGGTTCATACCTTATCAAAACTCCATTTATTATAGTATCTTATATAGGCTACCCTGTCATATTAGGCATTCCTTTTATGGATATCATTACCCCATATTTTGTTAAACATGACAGAATTTCTTTCAAAATAGGAAGAGAAGCATTCAGCTTCCCTTTCATCGAAAAACCAAGAACCATAGATCTTAATCTCCTCAAAACCCATTCCATTTCTCCAAAAGAGATTTTTGTTCTTATAAAACATAGAGAAAATGACCTTCTCTATCTCAAAACCAAAGTTCAGTCTCATACTATTGAGAAGGAGCTTGAAATCCCAGAGATCAAAGATAAAATCTCTAAATTATAAAGATCTTTTGAAAAAGAGGTTTGTTCTGAATTACCCAGTGCTTTATGGGATAGGAATAAACACATGGTAGATTTACCATATGAATCATCCTTCAATAAAAAGGATATTCCTACAAAAACAAGGCCTATTCAAATGAATGGTGACCTTGAACAATTCTGTTGAAAGGAGATCACTGATCTCTTATCTAAGAAACTCATTTCAAAATCTAGATTGTCGTGGAACTGTGCGGCCTTCTATGTCAACAAATCTACCGAGATTGAAAGAGGAGTCCCTTGGCTAGTCATCAACTATAAACCTTTGAATCAAGCCTTAAAAAGGATTAGGTATCCTATTCCGAATAAAAAGGACTTACTTCAAAAATTATACTCATCGTCCATATTTTCAAAGTTTTATATGAAATCAGGCTTTTGGAAAATCCAAATCGAGCCTCAACATAGGTACAAAAATGCATTCATTGTTCCATTCAGACAGTTTGAATGGAATTTCATGCCATTTGGGCTCAAAAATGCACCTTTTGAGTTTCAGAGGATTATGAATGACATAATCAATCCATACTCAGAATTTTGTATTGTGTACATTGATGATGTACTCATATTTTCAAAAGATTTCAGACAACACATCAGACATCTCAAAACGTTTTTTCATATAATCAAGAGAAATGGATTGGCATTATCAGCCAAGAAAATGACTCTTTTTCAAACGAATATAAGGTTTCTTGGACATAACGTATCCAATGGAACAGTTATTCCAATCGATCGATCGCTACAGTTTACAATAAAGTTTCCTGATAGAATTATCGATAAAACCTAGCTACAAATATTTCTTGGTGGCTTAAATTATGTCTTAAGTTTTTGTCCAAATATCAACAGATTGGAAAAACCACTTCATAACATGCTTAAAAAAAATTCCTGAGCCATGGACAGAAGAACATACAAAAATTGTGCAAAAAATAAAAGCACAAGTCCAAAACATTCCCTATTTACATCTTGCGGATCCAACACTCCCCAAGGTATTAGAAACTGATGCTAGTGAACTCGGCTATGGTGGAATATTAAAACAAGTCCAGGATAATAATGAATAAATTGTTCAATTTGTATCTGACCATTGGAATGATTGTTAGAAAAATTATTCCACTATCAAAAAAGAAGTACTTTCTATAGTACTCTGTATTTCTAAATTTCAATCAGATTTATTAAATCAAATTTTTTTACTAAGAATTGATTGTAAGTCTGCAAAAGAAATTTTTACCATATGGCAAGCATTATTAAGCATTTTTTATTTTGATATAGAATTTATCATAGGAGAAAATAATTCATTACCAGATTTTCTAACTAGAGAATTTCTTCAAAATAGGTATCAAGATGAATAAGAAAAAGAAAGATAAGGAGAAGAAGGAACCTCCAAACCTTACTATCACCAACCTCTCATCAGCTAAAACTATCATGACCTGGTCTCAGACCACACAAAACCAAGCATCACCTTCCCAACCAAATCTGGAAGAAAAATCACCCCAGCTAACCCTTGAGGATTTAGAACTAAATAATCGCATCCAACAATGGTTGCAAAACATGGATTCTGATAAAATCAGGAATGCATTTCTTTGTATCCTAGAATTAAGGGGACTAACTTATTCATCAAATTTGTAAATTATACCTTCCAAATCAAAATCATTTTCTCAAAAATCATCTGGAACAATTTATATTCCAAAAAGAAGGGTAACATCTTCGACATATTTTAATCCAAAAGGAGAAAAGGGAAGTTATTCCCAAAACAAAACTCACCTCTGAGTATTCTAAGAAACAACCAACTCAGACGGTAGCTATTTTAGAAAAAACAATTTTTTGATCAAAACCCTTACTTGGCCATTCAAAAAATGTTTGGAAAAGGGATTTTCTATAAGCCAACATTACATTCGAAATCTCCTTAATACTATCAAAGTATTCTGGAAATCATCGGGAATGTGGAATTTAAACATTTCCATTATCCCAAATCTTCATAATTGCAGTTTTCAACTACCAAACTTCACAAGATCATTTCTCCAATTGGTTGGAAGAATGATTTATCAAAACAATTGACTCTTCCAGTCAGCGCATCATTTTCTATCCCACATTGTACATCATATAACTACTAGGACTATTACCATGCATGGTTTAATGCTTTTCTAATCCAAAATAAAGATAACCAACATTCTTGGTTGTTTTTCTTTGTGAAAAAATCCATTAATACATCTAGTTTTCCATCTTGGTTTTTAGAATGGTGGAAATTATTCGGAAACATTAGTGGCATTCTAATATCACCTGTGAAAGAGAGTTATGAATCTTTCCAGACACATTATAAACCTTCCACAGATGAAGCTAGATTCCCTCCACTTTGTATTTTTTGTTCAAAATTTTACCTTCCCTGGGTATGTCAATGGGTATTAAACCCTGTGGCAACGGAGGTAATAACCATTACCCGTTAATTTCAAGTCAAATGGTGGTCATCATTCACGATCCCAAAAACACTCTTATTACCAGCTGTTGAAAAATGGCTATTCCAAAAAGGTCACACAGAGCCCCCTTTGAAGAAAATACAAGCTTCTTCACTTTTATTAGCACAAAAGGCACACACTAATGCCTTAATATCACAGGCCAAAACCCAAGAGATACTCTTTGATATCATCAAACAACTATCATCTGGACAAACATCCCAAGTTCAGAAAGAAGAGCTACCAGATTTGGATGAAACTCAATCACCCGATAATACAGTAACTCCATCACAAGCTTCAAAAAAGGATCTAATAGATTTAGAAACCTCTACAGTAGACATAAACTTTTGGACCAAAACAAATAGGTCCATTTGTGTTTATTATTGGGCATGTGTGTCCATAAGTATTTATTATTGGGCATGCGCGTCCATTACGTTTATTATTGGACATACGTGTCCATTACTATTCCATATTGGACGTTTAAGTACTCTATTATTCATTGGCCCATTATTTTCCTCTGAAACCAACCAAAGGGTAATTTCTTAAGACGACAAAAAATGAAACGGTGTCAACAAGGTTACTGTTCATTTCACCAAATAATACTCGATAATGTACTATTCTATTTACCTATTCGGAATGATGAAACACCTACTATTCAAAACACTATAGGCATCTCCAAAAGTATCAAGTGGAAGATAAGACACTATTCATTGAATAGTAATGAAATCTCTCTACAGTGCTATCACTCAGTTATTTAAGAAGAACTAGATCAGAAGATCACAGATTCTCTCTACCCAATTCCCTATGTTCTCTCTCTCTCTCATTCTGATATTGTTTTAATTCATAACCTTTTAGTTTATTTATAAGTAAGTTAGTTTGTTTAATTTTCAGTTTGTTTTATTTCTTGTTTTAATTACTAAGACACGATCACTTCACCTTGATATTTTTTCTCTTTTGATACACAGAAACTCACACTGAAGAATGATATAGCACTTCTAAAGCGAAAATGATGAATACGTAGAAGGATTAAAAAAAATTGCAACACATTAACACCAATTTAATGTGATTAAATCATCATTTTAATGATCTAAACCACACCATATCAAAGTTTTGTGTTACAAGCCTATCAGAGATTACACTGTGTTATCACTCATTGATTACACAAAAGAAAAAAAATGAAAACAGTTTTATCCTCTTGGCTCTCAACAAATTGCACTTTGTAGATGTTTTTCTCACAACACACACAAGAAGACTTTTCTTGCCTATCATAAATACCACACACCCCCTCTCTCACATGAGTAGATATAATTTTTCTTACTAATCCAGCCCACACCTTTTAGTACTAACACCTTGCATAACTACTTTTCTACATATTCTCAAAGTGCCAAAACCGAATTTCCTTTTGACAACTGAAATAACAAACTTATCTCAAGACTAGAGATTGATCTTGTGCCATGTAATCCATCCTCTTACCTGCGCAGTGGTGTGCTTCAATCCACTTTTCTACATGTACAAGTCTTTTTTGTGTGACATCCCTTACAAAAGGAAACTTAACATCCACATGCTTTGTTCTCTCATGATGTTGAGGATTCCTTGTCAAATGAATGAAACTTTGATTGTCACAATACACTGTGACACACCCTCACTCATATCCTATTTTTCTAATAAAACCTTTTAGCCATTTTGCATCCCTCAATAATGGTTATGTATTCTACTTCAGTGGTTGACAATGCAACTACTGGTTGTAACATTGCCCTCTAGCTTACCACATTTCCATCAAACATGAATATACAATCACTTAAAGACCTTTTTCTGGTCTAGGTCTCTTGCATAGTCAGCATCAACATACCCCTGAATCTTCATGTTAATCTCTGATTATGTAGTATACATTAAACCTTTTTCTTATGAATACCTCAGCACCCATTTAACACCATCCCAATATAGCCTCCCTAGATTTTCCATGTATCTTCATATTAAGCATGCACCATATTCTAGATCTGGTATAGTACAAATCACTAAATACATTAAACTTCCAACAGCATAGGCATAGGGTATGCCATTCATATACATCATTTTTTTTCAATTGAGGTGAGTCATAAGCTGAAAGCTTGAAATGTTATACCAATGAAGATGTTACAACTTTGACATCACTTATATTAAATTTTACTAGCACTTTCTCATTGTACTTCTTCTCTAATATAAACAATGTCTTTATTGACCTGTTTCTCACAATATCCATTCCAAAAATCCTTCTAGATGGACCGAGAATCCTTCATTTCAAATTCCATTGTAAGTAAACTTTTAGTCTCATAAATCTACTTTTTGTTACTGCTTTCCATCAACATATCATCCATGTATAGTAATAAGAAATTACATATGTAGTTCTAGGATTCTTGAAATCAACACAAAGATCATACATGTTTATTTTAAAGCCAATATTGATGATATAATTGTCAAACTTCTTATTCCATCACCTAAGAGCTTGTTTGAGTCCATATAAGGAATTTTTAAGCACATATAATCATCTTTTTCCTTAGCTGCATACCTTGGATTGTTCCATATAAATTTTCTCAGTTAGATTTCCATAGAGAAAAAGTTGTTTTAACACAAGTTGTTCCAGTTCCATGTCATACATGGTCATAATTATCAATAGTAGCATAATAGATGTCTATTTCACTACAAATGACAAGGTTTCATTTAAATATACTCCTCTCCATATAAAACTCTTGGTAAAAAACCTAGCCTTAAATATTCTAGCTTTTATACCAGGAATTTTGATCCTTCATCTTGTAAGTCCATTTACATGTTATAGTTTCTACTTGATAGATCTAGGTACCAATACTCAGAATTTATTCTTCTAAAAGGACTTGATTTATTCATTCATTACCTCTACCCATTAATCTGACTCATCACAAGCTATTGTATCATCATAATAGCATGGATCTACACCACATAAGTCAGTAGTTATAGGCAATCAAATCTACATGTCCCAACCTATTAGTGCTTTAATTTTCCTTTTTGTTCTCTCTTGCAAGAGAGTAATCGATAGTACTTCTCTTGGGTCAAATTGAATTTTTTCCTCATGCTCCATATAATTCTTATGATCAGCTTCACCCTTAACTTCAATGGCTTCATGAGTATCACTAGCATCATGAATGTCACCATCTTGTTTGATTCTTTGAAATGGAATCTCCAGTTCAAAATAAATTCTATCTGTTAACTTTGAGATTTCACCTAGCTCCATTTTATCTCCCATAAACATCTCATTCTCTTTAAAAATTGCATCTCTACTGATGAAACACTTTGATTTGTTGAAGTCCCAAAACTTATAACCTTTCACTCCACCTAGATACTCAATGAACATACACTTGATTGCTCTTGGATCCAATTTGTCTACCTTGCATGCACACATGATACACTCCCAAATATCCTCAATCCTCCATATTGAAGTGCTTTACCACTCCATACTTCTCCTAGTGTTTCAAAGCCTATGGTTTTGGATGGACTTCGGTTGATTGCATAGTAAGTTGTTGTAAGTACTTTAGGCAAAAACTTTTTGAAACTCTTACATCTAAAAGCATGATTTTAACTATTTCTAAAAGAGTTATATTCATTCTCTCTGAAAGCCCATTTTGTTGGGGGGTGTATGCTACAATCTTGTGCCTTGTAATGCCTTAACTTTGACAGAAATGATTGAGTTTTGATTTGTAAAATTTCAATCCATCATCTATCCTAAAGTATCTCATCCTCTTTCCATTTTGTGTCTCCACCTACAACTTCCATGCCTTGAACTTTTCAATAGCTAAATCCTTTAACTTTATTGGATATACCCATGATTTCCTTGAATACTCATCAATTAGAAGTATAAAATACCTTGATCAAGCCATTGAAAATGTCTTAGTTGGTCTCCAAAAATTTCCATATACATACAAAATATATGTAAGTATTTTTTTACCACAAATAAGCACATGTTAAATCATTTCTGCTACAGAGACCATAGAATGATGTGATATTCCATAAATAACATAAAGTCCATTTACCTTATTTCTCTTTAATACAATCAATGATCCTTTTGTCACTTTAATCATTGACTCCTCACCTTTAAAGGTACATCCTCATTGGCCATCATTCTAAGTGAAATCAATTTTCATTTTAGATCAAGTACATGTCTTATATTGTCTTAACACCTTTGACTACCATCCACTAGATTAAGTATAATAGTCCTAACTCTAGTTACTCTACATGAATGATTGTTTCCTATATACATCATTCACTCCATCATAAGGCTTATATGTGTCAAAACAAGCTTTATTTATAGTCATATGATAGAAACATCCAAAGTCTAGTAGCCACCAATTATTTAACTCCTTATCTGTGATAGTGAGAGCATCTGCACTCTTATACCCTTCATATACTACAAATGCTTATGAATTTGAGGATTTGTCTGAGTCTTTGTTCCTCTAGTTGTATTTCTTTTCTTTTTTTAATATGTAGTCCCTATTGAAGTGTCCTTCTTTGTGACATATAAAACACCTTAAAGGTTTCTTACCCTTTGATTTAAACCTCGATGGTCTCTTTAAGTTCTTGAAATCTCATATCACTTTTTCCTCTTGCAGTTAATGCCTCTGATGAATGCCCTAAAGTTTTTACTTTAGTTTTTAACTTAAGATTTCTCGATCTCAAAGATGATAACACCATTTCCAATGAATTTTTTTGCCTTCAATACTTTATTCCAATTTTGACCTCTCTCTATATGAATTAGATAGAGATTTCAAAATTATATCAGTCTGATTCTCATCACTAATAGCTTCATCAATATTTTAAATTTCAATGGTCAGCTTCTTGAACTCATTAAGATTCATATCTAGAGATTTTAAATGTTCCATCTTAAAACCAAACAGTCTTTCCTTTAGATATATCTTGTTTGAAAATTGTTTGGTGAGGTATAAAGATTTAGTTTTTTCCATAACTTATATAATATGTCTTGTTCATTTACCTACCTTAACACGTTACCTGCAAGATACAAGATATAGGTACTATAGGCCATTTATAGAATATCCTTCCTATCTTCTTCCTTAACTATCTTAGTAAAATCCGGTGTTTACATAATCCCTTCTACTATCTTAATTTGCACAAGGATTACCTTTCTTTTTCTCAAAAATATTGAAGTCCCCTAACCCATCAAACCTTTCCATCTCTACTTTTGTTGTGCTTATTTCCCCATAACATCTAAATTTACTCACTTTAATCTTTGAGTTAATTCGAGGAACTGAACGGATACCACTGTATTATGAATTCTTGCACTTCTAATCTGAAAAGAATGAATATGCAAAAGGAACAAAAAAAAAATGCAACATATTGACACCAGTTTAACATGGTTCAATCATCATTTTGATTATATACTCCACATCGAAAAATATCGGCCTTTCCTTTGTATTGATCAAAGTTTGAGTTACAAGCCCATCTAAGATTACACTATTTATCACTTACTAATTACATCAAAAAAGTGAAAACAAATCTCTATTCTTGACTCTTAACAAATTTCACTTTGCATATGCTTTTCTCATAACACACATAACCAACACTATGCAATCCATAGGTATACAAGTCGTGCAAGCAATATAATATACTTAAGTAAAGATATCGATCACATGGGTGTTAGAAGAATCACAATATTAATGTGAACTTATTCAAGCTCTAAATAGTGGAATGAAACCTATTCTCCTTCTTTGTGTGAATCTTTTAGAAAAAAAATAAATAGAGCTAAAAATGAAACATGCACAAAATCAACATAACCAATTTACGTAAAAAAACCTTCCTGGTGTAGGAAGGAAATAACTATGGCACTCCATCTCCAAAAATTCCACTATCAAGAAACAATTGTACAAAAGTTCTCTCTAGATAAAACTAGAGGCAAACAATCAACAACATTACCAAGAATTTAACTTCTTGGAAACTAACAATTATTTCAAGAAAATGGAGAAATCTAACCCAATTTTGTAGTTACTATTCACAACCCAGATTATCCCAAATCGGTAAGCCAAATCCAAATCCCACCGTTCAAATTGAAGAGTCTTGAGTAATGAACCTTATGCAAAATTTTAGCTTAATCGGATCACAAACGACCTTCCATTGGAGCACTTAATGAAGGCTTGCTAGAGAAAGAAAAAAAAATGAAAAACTGAGAGCAATTTTTCTACTGCAGCTGCTGAAAATTCACTACTAAAATTCACTCTTAGCAAACCCTAAATAGGTTTATTAATGAATCAATCAAATGGAAAAAAATTCCTTTCTTTCTCTATGGGCCATAAGACCACATGGGTTTTTTGGGCTCTTCCAAATAAGAGGAAAAAACCAACAAATTTCTCACTTTCGTAATTAGATGGAGGGATCCACCATCCCGATAATTGAATAACAAACTTCAATTTTTTCCCTTGACACTGCTTTTGTGAGCATGTCAGATCCATTCTCATCAATATAGATTTTCTCAAGTTTAAGCAACTTATTGTTAAGAGTATCCCTTATCCAATGATACCTCACATTAATATGCTTTGATCATGAGTGAAACGTTGAGTTCTTCGCTAGGTGAATATAACTCTGATTATTGTAGAACAACATATATTTCTGCTACTTGAAACAAAGTTCTCTCAAGAAGTATTTCATCCACAACAACTCCTTACAAGCTTTCGTTGTTGCAATAAACTCTGCCTCTGTTGTAGAAAGTGCAACACACTTTTGCAATCTTAACTCCTAAGAAATTGCTCCACTAGAGAAAGTAATTAGATAACCTGAAGTAGACCTTCGAGAATCTTCATCTCTTGCCAAATCTAAATCAGTGTATCCAACTAATACTCGTTTTCCACTTCCAAAGCTAAATCTTAACTTGGAAGTACCTCAAAGATATTTAATATTCCATTTTACTGCATCCCAATTCTCTCTTCCTAGATTCAAAAGAAAACGACTAACAATTCCAACAACATGAGCTATGTCTAGCCTTATACACACCATTGAATACATTAAGCTTCCTACTATTAAGGCATATGGAAAATTTTCCATATATTCCTTCTCTTTATTTGTTGAAAGGACTTGATTCGATCTCAACTTAAAGTGGTTAGATAAAGGAGAAGAAACCACTTTAACTTTATCCATATGAAACCTTTCAAGTACCTTATTAATGTATTGTTCCTGTGACATGTACAAATTATTTCCTTTCTTGTCTCGACAAATTCAAATACCAAGATTTTGTTTTGCTGGCCCAAAGTCCTTAATGGCAAAGGCCTTACTCAACCGTTTCTTCAAATTATCAATCCTAGAAGAATTTATGCTAGCAATCAACATGTCATCAACATAGAGTAATAAAATGATAAAAACATCATCATAGAATTTATGCATAAAAATACAATGATGAAAAGTAGTTTTCTTGTAACCATGTTCCCTCATAACTGACTCAAACTTCTTATATCATTGTCTAGGTGCTTGCATCAACCCGTAGAGGCTTTTCTTTAACCGGTATACATAATCCTCTTTTCTTTTTACCTCAAAACCCTCTGGCTGCTCCATATAAATCTCTTCCTCTAACTCACCATGAAGAAAGGAAGTTTTCATATCCATTTGCTCAAGTTCTAAATCCAAGCTTCCTACTAGACTTAGAACAACACGTATGGAAGACATCTTCACAACATAAGAGAAAATATATTTTACCCTTAGGCAACTTTAACAGCTCAAACATGTGATTGCCATATAGTGATTGCATTTCATCTTCCATAGCACTAACCCAGTGTTCCATGTTTCCATCTTCCTTTGCTTCTGCATAACATTAAGGTTCTCTTTCACCTGTCAATAACACATACTAATTTGTATCATACCATGTGGAAGGACGTCGGTCTCTAGTAGACCTCCTGAGTGGAATTTCAAGTTCCTGCAACTGATCAGTAGTCTAGTGATCTGTTTCAGCTTACATAAGAGCATCTGCATCATTTGAACCATGTTGGACATCTTGAACATTATGTTCCATCTATCCTAATAAAGGAACTAGATCTAGGTCAATCAAATCATTGATATACTGATAGACTCATTTTTCTATCTTTTCAACATCTTGTATAGTTTGATCTTCTATAAACACAACATCATGACTCCTTACCAGTTTCTTCTCAAATAGATCATAAAATTTGTAGCCAAATTCATCCAAACCATAACCAACAAAGATACACTATCATGTCTTCACATCGAGCTTAGATCTCTCATCTTTTGGTATATGAATAAATGCCTTACAACCAAAAATGCGGAGATGATCATAAGAAACATCTTTGCCAATCCAAACCCTGTTTGATACATCAAACTAAAGAGGAACACATGGTGTGAGATTAAGAACATGTACAACTATATTCAAAGCCTCACCCTAGAAAGATCTTGGAAACTGAACCTACTAAAGAAGACATCTTACTCTTTCAACCAATGTCCTATTCATTCTCTCAACTAACCCAATTTAACTAAGAATTCTTGGGAGGTGTCTTTTGATGTCGAATGCTCTGACACCTGCAATACTCATCAAAAGGATTTGAATACTCTCCCTCATTATCTGTTCTAATGCATCATAATTTCTTCTCAATCATTCTCTCAACTAAGGCTTGAAATTGTTTAAACACATCTAATACTTGATTTTTGCTCTTCAAAGTGTACACCCATAAATTTCTTGAACAATCATCTATGAAGGTCACAAAATAACTGGCACAACATTAATAATGCCTTTGAAGATTCGTGCCTGAAATATATACAAAACTAGAATGCTTGTTCCCACGAGCAACAACCATAACATCTTTAGTAAGTTTCCATTGACCATTACTAAAGGTATTGCAATATTCTTCATCATCAAGTTTACCTATAGAGATCAAGTTCAAACAAATTTCATCAATATACTTTACCTCTCTAAGAAGTAGCCTCGTGCCATTATTCATCTCCAAACACACATCTCCAATACCAATGACTTTAACCAAGCCATCATTACCCAACTTCACTGTCCCAAAGTCACCTATTGTATAGGATGTAAATAAGTTCTCTCGAGATGTAGCATGAATAGACGCTCCACTATCAATAACCCAATTGATCTCGTGACTTGCAACATTGACAACATCTTCATCATAAACAAAGAGAAAATCTTCTAAACTAGTAGTGACAACTCGATCATTTTCCTTGCCAACATCACCCTCTTATTCTTTGTATTTATTCTTGTTATCACATTTCAACTGTCTACAATATTTCTTGATGTGCCCTTTCATACTACAATGATGACACTTAACATTAGAAAACCTGTTGGACTTGCTTCTTTCTGTAACCAATATCTTTGTCTGCTAAGAAGGCCCATGTGATTTTCTTCTTATTTCTTCATTCAAAACACTACTCTTAGCCAGATCCATATTGAGTACACCATTTAGAGTTGAGTTACTTAATGACATTCTAAATGTTTCCCAAGAGTTCAACAATGTACCCCATAAAAAAAACCCCCTGAATCTCATCATCAAACTTGATACTCATTCTAGCTAACTGATTGATTATTCCTTGGAACGTATTCAAGTGATCTATAAACAAAGTTCCATCTTGGTACCTTAAAGCCATCAACTACTTTATGAGAAATATTTTATTATTTCCTACTTTTCGAGCATACAACTCCTAAAGTTTATTCCAGAGTGACCGTATATGTGTTTCCCCACTAATATAATTCAAAACATTATCATCTACCTACTACCTTATATATCCACAGACTTATCGATGTAACAAATTCTATTTTTCTTTAGATAACTTTTCTGGCTTTTTAGAGGCAAACACCGATAAATAAAATTGTTTGACATAAAGAAGATCTTCCATTTTTCCTTTGCAAGTGTGATAATTAGAACCATTCAAAGTAATCATTCTACTCAAATTTTCTTCCATTATTAAACACAAAAAATTCAACAATAATAACCACAACTATGATACCACTCTGTTAGGAGAATCACAATATCAATGCAAACTTAATCAAGCTCTAAATAGCGGAATAAAACCTATTATCCTTCTTTAAGTGAATCTCTTAGGAAACAAATAAATAGAGCTCAAAATGAAACATGCACAAAATCAACACAACCAATTTATGTGGAAAAATCTTCTTAGTGTAGGAAAACAATAACCACGACATTCATAGCCCAGAATTTCTCAAACCGGTGAGCCAAATCCAAATCTCATCGTTCAGATTGAAGAGTCTTGAGTTATGAACTTTTTTGCAACATTTCAGCTCAATCGGACTACAAAAAATCTTCCATCAGAGCACTTGATGAAGGCTTGCTAGAGAAAGAAAAAAAATGTAAAACTGAGAGCAAATTTTCTGCTTGCTTTTTTGTTGCAGCTATTGAAAATTTCCTGCTAAAATTCACTCTCAGCAAACCTCAAATGGTTTTATTAATCAATCAATCAAATTTACAAAATTTCCCCTTCTTTCTCCATAGGCCATGACACCACATTGGCCTTTTTGGGCTCCTTGAAATAAGAGGGAAAACCCAACAATATGGAGTTGTGTAACTTATAACTTAGTACCAATATAATTATTATGAATACTATTTGGAAAATGGAAAACTATAAAAGTTGAAAAATAATTAAAAATTAATTTTAATCACAAGACTCAACAATTACAAATATATATGAGAAAATAATCTAGGTGTCTTTAATCCCCCAATTTCTTAACAAATGAATCACTAAAGTTTCCTCCAATATAATCATTAATAAATTATATGATCAATTGAATTTAACTTAGTACGCATTCTTCTTTTAAGTACACTACACACCATATAATATTTAACCTAATTATACTCTCATGTCAATTAGATTGCATACAACTCATTAAGTTCATCAATTATAAATCACACATAAGAAAATCGTACATATCTACCTATAAACTATACATGTTATTTAATCAAGAGAAACAATTAATTAATTCTCTCAAATCTATTTAATTATCTCTATAGGTCAATTATTGGCCAAAAAATTAATAGCATAAAAATAAGATTAAATAGTATAATTGAATTGTAATAACAATTGAAATAAAATATCATATCATATCATCATAAGTAGAAAATTGGATTCATAAGACCCCTAAATTAATAAATTAGTCAGACATAATTATGCTTATGAAGCTCAAATGTTTTTATAAATAAAGACAATGCAGTTCATAAAGAAAGAAGAACAAGAATAGATACACTCAATCTCTTAATTTTTAGCACTAATCTTCTCCTGAATCCTTCACAGAGTAGTCTTCTTTAATCTCTTCTTGAACTTATTATATTGTTTTCTCTTCTTGGCACCAACTAAGGTTTGTAATCTAAATTTTGTATGTCTATAACCCCTTTTTGGTGCATTAAATAGGCTGAAATTGATCCTTATTATATTTGGATTTCTATTATTTTGCTCCAAGGGCTAAGATAGAAAGTTGGGATTTAATTTCAGGCTGACGCATTTTAATCCCCAATGCTCAATCGATCAAGCCTATTCTCGATCGATTGAGTAATAACCCTAGATCAGTCCATTTTTTTCGATTCAACCAGTTATAAAAATTTGATTAATCTAGTTCTTGGTCAATCAATCGACCATGTAACAAGGAAAATAAGTGGTTTAGAAGTGGATAAATAACTACACTTTCGTAAAGTTGAAGACTCTATGAAATTAGTCATTAGAGTATTTTTTTTACTTAATATTTGCTTGCTTTATTCCATAAATAGAATTTTTAGGATTAAAAATATTAAAACATAAACGTTTTAGTAAAAATATAATTTTTGAAATATTTTTGGAGTTTTATGAATTTTTAACGCATGACCAATGAGAAGCTGACTAGGCAAGTCATGTGGACGTCATGCCAACAAATATGAATAATCAAAGATCGCCGCATGTGAGGAGTGACACAACACCTCACCATGTGTTAGAATGGTGTTCATCCTGGCTTGACCTTATTCATTGAGTCGTTCCAAATGTGCTCCATGCTAGCTATTTTGGCAAATCACGTTGCACCAACTTTCACTGACTCGGAGATCGTTGACTCAAACCAATCTCTCCTGCTATGCATCGCTCTCTAATTTTCCCATTGAACCTCTTATGCCAAGTGTTTGATTCTGATTGACTGAGGCGGTTAATTCTACTTGTTTTGATGTTAGCCCTTAATTTAAAGCTTATCTAACAGTCTAGATTCCACTTAAGAATCCATTTTTTTACCATATGATGATCTAATATGTTACCTCAATTATGAATTTAATTTAATTATATTATTTGATATGATTTTCATGCTATTAATTATTTAGCCAACAATTTATCTATTGAGGCAGTTAAATAGATTTAGGAGAATTATTTGATTTTTTGTCTTGATTAAATAACATGCATAGTTTCTATGCAGAGATGTATGATTCTTATGTATGTGATCCATAATTGATGAAATCAATGAGTAGTATGAAATTTAATTGATATGAGAGTGTGATCAAATTAATTAATATATGGTGTGTAGTTTAATTGAGAGAGAAATACATGCTAAGTTAGATTCAATTGATAATTATATTAAGAATTTTAGTGATTCACTTGTTTAGAAAATTGGGGTATTAAGTATTCCTAGATATTTTCTCATATATGTTCTTAGTTACCAAATATAATTTAATTAATTATTGTTATTTACTATTAGTTATTCTAATTTTGCATCCTTAAAATATAAAAGCACATAAAATAATTGATTTTTATTTTTTTTAGTTTTAAAAATTAGTTTATAATAAAATAATCTTTGTGAGAATGATATTTTCTTATCATTATATCACTTGTTCTGATACGTATACTTGCATATTTATTGCAAAAACTTCGTGTGACGATCAATTTTTTGCACCGTTGTTAGGGATTATTAATATTATAAATTAATTTTTTATTTTAGTTATTTTTATTAATTTTTTTCTTATACTTTAATTTTAATTTACTTTTTTTTACTTATTTATTTATTTATTTAAAAAATTTAATTTATTTATTTAGTTTTTATATAGGCACATCTTTTAGTGCTATTAGAAGCATACTTGAGAAAATAGCTAGCAATAATTATCAATGGCTAATGGGCAGAATGACAGCCACAAGATGAGTAGTTGGAATGCATGAAGTAAATGATATCATGGAACTTATAACTCAAATGTTATCTTTGGTAAATATTTTAAAGGTTTAAAACTCGCCAAAAAGTATAAACCAAGTCCAAGATTCAAGGGTGTCTTGTGTGTTTTGTGATGGAGTCCATTTGTTTGATAATTGTCTAGATAATCCTGAATCTACATTTTATGTGGATAATGTGAACTAAAATAATAATTCATACTCAAACACATATAACCCAAGATGGAGACAACATCCAAATTTCTCTTGAAATAACAACAATCAATGTGGTAATCAATATGACTTTCAATCATTTCCACCACCTGGTTTTCAACAACTACAATAATCACAAACCTAAGAAAAGAAGCCACCTATAGTGGACAATATAAATGCTTTAATGGGGATGATGAAAGACTTTATCCAATCAGTAAATACATAAGTGTCCACTTAAGATGCTTCAATTAGGAATTTAGAGAACCAAATGGGACAAATTGCTCAAGATATAAACCAAAGGCCTCAAAATAACCTTCAAAGTGACACAAATTTAAACCCAAGAAGAGGAAATGACCATTGTAAATAATTTTTCTTGATAAGTGGTAAAAATTTAGAGCATAAAAGTAAGACTTAAAAGGATGAGAATAAATAGGAAATTAAAAAGGATGAGGAGAAACTAGTGGATAAAGAGAGCATTGAAAAAGAAATAATTCAGCCAAAGAAAAAAAAACTTCTACAAACCCATTATAACCTTGATTGTAGGTTGTAGTGCCATCCTTACTAGAAAATATCCCAAAAATTGAAAGATCTAGGTAGTGTTGACATTCCTTGTACAATTGGGAATATCCATTTTGAGAAAGCATTATATGATTTAGGTTCTAGCATTAACCTTATGCTATTGTCATTCTTCCAAAAATTAGGGGTTGGTAAAGCCAAACCCACTTTAGTAACATTACAAATGACAGATAAATTAGTTAAAAGTAGTCAAATTCATCTTTCTAGAAGACTTCATTGTGCTAGACATGAAGGAGGACCGTGAAATTCCTATCATACTTAGTCATCCATTCTTAGTAACTGAAAAGACATTCATTGATGTACAAAAATGTGAGCTTACAATGAGTGTGTAAGATGAATAAGTAACATTTAAAGTTTTTAAAGCATCTAAACCCCATGACATGGATAGTGGTAATGAATTCTTAAGGATAAACTGATTGTGGGGATAACTTAAAAGAATCTGATGAGTTTCCCATACTTAAGACTTTAACACATGATGCTATGGACAAGGATATAAACTCACCATAAAATAACTCAACCTATTTTAGCTTTGAAAGTATGGAATCAAAGGTTGATATGGTGGATTGTGTGAACTTTTTGGAGGATGCACCTCTCATGTGTGTATCAAAGGAAATTATGGAAAATTTTGAGATAGAATCTAAGATTATACCAAAAATGGAAGGGCCAAAAATTTTAGACTTTACACTTTTACCCTCCCATCCCCAGTTAAGAAAATACATAAATTGGATGAGTTACAGTAAAATGCTTATAAGAATGCCAAAAAGCTCAAAAAGAAAACAAAAATATGGCATGAGAAGATAATTGAGCATTGTGTTTGCAAATCTGAACATAAAAAGTATTATTGAACAAATCAAAACTTAAACTGTTTCCAGGAAAACTCAAAAGTAAATGGACACAAAGGGATGTACCTTATGACTTGATATGACCATCAAGGACGTTAAACATGACACTGGTTGGGTGGCAAAGCTAAGGGAGTTTTCTTTTCTTTTACTTTTTCATATTTATATGTGCACATTAGAGATAATGTGCAATTTAAGTTTGTGGGAGAGAACTTCATTCTCTACTTTAGTATTTAGTATGCATTTTAAATTTTTAGGAAATTTGTTTTTATTTTTAGGGAATTTGTTTTTATTTTTAGGATATTTTTAATCATGATTTGATTTGTATTTGCTTGTTTTACTATCATTTTACACAAAATTATTCTTTTAGAATCATGGGTATAATTGATTGTTTTTCATGTCTTTCTTGTATTTAAAATGATTGAACTTGAAACATTTCATTACAACTTATAAGATTAAAAAATAAATGTATGTAAAGCATTACATATGCTTTAAATTTGAAAAAAGAAATACAAAGAAAAAGGGTTCTAATTGATGCAGATTGAATTGTATTGCAAGATGAATATTTTGTGAGCCACGGTGCGAGGCAAAAGGAAAAAAAAATCAAATGTGTCCTAGATATGATGCGGGCCACGATGTCAAAACATTGTGTGCCATAGTGCGAGTATAATGGATCATGCCTAAAATTGTGTACAAGTTGTGTATGTCGTGACGCCAAGGTAATATATCCACATTTTTCTTCTTTCCTCACCCTATAAATAAAACCCTAATTCTATCATAAAAATCATCCAATAATCTTTGAATCCTTTATATTTCTTAATTTCTTAAGTTTTTTTAAGATTTTATTTTATTATTTTAAAGTTCTTCTCTCAATTGAGAGTTGAACAAATCTAATTTGTGTAATAGTTTTAGTTTTAATTCAATAAACAGTGCATCAATTCTGTTTGGAAGTTTTTTAGAACATAAAAAATTCTAAAGAATTTTGTTCACTATATGTATAATTTATTGATCATTTATTAAACTATATATGTTTAGCTATAAATAGTATAAGATATTAGTAATATTATTATGTTTATGAAATATTAAAGTAGGTAAAATATTTTATAAAATAAATTAAGTTTAATTTTTTCATGAAGATATAAATAAAAGTTTGTTAAAGAAAAATATATTGACACATAATTTTTCGTAATAAAAAAGAGAGTTAGATTTATGATTTAATTATTTAAATATGATTTAGAGTAGTGTTCTTAAATCTTTGATCTATATCAATTATATAGTTAGAGTGAAAATTCTATTTCAAAGATTTTTACAATAATTACTATATATAAAAATAAATTGATGATATATTTTTAATAATAGTTTTAATTAAAATCTTAAAGTTAGTTTTCGAATACTTAAATCATTAATCTAACTTAAACACTTTGATTAGAGTTTAGATTGTTAGACCCAATTGAAAGCAACAATTAAATGGTTCATTAATCTCTTAGAAAATAAGAATAATTTAATTAAAACTAATTGATAAATTTGAACAAAGTTGGTAAGTGATTTTAATTTATAACAAACAGTAGACTTTAATCTTCTATTTGTGTATATAAGAGATAATCAATAATCTTAATTGATATATTTAAGAATATACTTAATATTGAGCAAACATGATTTACTAATAATGTATTCCATAAATTCTTTATTACATGATAAATGTTTATTGAATTTATCTTTATTCTTATGTTTGTAATTTAAATATTCAATCAAAACAATAGTAATAGGATGTTTAGGTTTTTAGTTTAATTTTTAAGAATTTTTTGAATAATTTAAAAACCACATTATTCTTCTTTGGACTAACCTTGAAAGTACTTATCATTTTTTATAAGTGATTCGTACACTTGAAAACTATTTTATAAATCATACAAAATTTATATGTAATAATTTTGTACTTCCAATAATATAAATTATTTGCTTGGTTCATAATTTTATCACGCAGTAACATTGTTTTTAAAGTTTCTGAATGCATGTGAATGTGTTCAAAATCTATTTACATGTGGTCCTGTTTGTTATTGCAAGACAATTGACCCAACCAGATGCTGGTAATGGACAAAAGAAGAGGTAAATCACTAAATCTATTTGCCCTTGTCTTTAAAACGAAAGTGTTTTTCTTAACAATTATGATATCATGCAGTTACATCGTAATAAACTTATGGCTGTTTGTGAAAGTGTTCAAAATCTTTTTTTCGTGTGGTCTTGTATACTATTGCAGGAGAACTATCCCAACTAGATCGACGCTGGACAAAAGAAGAGGTATATCACTAAATCGAATGTCTTTAAAACAAAAATATTATTTTCTTAACAATAATTATGAAGAGACTTTTGATGAACATGATATCTTCTAACAATTATGGAGACTTTTGATGTTTGAGATATCATATATTCGTTGAGAGAGTCAAGAAGTTCAATATATAGAAAGTGTTGGAAGAAGATAAACAGGTACGTTTGTTTCTAGCTTAATTTTTGAATTTCAAAAGTGTTTTAAATTCTTTGTTGAATTCATCATTTAACATTACCATTACACATCATAATCAAGATTGCCTCATCAATATTGCATGAGTTTTGTTTTATTGTTTTGTGTAAAAATCTGTTTAGTTGATCACATTTGCATGATATCTAGTTGCATATATCTCTTCCTGGGAGAAGAGATGTTCAATGTTTGCATCGCTGGCAAAAGGTTTTGAATCCTGAACTAGTTAAGGGATCTTGGACAAAGGAGGTACAAATAAGTTATATTTCTCGCATGTTCTCTTCCAGTCAGAGAGAGAATGATTATGCATGCTTAATTTATGTATATATATGGTGAGGTTTATGTTAATCATGTTAATTAATGATAACTCTCAATTGTACTTAAAGAGTTCTAAATACATTCTTCTTACATTCTACTTTTTTAAGTTCCAAGTTTAATAAATTTATTTCCTTTGATGTATTCATGTTCAATAATCTTTAATTTGGTTAAGTTCCTTGTAGGGGTGTCTATGAACCGGATCGGATCGGATCAAACGGTTTTACAAATCAAACGGTCTGATCCGGTTTGGACTAATTTTAAACTGTTCGAACCAAACCGGTTTAATAATATATTAAAAATTTCACATTATTCTTCATTAAATGTATAAAAAAATTGAACCAAACTGGATCGAACCGTTTTATAAATCAAACGGTCCGATCCAGTTTGTATTAATTAAAACTGTTTCAAACGGTTCAGTCCAGTCGGATCCGAATAATATAAACGGTCCGATCTGATTAAATTTTTTTAACCAAAACCAAATCAGACTAAACGGTCCGATCCAGTTTGTATTAATTAAAACTGTTTCAAACGGTTCAGTCCAGTCGGATCCGAATAATATAAACGGTCCGATCTGATTAAATTTTTTTAACCAAAACCAAATCAGACTAACCGTTGGACACCCGTTCCTTGTATTGTGTTACAAAGATAGAAGAGCCATTTACAACTTTCGTCGGTTTTTCAAGAATCGACTAACAATTTTCATCCGTTTTTAAGAACTGACTCAAAAATTAAAATTGATTTATTAAAAACCATAAATTTTTGCTATAAAATTTCGAAATTTTTATGAACCATAAAAAAAATATCATTTAAGCTTGTTTCATCAATTTTCATAAACTTAAAAAATATTATTTTTAGCCAGCTAAAAAATATCATTGAACAATAATACTTAGATGGGTAGATTTATAGATGTGGATAAATTCATGTAAGTGTCCATACACCATATAACAGTATTCAATTTAAGATGTGCCTGTCTGTATCATTACAAGTGGTTACACGACTAGCTTATAGATTCGTTCATCCATTCGTTGCTTTCACATTGATGTTATTTATGGAGACTTTTTATCTACTTTAATAAATGTCTCACTCTCACAGTTTTACCTCTGCCAGCCTGTTTCTTTTATCCTCTTTAATTTTTTTTTTAATTTATGACTTTAAATCTCAACATCACTTTATATATAATTATATAAAACTTTTACTCTAAATTAAATTTTAAAAAAAAAATTTGAAATCTTTCAAAAAATTAATAATATTTTTATATAATTATCTTTATATTTAAATTTAAATAATGTTTGTTGTTAGTTAATGTAAATATATTAGAATACGTGTGCCCCACGAATTGCACGCTCAATAACGTTTTAGCTAGGTTGACGAATACTGGGTTTAGAGCTGACTGTATAGAGATTCGTTTACAATCCTGAAAAATTAATTATATGGGGTTCTCTCCTCATCGATATTCGGTATTTGTATGATTTGTTTGTTTTTTATTTTTTAATTTTTTTTTATATTTATTTTTAAAATTCAATTTTTTTAATTTTAAGTTATTAATAAAAAAATAATATTTTAATATTTAGATTAAATATATAAATTTCAATTTAATAAATATAAACAAATTACAAGTAAAAAAATCCCATTCTTGAACCATCTATTAGCCTTTTGTAATAAAATAATGTGTCAAAATATGAATTAGCCTTTTAAAATAATATAAATAATAAAATTTTAAAAATATTAAAAAAATTATTAATTAATTAAAATTAAAATTTATACCTATATTATATGGTACCGTATCATATTTTCATATCTTATTAGGTACCCTAAACACATTATAATACTTCTGTCCGTATAATTAGGTAATGTACTAGAGTCGTCCACGTTCGACCAAAGATTTCCTTTTCTCTCTCTTTTAGTTGAAAGGAAGCAATTTTCTAAAAGTTCGGTACTAAAAAAAAGTACATACACTGATACTGAAAATTAAAAAAATATATGTAATTTTTAATTCTAAAAATTAAGTGGAGATTGATATCATCTATATAAATTTTACAATAATATACTTTAATAAATATTAGATATTGTCTTTTAACATTTATTCTTAAAGTCTAGATAGTTGGCTTATATTATATTTTATTAATTTTTTTTTCTTTTACAAGTCTCATTTCATTTTTTTAGTGAAATTCTAAAGTGTTTTTTAACTAATCGATTTAAGTTATGATAAAATATGAAAGTTTATAAGAATTATAAACATTTTTTATCTTAAAAAATTAATATAATGAGTGAAAACATTTATAATATTTATAAATTTTACTGTAATATTATGTTTAACCAATATAAGATATTATTTTTAACATATACTAATATTTTTATAATAGTATATTAATAATCTATATATTTAATTGTTACTTATATTAATAGTTTGAATTAAAATTTAATTAAGAATTTCTAGTTGTACTAACACATGGGGTAGGACAAATTTGATTTTAAAATAATTAAATAAAATAGATTCATTTAACTTTATTAATCCAAAAATATTTAGTTAACCATAAAATGAAACAAAATTAGAAATTTTGAGAGAGATTCTAAAAAAATTAAAAAAATCTAATTATATTTTGAAGATGATGGTTTTGTGAAAAAAATCTTAATGAGATAGATGACTTTTCGTGGATTTTTTTTTTTAATTTTTGTCTTAAATCGATACCTAATAAATTTTACACCAATTTTAATACTCAAAGAAATAGCAGAATTGAGAGGTGATTTATTAACAAAAAAAAAAACATTATTCTAAGAACAAGTTTTGTCCTTATTTTTTGCTTATGTGCATTGCACGTGTTGAAATGCTAAATTTTTTAACTAAATTTTAATTCTTAGTGACTAATATACTTAAAACTAAATATAATATATTGTTATTAAAATATATATCTATATAAGTATATTTTATTGGATTAAGTTATTAATAAATATAATTTTGTTAACCCTCTAGCATCTGGAACAATTATTAAGAGCGCACTGCTATATTCATCTTAACTGATCAAGTAATATTTTCTCATAATAATAGCATATTACTTCAAATCTCTGCATTTCAAATTACATATCATTTTTTATAGTTTATAATATTTATAAATTTTACTGTAATATTCTCATTTGGGCCATTTTTTTTATCTACCTGACAAATGCACTGCAAGATCCATCTCTTACTAGAATTTTGATATTTAAGTTAGCTCAAGTTGTCAAAAACAAAATGTTGTGTACTACGTACGATGTTAAAAAAAAACCTATCTTTTTTTTTGGTTCGAAATATATACATAGTTATTGCAGAAATTAAAAGAGTGTAAATTTGAACTTTGTTATGATATATATATATATATATATATACTAATGGGTATATAAATGTGTATATTTTATTTTAAAAAGTTATTAAATGAAGATTTTGCTACCCTTTTGTCAATGTTATTAATTATTAATCATTTATTACCCTTTTCTGAATGTTATTAATTATTAATCATTAATCATTTAATATGATCACAAATAATGGAGCTCAAATAGTCAAATATAGCAAAGAATCTATGTAGCACTGCACTATTCCTTTGAAAGACATTCTCCACTGATGAAAGTGCTTTTTATTATATCGATGGAACCAAAAAGCAAAACCGAATAAATAGGGAGGCTTTCCCTCTAATATTTGTATATCATATTATCATAGCCTTTATTTCAATTCCTTTAAAACGAAAGTGAATTTGGGGATTAATATATATAATAGTAATTAATACACTACTTTAAGAAAATAATCACATTATTGGCTTGCTACTTCAGAAATTAATATTCCATACAACAAGCTAATTAGGAAATGACCAGATTCAATGAACTGCCAATAGGTACCAACTTTTTTTCTGGTCCACCATCGACCAATTGAGCCATTAACT
Organism: Hippophae tibetana; assembly: GCA_037013495.1. Taxonomy (NCBI): domain Eukaryota; kingdom Viridiplantae; phylum Streptophyta; class Magnoliopsida; order Rosales; family Elaeagnaceae; genus Hippophae; species Hippophae tibetana. Next base: position 71,608,155 of record CM072803.1, on the reverse strand, counting down.
GTTCAAGGTCGAGAGAGATCATCACAAGTCCCAGTTTTGATTTTTTTTTCTCTCTCTCTAAGAAAGGAATTAGGGCTTTAGGGCAGCTTCTCCTTTGTTCCTCTTATCATTTCTGCAGTACATGTTAATTCATAGTCGATCAACATCTTCATACCTACTGGTATATATTTTTATCTAACCACTCTTTGATTTGGTTGCAGGGTTTACATGTCCAGACGTACTTATTTTTTCCCGATTGTTCTTCAGTATTTTTTTTTTTTTTATCTATTTGTTCTTGTTTTTCCTTGTCAGATTTGAATCGTATATATCGTTCATCTACGTGTTAAATTATATATGTATAAATATTTTGAATAATAATTTTTAGAAAAATAAACTAATATGAGTCTCTATCAGTAATCTTATTCTAGTATGAACATCCCAATTGTATTTTTTATACAATAATTGTCCAAGTCAGTCACCTTATATAAATTATTCTATTTTATTTTCTTAATTTCTATTAAAATATAGCTTTAAATATATTGAATGTAAAAATAAACAAAAATAGGCATAGAGATTGCAACATCTTTTTATTTATTCGCATATTATATTTTCTTTTTCGTTATTAGTATTATTTTATTTTAAACCTCTTTTGGATTCAGAAGGAAACTGCATTTCCTTTCCATATTTAGGAATTCTATATATTATAGGAAAATTTCGCTTTCTCATTCAAAAAAAAATTATTATATGAACATAATCAAAAATAGTAAATATATTATATAGTTATCATGTTTGTATAATTGCTGTTAGTCTTCATGTAGTCTTGATTGAATAAGATTGAGCGCGACTTCAAATTCAGGCAATGGACTGTGCTGGGATTGGCTGCTTTGTGGCAGATTTCTTGGGGGGACAAGAGAGGACTAAAGAATTTAAGGCCAAGTATCACAAAGGAATTATGAAGCATTCAGAAGCAGTTCTAAGACTAATGTCAAAATATACAGATGATCAGCCTTGGTTTTTTTGGAAGACTTCCTTGATCAGCAGGTATATATTTAATTTTTAAGGTTCTTTAATTTGCTTAAAATATAATAAGTTATTACAAATCTATCACTTAATTATTTGACATCCTTGTTTTATATAAACTAATCCTTGTTTTATATAAACTAACCAAATGATATAAATAGAACATATATAATAGTTCGGTAGTATAAATAAGATAAAAAATAATTCGATATTATAAGCAAAACAAATGTAATAATTCGGTTATATTTTTATAAGTTTATCTAAAATTATATTAACTAGAGATCAAAAATAAATTAATGTTAAATAATTAAAATATCAATTTAAGGATTTTACACCCGAAGTACAGATACTTGTATTGGAAAAATTGGCCGGAATTCTCAAAGAAGTGATTATGTTGGAAAGATTGCTGCTTCACTTGGATCATGATCAAGAGAATCCAATTCAGCATTGATGGGTCCAAGCTAAAGGACGAATATATAGAAGCAGCAGCTACAAAATTAACCTGGTCTAGCTCTCTCATAAGAGTTCCCCCTTGCAACTTCAAACTTAACTTCTCTATGGTACTCATTAGTTGAAGATACTGATCTGTTAACACATCTTCACACATTTTATATGCTGTTTAATTTCTTGCCTTTTAATTCTGTGTTTCATTGGGATCATTATGCCTTTAAGTCCTATGGACGTGACATGGTTATATAAGGTTTAACTTCTTCTTTTCTAATTTTCTTTTAACGTTAAATGTTTGGATGTTTAGATATTCCAAAAATAAGAAATCAAATTATGCTTGTATAAAATATATAAATGTGTCTCTACCAATTCCGATTGTGGGATTGTTTGTTTAGAAATCTGGCTATATACAAGGAGCACTGCAATCTTGTCGGACAACGAAGTAGAAGTAGCCCCTGCTAACTCATGATAGGTTCTTATAATCTCCGATGATTCAAGTAAGGACATATCATCGATGCCTAATGTGACAGTGCCCTTCCCTCTTGGTGAGGTTTTTGTTTGAAAAAAAAAAATAGAACTGCATCATGCATGTAGTGTGATATTGTAACTTATCCATTTATTCTATTATGAATTTTATATTAGACCAAATAAACTTACCTGAAAACCATCACTTAAAAAATAACCTAGGAATATTACAAATATCCAAAAGCCTATCTAAATTCATAACCATTAATTAATTTTGTAACTGAGTGGTTATTTACTACTACAATAAATGTATATTGTCTCGGTTTTTAACTGTAATCGTAGGTCTATAATCACGATTATAAGAATCGAATCCTAAGTGAGAGATATCATAGACTGTTACCTATGATTTTGATTTTTTAACTAATGCTATAGACATACCCTATTACCTCAGTTTTATAAAAAGAAATGAGGTCATGTATAGACATACCATGTGACCATAAATTTAAATAAAAATACAATTATTAATTACAATATTAAAAGTTAATATAAATTATAATAATTTATTAATTATAATATTAAAAATCAATTTATTTTAAAATTAAAAGTGCTATTATATTTGAGAGTTTATACACTAAAACATAATGAAACCATACTAACTAATTCTAATATTTATAATGACTATAAAAAATAATCTTACTATTATAAACTGATTTTTTACTATTACAATAACTTATAAGTGTACTGTTTCAAAGTATTTATAAGTGTACTTCAAATCAACATAATTAAGTCCACAAGGACTTTAATAAAAGTGTAAAGAAAAGGCAAATACCATAGGTGTGTTGGTGCTAGTGCATAAGCGTTGGTGTACTGGTGTTGGTGTTGGTGCGTTGCGTTGCGCTAATGTTGGTGTCTGGCACTGGTGTTGGTGCTGGTGTTGGTGTTGGGAATTTGAAGCAAACAATATGTAATAAGTTACCTTTTTTTCTTTATCAGAGAGAGTAGGCAACTCAATGGGAATTTGAGAAGCATGAAGAATAAACAATGCACCTGTCAATGTTGCGTGTTTTTTATGACGCAACAACATCAACTTCTTTGATTTCAGAAACCTGAGGATGTCAAAATAAATTCCATAAAGCAAAGCAACAATAATAAGCTACCTTAATAACTTGAGTTATGTTCCTTCCTACTATTGTCACTATCTTGGCACTTTCACTTACAACTTTCACAACTTGGTCAGTTGGACCTGTGTAATTTGCAACCAAGCTTTACACGTTATAGTTATAAAGGCATGTAATATAAAATGTATTTGATTATGGGAAAAACCAATCAATCTTTCTTCAAATTTTCAAGTTACACTACATATAGGAACTGTCACATATAATGAATATCAATTGTTAAATCATGTTACATAAATAAAATTAATCATATCAAACAATATTACAAGCTAATCATTAAAGTTCAAAAACCTTACCAACAGTGCCAGGCACTAAGCACCAGCACCATTACATGTACCAGCGCCAGGTACTAAGCACCAACACTAGCACTAGTGTCAAACACTAGCACCAGACACCAACACTAACACCAGTGCTAAGCACCAGTACCAATGTCAGACATTAGCACCAAGCACCTGACACCAGCACCAGATACTAACACTAGTACCAACACCAGCGCCAGACACCAGTACCAACACCAGCGCCAGACACCAGCACAAACACCAGTGCCAGGCATCAATACCAGCTCCAACATCAGGCACCAGGTACCAGCACAAGCTCAAAAATACTAATCCAATATTAAGTTCCAAGCAGAGCTAGAAGCACAACAAGGCTTAGAATTACCAGAAGAAGATTAACCATGCACCGGTAAGGAAAGAGCAACTCTTTGAGGAGCATTGCCTTTACAACGTCTACTCAACCAAAAGGAGTGTAAAATGCATAAAATAAATCATGAAAAATAAAACATTTCAAGAAAACAACAAAAAATAGAGATGCATGTTACCCCAATAAATTAAGCTCTATTGTTGCTTTATATTGAGAAGGAATTTCTATCAAGGAATCTCGAGCAAATTTAGTCTTCTTCTTTGTTAGGATAACATTCTTTGATATAATCTCTATGCATTTCACAAATTGAAAGTTGTAAAGGAATATTTTTCAACATCAAATTATTCACAAACCATTTCAAATAGTAATGCACTCAAATGCCTCTAGCATATACTTGAAAGTTATTAAAAGCCTTAACAAGGATATTGTCATCAAATTCCTTCATTTTGTCCCATTGTCCATCTCCTAACACCAACCAAAATTATTAACAAAAGAAAGTTGCTACAAAAGAAGAAAAATAACAAAAGGTGGGGGCAAAAACATTGTGTTAAGTAAACAAGTGAATCATGCTCACCTTGCTTCAATAATGGTATCTACAATCTTCTACTCCTGTGGACTCAATCTGTCGTGTTCGGTATCAACGTTTCTTAACTACCTTCAAAACCATCATTACAAATAGCTCTAATAGTCAGGAATTATTTATAAATAGCTCTAAGAGTTAGGACAAAAAAATGTTAGTTATTTATAAGGTACCCTAATGACAACACAAGAACAACCAACCATATTTCTTGCTTTACCTTCAGAATCAATCTTACACAACTGTGAGAGACATGGAATCAGATTTAAACATAAAGTAAAGGAAAATGAATAACATAGTATATAACATGTGAACAAAGAAATAAGGGATAAAGATCTATAAACATGTTTTAAGTTCCCAAAAGTGATTAACACTAAATTGAAAATTGAGAAGCATGACAAACCCAACAAATCATAATAAATTCTGAGTTGAGAAACCAATTATCTGGGGAAGAGGAAGAAGATGTGGATCACGTAGCTAGCGTTAGGGAAATGCTCACGTAACGATCGGGGAAAAGCTCATGTATAGCTTGCATTGGCCTAGGAAGAGGAAATTAAGGGGAAATGAAAAAAATTAAAAAATTAAAAAATTAAAAAGAGAGAACAGTGAGGGAAAAGCTGGCCGGGAAAAGGAAAAAATAAAAATAAAAAGAGGAAAAAAGAAAAAAAGAAAAAAAGGAAAAAAATTAATAAAAAAATTTGTGTTTGGTGTAAAAGAGAGAAAATTGATAGGGTATGTCTATAACCTCAATTTTTAAATAATCGAGGCCATAAAGTATGTTTATGGCATCGGTTTTAAAAAAATTGAGGCTAAATTTCTGAGATCATATGTATGTATTGTAGTAGTGAGTCTTCTAGATCTACACGTTTTCTTTAGAGAACCCTAGCCTTTAGTTATTTCTCTATTATTTCTAAGGATGGGATATGAGATAAGACTATAGTATAATACACATATGATTTAGGGATCATAACTACTATATATATAGTTAATAACCTTATCTTTATTTTGGCCAATCATTAAAATAAGCATTAACTTTAGGTCTATACACATTAAAAGCCCAAACCCTATTAGATACATTAATGCTTAAATTACTTAAAACTTACCATATCACTTTTAAATGTGCTTAACCTTATATGACAGTTTATAACACATAATTATTCACATATAAGCCCAATGTTGGATTAAGGATCCAACAATCTCTCACTTAGGCCATATGTGCAACCTTATAATTATGCATTGTAAAACTAACCTTATGAGCTCAAATTTGATGTCCTTATCGAAATGTATATGTATCCAATTTGATCCATCAATTATACCAACATTGGATCAAAGCAATCTTCGTTACATTATCAAAACTCGACCCATCAATAGTCACGCATACTGATACAATTGAATCACATGGATCATGATGTGGATGTGTAACATGGAAATTTCATGCAATGTGATCTCAACATACCTATTTTCAACTAGTACAACTTTAAACTTTAGTGAGATAAGTCATACTAAAATCAAATTGTAAATAAATAAAAACTTTAATTCTACACAAAATGACCTCTAAATATCTATAAACTAGAATAATTGAATTTTTTTTATCAAAGAAGCGCTTAAAATTACAAACTCCTACTAAAATTGAATATCCTCAAATGACATGACATCAACACAAACAATGTGCTCTTAAAACATTTTGGGTGACAATCCCTTAGTAAGTGGATCTATAATAATGGAATATAGCACTATTGACTTATTGCCACAAAATAACTTAAGTGGTCTTTTAATATACTATGCACAGTCTAGTGATAAATTTTCGCAACCATATTCCATAATTGGATGCCTCATAACATGCTACGAATTTTACTGTCGTGGTAGAAGAGGTTATAATAAAAGACTATTTAGAACTCTTCCAAGAGATAACACCCCTAGCTAACATGTCTACATAGCCCAATGTACGTTTTGTATTATCTTGGCATCTAGAAAAATTATAGTCAGTATACCCAATGATCTTAAGTTGATTCAACCTCTAATACGTGAGCATGTAGCCTTTTGTTCTCTGTAAGTGCCACAAGACTCGTTTGGGTACCTTCTAATGGTCTATTCCCAGATTGCTTAAATATCTACCTAACATCCATACAATATTTATAATACCTGGATGCTTACATACCTAAGCATACATTAAACTCCCTACTACTGACGCATAAGAAATCATGTGCATTTTTTTCCTCAAAATATTCTTAGCGCACTGATTGAGATTAAATTTTTCTCCACAAGGTTGGTTGCAATTCTGTAAGCCATATCTCTTGAGAACCTTTTTGATATAGCTCTTTTGTGATAATCATATAATACTCTGATAGCAATCTCAAAATATCTGTATGCCTAATACAAAAAAGGCATCACTAAGATTTTCATCTCAAAATTCTTAGCTAGAAATATCTTAGTTTCGAGAAATAAGCATATATCATTACTAGTAAGAAAATTTCATTGATATATAATACCAGAAAAATACATTTGCTATCGTAGAACTTATGGTATATGCAATCATCGACCAAATTCATCTCAAAATCGAATGAGATAATCACTTGATGAAACTTGAAATACCATTGTTGAGATGCTTATTAAGCTCATAGATGGATTTCTTAAGTTTTCAAACCATATTCTTTGGGTCTCCCGACATAGTTTTCTAGTTGCATCATATAAATCATCTCATTAATGTCACCTTTGAGAAACACCATCTTTACATTCATCTGATGAACTCAAGATCAAAATGTGCTACCAATACTATTATAATCCTGAAAGATTCTTTAAAAAAAACTGGAGATAAAGTTTATTTATAGTTGATTCCTTCTTTATGTGTAAAGCCATGTGTGATAAAACAAGTCATGTACCTCTCCACATTGCCTTTTGAATCCCTCATGGTCTTAAATATCCACTACAACCAATGGGTTTTTCACCTTTTGGAAATGGGATAAGATCCCACACTACATTGTCCTTCATGGACATAATCTCCTCACTTATGGCATCAATCCACTTCTGAAAGTTAGAACTTTCCATGGCTTGACGAAAGTTGATTAGACTTTTTCCATCACACCAACTTCAACCTCACATTCTTGAACAAATACAATGTAGTCATTTGGCTTTGTACTTCTCCTTTCTCTAATGGATCTCCCAAATGGCACGATTTCTTAAGGTGGTAAAGTTTGTTCTTCTAGAACAATTTCTTGAATGAGGGTTCTCTGAGATTGTCTTGATCTATTATGTCTTGATAAAAGTTAGGAATGAGATTCTGATCAATTCCAATAGCACCTATGGGAATATAAACATATTCCTCATTAAATACAAAAACTTTAACTATATCTTCCACTGTAAACTTGACATCCTCGTAAAATTGGGCATTTTCCAACTTAAAATTTGACTTATATATGGGTCATAAAAATTATACCCTTTGGATATTTCAAAATATCCAATAAATTAGCAATTCATCGTCTTTGAGTCAAGTTTCTTTTCATTAGGCCTATAAGACATTGCCTTAGTTGGAAAACCTCATATGCACAAGTGCTTTAAATTAGGCTTCTTACTTATCCAAAGTTTATAAAGGGTTTGAGTCAAGTTTCTTTTCATTAGGCCTATAAGACATTGCCTTAGTTGGAAAACCTCATATGCACAAGTGCTTTAAATTAGGCTTCTTACTTATCCAAAGTTTATAAAGGGTTTTGGCTATCACTTTAGTTGGAACCCTATTAAGGACATATACTATAATCTTAAACGCTTCCCTCTAGAGGGATTTTGGTAAAGTAGAATGACAAATCATACTCCTCACAATGTCCTTAAGCATGTGTTTCATCTTTTAACAACACCATTCATAATAGGCAAACCTGACATAGTGTACTATGAAATGATATCACATTCCTATAGGAACTTAACAAACGATCTTAGACGTTGTTCACCTGAACCACCATATTTTCCATAGTACTCATCATTACGATCAGAACTGACATATTTGATCATTTTGCTAAATTGGTTCTCAACTTCAACTTTATAAATTTTTTACACATCTAATGATTATGACTTTTCATGAATGACAAATAAATATCAACATCTAGAAAAATTGTATATGAATGTTACAAAGTATTATTAACAATACCAAGTAGCTGTACGGAATGGCCTACAAATGTTTGTATGTATAAGTTATAAGAATTCTAAGGTCTTATTGCTTCAAATCTTCTTTTATTGGTTTGTTTTTCCTTTATAAAATTAACACAACTATAAAAAAATGTAAAATCTAAGGGGTCTACAATTTTATTCTAAATAAGTCATTCTATTCTCTGTCTGAATATATGGCTTAATCTTTTACGCCATAATGTATTTGAATTTTCACTTGTTAATTTTCTTTTTATACCTCATGTACTTGTGTGATCAATAACGAAGAACCAGTAATGTGTAAAGTGAATAAGAAAACCTTGCATAAAGAAAATCACCAGCCAAAATATGCTTATATACAATCCACTTGCAAGCACTATTCTTCCCATGCAGTCACAAATCACTAATACCAAATAACACTCAAGGTATTAGTGATTTGAAAACAAAAATATGATATGTCAATTTGATAAAACTCTGTACATTTTTATGAATAAAAAACAAGAGAAAGAGAGGGTATTTATAGAACTCGGTCGGCTACCTCATTAGCCACCTCGCCAAAGGTAGTGGTGAGCTAGGTGGCGAGGTTGGTGGTGAGATGTTTAAAAAGATATTTTTTTAATTTTTAAAAATATCAATAAATTTCACAAATATTCACACCTAAAAAGAACCAAAAACACAAGTGACAACATTGGCTTGCTCGTCAAAAACCATAATACTCCACTTAGTATATGAAAACCAATCCCTTGGTATATGTATACAAGATTACATACAATGTGTTCCTAACTATGTGTGTCTATGCATTATTGATTTGTAATAACCAATCTTATACAAACAAAGATATATACATCAAGTAAATTAACAAAATTGTGTTTTGCACATGGAAAGCCAACAAACAAACAAGAGTACAATAGGACTTACATTCTCTCCCTTTGACTTTTTGTGTTAAAATACTGCACAACTAAATACATGCTCACATTTGTCATAAGATGATCATGAAGATACCTTAAGATGTTTGCTTCCATGAACATAACATCGACGCACACCCAAGTGCGAAAAAACACATCTAAATCAAATACATCTATCTTCATGTAACAACTCATTCACTATCTCACTCTAAAACATGAGAGTCTCACTACCATTACACACAGCACACATGAAGCTCAAAGATTTCAATCTACACTTGTAACCTACACACATGAAACAAACACACACTCCATGAACAAATCATGCAATAATAACATGTAGTTTATCAGATACTATCATGTTATCCCTACACAGATACACATAGATAGGACTGATTAAGCACAATGTCAACATATAGTAAAAAATAATATTTATATGCAACACAAGTATGTAGACTCCTCTTAAACATATGCAACATTTCCCCTAAGTATATGCATATTAGAAAACCATGATGCAATACAAACTACACTCACATCTTATGCATCAACTAGCATGTTAAAAAACAAAAAAAATACACAGATAGACACAAGTTGTTTACATTTCTCCCCATTTTTTTACATAAAAAGTCAAAACAAGCACACACAATATGCAAGATACCACACCTCTATACGAATGAAAAGTCAAATAGAAATGCAATAATCTTAACACTCATGCACAATAGTAAAGTTTGATTATATTTTTTGAACTTATTAGAAAAAAAAACATATGAACACATTAAAAACAGTTTAAAAATAAAAGGAGTTTAATTAAACATGATTTATATGCATCTTTGATAATCTCATGAATTAAGAATCTACTTTCCCAATAATATCTCATCCTTGAGTTAATTTTTTGAACTTATTAGAAAGAAAATGTATGACACGTTATGAATGGTTTCAAAGCTCAAAAAGTTTAATTAGATGTTTATCTATTATCATATTCATTAGCAAGATGCATGTATTCTTTGGTCTAAAAATCTATGATTTATTTATTATTTATTATTTATTTATCATTGTATCACATAAATTTTAAACATATAACAATTCATATACAATGCATGTTAACTTACAACACCAACGTTGGTGTTTTAAAATAATGGACAACTAGAATTTAAAATAAATTAATAACTATGATATTAAACAAGGACGAAAAAAATGTCAAGTAAAATAAACTCACGAATTTATACAATCAAGTTTATTAGTGCCAGTTAACAAGTAAGTTGCCTTATACTCAAATACACTACACTCCAAAAAATTTACTTGCCTTGACAAAATTCTGAAACAATCAATTTTATCATTTTCTTGTATGAAAGTTTGGCATTAAGCAAAACTATGTAAACAAAACCTAAATATCTCACTTTAATTAAATATAATATTATAATAATATTTATAAGTATTATAAGTGTCTATACTTGCTGCATTAACATGGCATTAAAAAGTTTACAATTTGGCATATTTCCCTTATTCCCTCTACTTTTATTTTTTCCCCTAATATTAAAGCAAGCATATGTTCTTTAAGAATTTTGAATTTGTTTTAGAAATAACGCAACCGCATTGTTATGTAGATATCAGATTTTTCAATTGTGATGTTACAACTTTTCTTGCAAATATTATGTTTTATGTGCCAAAAAAGCAAGAATAATGAGGTTACATGCATCCCACTGATAACATGAAAACCACACAAGTCCATCGATTACATCTTTTTGTAATTTTTTTCCCCCAATCCAATTTAGTTATGCTTAACCAAGTACATAGGACACCATTAATTAAATAGTAACTTATCTTCAAAATTTATTCAATATAATGAAAATATAATCACTTATAAATATATTTTTAAATTAAAGGATATTTAATTAGAATTTTTAAAGAGAACTATATTTCTTTTATAATCCTCTTTTTTAATTGATTTTATTTTAACCCCTCTAAAAATCAACATATATAAAAAGACTATATTTATTATTCTCCATCCAAATGGAAGAAGTGTTGTCTTTTTTAGGAGAACATAAAATCGTGTAAATATACACTGTCACAAGTAATAAATTTTGATAAATAAAGTATCATTTTCACGGAAATTTGTTACTATAGTTTGTTGAGTACTAAAATTATTTCACTCTGATTTTATCCAAAACAATCGTTAATTGGAAGATGATTTAACTAATTAAAAAGTTTTATAACAAAATAAAAGAAAATTCTAGGATTGTAATTTTTCATCAAATAAATCTATTCGAATCATATTATTTTCTCTTGATTTATATTTTTTTAGTAAATTTAATTTGTTAACCAAGAAGTTCTGATTTTATTCATACATCTCTTCCGAGTTCCGTATAGACACACCTTGCTGAATTAATTCACTATATTTTATGAGAATTAAATTCACTAAGAGTTCTAAGTTCTCAAATGGTCACACATACAATAAAAGTATATTCATATCCTTCATATATACATGTTATTCTATCCATGAGCAATATACACAAAAATATCTCTTCTAAGTTTATTTAAGTGTCACGGATCAATTGATAAATTTTCAAATAATCAAAAGCATTAAGCACAAATAGAATAAACAAATTAAAAGTCTCATAAATCTTTCAAAAATAATTAAATTCAAGTTTCATAAATTTAGATAAAACGTAACCCTAGAATAATTAAATTATTTCATAAATAAAAATTAAAATTACAGCATTTAAGGAATATTAGTTACAAAACACTAAGAAATATAAATCTTTTCTACTTTTAAATTTTTGGCATACGCAGAACACAACAGAAGGCAAAAATGGCTTCTACGTGTTCCACAGTCCAACCCCAAAACGAACCTAAAACCAAAACTCCTTTTTTCTAGCAATAAATAACCTATTTATAGCTAAAAAATACATCAAAAAAATATTTTTTTATTACACCAATGCGTGAATAGTGAGGGACAACAAAAACACACGCGTGGAAGAATATTTATCGTGCAACAACGTGCACAATTTTTGATTTATTTTTAATTCAAACTGTGTGCCACATGTCAGCGTCTGATTCGCTGTAAGAAATAGTGAGACACGTGGCAGCATCTCATAGGCTGTTAAGAACGGGCACACGCGGAATGTATTGCACGTGATCAACAGCGCCGAGACACTTGGGGGACAGAAAGCCGTTGGAAACGCGTGCGTGGTTCAACGTTTTTGTGTTCATCAAAATGTGTTACGTGTCAGCACATGATTGGCTACAAGAAATAGTGGGACACATGGCAGCCTTTAAATGGTTGGAAGGACAGCTTGCACGTGATTGCGTCGCACGAGATCAAAGCATGTGAGACACGTGGGTCCCACCTTGCACATCGGTCTGCGCGGTAGGTGGGCCCCACATGGCGCATCGAGTAGCGTGCAACTAGAAAACCCGCATCCACTCTCTTTTGTAGTGTTTGTAATCCACGCTTCTCATCGTAGCCGTTTAATTCCTGATCAAACGGTTGGTGTTGTATGTTGGTGATTGCACGAGTAACCTCTTTTTCCTGCGTAGAAAATAAATTTCTTTAATTACAGTTTAGCCCTCCAATTTAATTCATATTAACTTTTAAATTTTCTTTAATTACAATTAAGCCTTTTCTAATTTAAATTAAATTTTCAACTTTTGTTAATTACAATTAAGCCCTATTTAATTCAAATTATATTTTAGACTTTTGTTAATTGCAATTAAGCACTCTTTTAATTTAAATTATATTTTCAGACATATATTTGCAATTAAGTACTTTTTGGTTTCAAATTCTTTAATTTTCTTAAAAATATATTACTTAAAAAATAAACATTAAATATTAATTTATTCCATTAAAATTAACTAAAAATGTCAAGAATATAACAATTATAATTAATAAAATAGATGAAAATAACTATATAAAATACAGTTATCAAGAAGGTATATAGTGCCATCCAAAAAAATACACAGGTGGAGAAGAACAAAAAACTCTCAAGACAGAACTAACTTTCCCACCAAAATGCATTCTTGCATTTTCTAAGTATCCAAGCAGGTTTCTTCTTGTTTTTTCTTCTCTGATCATTAAGGAACGTGATTCCGTTTGTTTGTGATCCATTAATAATGATTTTTTTGCTCTTTTTTATTGTTAATTCTAGAGATTTGGAGAAAAATCTTCCTATTCACTCGATGTAATAGGAACTTTATATGAGGCTTCTTCTTACTCCTTTTTTGTGATTATTGTTAGTTATTTCTATGGTGATTTTGTTTCTTTCCAAGACGTTTGTTCTTTGGATCATATCTATGGCCTTGTTGATTTTATGGTTTTAAAATGGTGAGATCTTTGATATGGAATTGTTGTGGGATTGGTAAGAGTGAAACTTATATGTCTTTGAAATATGCTTGTATTGAGTTTAACCTTGCTATTATTTGTTTGCTGGAAACAAAGGTTAAGAGAAGGAAGGTATCTCGGTTATGTAGAAGGTTAGGATTCTTGTAGTTATATATTGTTAATTCTACTCGGGTTAGTGCTAGTGGACTTATGTGGCTAGATCATATCCAGATTGTAAACTTGTTCACAATGATACTACTATAGATATATAAAATTGGTGGAATATGTAGAGAAACCATAGTATATGGCCATTTTGATGATAAAATAGGTTTGATATTGATTGTAAAGTGATAGATGTTAAGGTTAATGAATGTTTTTTCACATAGAGAAATGGACTCGAACTTGAAGATTTTGTCCAAAAGAGATTGTTAGGGTGCTTATCAATAAGGTTGGTCTTATGAAGTATTCTAACTTGGAGGTGTTTTCCCACCTGTTTCAAGCTCTGATCATAATGTACTTATGTTGAGTTTTAATTTTAATATGGTTAAAAGTAAGAGAAGGTTCGAGTATGAACTGAAATAGAAAGAGGATGAAGGGTATAATGAGACCATGGAATGTGAATGGACTAAGTGTATGGCTAATGGTGGTATAGGTGACATGTTAAGGAGGCTGGGGAATTGTAGGAGTAAACTCTAGAAATGGAGCACTAAGAGAAATCCTCAACATATGATAAAGGAGTTGGTGCTATGCTTACTAAAGGAGAGAAGTCAGGATCCTTAACTTGGGAACAATAGAGGGTATTGTTGGCTTAAATTGATGAGTTAAGAAGAAAATAGGAGATGTATTGGGGGAAATGTTCTAGACTAAAGTGGCTTAAGTCTGGTGATAAGAATACAAGGTTTTCCATAAAATTATCTTGTAAAGAAGGATCTTCAATTGTATCATTAAACTGAAGCATAATTAAGGAGATTGGTAGAGTGAACCAGTTACTATTGTTAAGTTATTAACTCAACAATTTAGTGGCATATTCCAAGCTAATGGTTGTGTTGGTTTGGAAAGGTGTTTGGATGTGATTAGTCCCCTTGTGGTTGAATTAATGAACACTAATTTGGCTAAAGAGGTGACATATGAAGAAGTGAAAAAGTTTGTGTTTGTTTTAGAGGCTTTAAAGGCTCCTAACTTGATGGATTTTTAGGAACCTTTTTTCAAAAGCACTGAAACAGGTTTGATAAGAATTTGGTACAAGCTATGTAGAATTTCTTTTAGAATGGTTTCTTGCCTGAATCAATAAATGAAATCTTTATTTCCCTTGTTCCCAAAATTTCTCAACTTGAGGCTACTATCCAGTTTAGACTCATTTCTCTTTGTAACATTACATACAAGATTATTGCTAAATTGTTAACTAATCTTTTAAAACCAATTATAGGGCATATAATCTCATAAGAGTAAGAAGCTTTTATTGGAGGAAGGATTATTCAAGATAATATTGTAATTGCTTAGGAGGTGTTCTATTATCTCAAAAACTTGAAGAAAGAGAGAAAGGGAGAGTTTTCTCTAAAAATTGACATGATAAAAGCTTGTGATAGGATGGAGTGGAAGTTCCTCTCAACTCTTATGTCTAAATTAGGGTTTTGTGATATTTGGATTCAAAGGATCATAAAATATATGTAATTGTTTTCTTAAAGTGTGATCTACAATGGTTCTCCATTGCAAAAATTCATGCCTCAAAGGGGAATAAAGTAGGGAGATCCTCTATCCCCATATCTCTTTATCATAGTGACAGATGTGCTTGTTATGAATGTTAGAAAAGAAATAAAAACTGGCGGGTTCAATGGGTTGACTATAATGAGAAATAGCCCTATCCTTACTAGCATTTTCTTTGTAGATGATGCCTTGTTTGTGGGGGTAGCTACTAATGAAAATTGTGCTATCCTAATGCAATGTATAGATAAGTATTGTCAAGCCTTTGGTTAGCTTGCAAATTACTCAAAAAGTAATGTGATTTTCAATAAATGTGAATGGTAAAGAACAAAGAGAATTAGTTAATTTAATGCGAGTTATACTAGTCTTCAATGTAAAGGGTTACTTACTGATTGGGGTCCCTCTAAGGCAAGTTTGTATACACTCTTATAGAAAAGGTTGGATAAAATAATTACTTGATGGAAAGCTAAGTTCCTATCTATTAGTGGAAAGGAATTTATTCTTAAAATTATGGCCCAAGCTCTACCTATGTATGTCTTGAGTGGTTTTAAGCTACTCAGGAAGGTTTATAATAGGCTTATAGCTATAATGATGCATTTTTGTGATATGGATCAGAGGAAGGAAAGGGTATACATTGGTGTTCGAAGGATAAAATGATGAGAAGAAAAGATATGTGTAGACTTGGTTTTATGGATATGGAATTTTTTAACAATGTTATACTTGCCAAGCAAGCTTGGAATTTTATCTATAAGCCTAATAGCTTGTGTGCAAGGGTTTTGAAAATTTTATACCATCTATGTGTTGAGTTTTCTAAAGCTAAGTGTTCTTAAAAAGGGTCTTGGTTATGAAATAATCTATGAAAAAGTTTAAGATCCTTAAGGATGGTTGTATATAGAGTATTGGTAATGGTAGGCATGTGTATGGTGATCTTTGGCTCCTTAATGTGGGGTTACTCTTTGATAATAAAGTTGATAGGTTTGAACTTGTAAGTGATTAAATTGAGCTTGAGCTTAAGACTTGGAAGATGGATATGCTTCAATTTCTATTTCCACCTCTTATAATGAATGTCATTTTGTTTATGCCTTTATCATGATTCATGGTAGGTGATAGGTTGTATAGAGGTTTAATTAGAATGGACAATTCACTATAAAAGCATGCTATCATATATTGCATTACGAAAAGTTTGAGTATGGGTTAAGTGGAGCTTCCTCATCTAATCATATTCAAGCTTGTATGTTTTAATTATTTAGATTAATACAATTTTATTCTTAACCCAAAAAAATCAACATATATTCATTATTTTCATACATTTTGAACATATGTTCAACACTTATTTACAATTTTAACTTTTTAGTATAAATATGTTTTCATAAATATAAAGATATATATATTCAAAATGTTACAAAAAATGAACTTATGTTTAACACATTTTTTGAAGATACGTTGAATATATGTTCATTACGTTATAAAAAAAATGAACATATATTTAACACTTAGAGATAAGATTAAAAATGAAACTTTATTGATCATACTAGGCATTTAAATCTTATAAAGACTATAAGGGTACATTTAGTATAGAATTTGAAAAAAAAAATTGAAAACAAAAACTAGAAAACATAAAGAATATTGTCTAGTACAAGTATTTTTGAATACAAGTTTTGTATAAATGTTTAAAAAACTTGTGTTTTTAGAAAATAACTAAATGTTGTTTTCATAAAACTTGTGTTTTTAGAAAATAACTAAATGTTGTTTTCATATTTTTGAAAATTCAATAAAATATAAATTAATTAATATTGAAAATAGTTTTTAAATTTAATAACAAACTCTACCTCAAGTTTAAAAAATGTCAAATACAACTCAAATAAAATTAAAATAATTTTAAGCTCATATATCTTATTTTAAAAAATTATTTTTGAATCATAAAGGAAAAGGTCTCTAAAAGTTCAATGGTATTTAGTTAAGGTTTTAAAAGTTTTTTTTAAATAAAAAAATTATACAATACTATGTACCTATAACTAAGACTCAAATTTTAGATTTTCTAAATGCACATATGCACTTCATACCATTAAGATCTTATAAGTCTTTAAAAATGAAGTTTTTTATTTAAAAAATTGATTAAGTACTCTAAGAGTCACTTTATTTTTGTTATTATAATACTTTAATCAATTTGTTTTCATAAGTAATACTTAGATCACCCTCTTAGTAAGAATGAAACACTATAATCAATTTTAAATAGTAAAATATATTTTATTAATTAAAAATGTGACATAATAATAAAGTGAATTTAACGAGAAAAATTATTATCTTATTATAACAATTTAAAAGTGAAATAAATATTACAATATTTTCTTAATTTATTTTTACCAATTGTTTTTGTATACTATAATCAATTTTAAATAGTAAAATATTATTTTATTAATTAAAAATGTGACATAATAATAAAATGAATTTAACGAAAAAAATTATTATCTTATTATAACAATTTAAAAGTGAAATAATTATTACAATATTTTCTTAATTTGTTTTTGCCAATTGTTTTTGTCTACTTATATTTTATGATTTTTTCTATATGTTTTGAATAGTTTTCTATATCACGTTTTTCTATAAGTATCATATTTGGATTGATATAACATATTTTACAATATTAGAAATATAAGCTACACAAGTTAGAAAATTTCATGGTCAATAACATTAGAATCACACCGATGAACTCTCCTTGTTATTATCTTCGAAGACTAGTACCAAAAATTGAACAATACACCTCCAATTGCTCAAAGTTGAGGCAATCGACCATCCATGTGGTCTTCAAAGTTGGTGGATTGAAGAAAGCTCGTCCATGTGGTTCCAACATCACTAATCTTATAATTATTTAACCTATATAGTTAATATTTTTTATATTATAAACTTTATAGTTTTGATTCAAACATGATATCTATAGAAAACATGTCATACAAAAGTATCTAAAAATATAGAAAATTTTATAAAATATAAATTTATAAAAACAGTTAATCAAAAAAATAAAAAATAAAATATTATAATGTTCAAATTCAACTTTAAATTGTTAAAATAAAATGATAATTTTATTCTTATTAAATTCATTTTATTACTGTGGATATTATTAATAAAATAATATTATAATATTCAAAAAGTAATTAAAACATCTCATTTTTATAAAATAATAATAAAAATAATAAAAATAACCTAAATATATAAATAAAGTAATTAAAATATCCACTTATACAAACAATGTGACTTCCACAACCCCACTCTTTAAAAAAATTTAAAAGCTTTCGAATTTTTATGAAGTTTGATGAGTTTTTATTTAAAATTATATGTTTTAAAATATACATTCATTAGTCTCTCAACCCTAAAGATTTATAAGATTTCTCTTTCTATTAAATTCACAATTTTGCTCTCATTAAATTCACACTTGAAGAAGTCTGCGAGGATCTTCCACTACATCCTTTATACGACGCAAGAAGAAAACAGCCTCTGCCATCAATCAACTGGTGATCATATGTTAACGCCAAATACATCATTGGCCTAGGCTCAACGTTGCCTTCAACAACCATAGGTCGAGTCACTATTGAGTGCATGCCCAGAATAGCCGACTGTCAATTTGGCACCATTAAAAAGAGAGAGAGAGATGAATCAGCCTATGTTTTGTAACTTGTAAAATAGTCATCTAAACACCCAATATAACAAAATTTACAGCTCGTATAGAATATACCTGCGGGGGATTGATGATTTGTGTACTCAAAAGGCTTCCATAAACACCAACATTGGATATTGTAAACGTGCCACCAGCCATCTCATGATAGATATTGAACCATCTGTTGCCTTTTTAGCAAAAGCACTTATCTCTTTTTCTACCTCAGCAAAGTTCATAGCACAAGCGTTGTGAAGCACTGAAACATATTGAATTCAACAAATACTGCAACTCATTTAACAAATATTGCACCGACGTCAAACGCTTATAAATATACACGACGTCTACCAAGTAACTGTAAATCATGTAATTCAATCATGGTGGTTGTTGAAATAGTAATTAATATTTGTCTATATAAACAATGTACATAATCAATACAAATTGAGAAAAAATATATTGAAGAAAACGTTTATTTCTTCTTCTGATTGTTTTTTTAAATATTGATTTCTTCATAGTATTAGAGCCAGATGACTCGGTCGGTACCCGACCGATTGTAGGGGATGAACCCTACGCCAATGTGAGGAAGAGGCGCTCCATATCCACGATCGAAAATCGATGTAGAGGGAATTAGGCTATGAATTTCTTCACAACAAACCCTGGCATATAAAAGAAAATAGGTTGAGCCAGAACGCAAAGACATAGATTAAAAATGTGACAGAGCTAGAAATCATTGATGCTAGACAAAGAACAAAACAGCAAATTGTATGGCAGAGGAATGTGTCCCTATCCACCAGGTTGATGAATTTGGGGTTACCTCTGCATGGTTTGTAAAAGAAGCCCAACCCAAACTTTACAAGTTTAACCCAGATAACCACCTTGTATTATCTTTTAAAACTCATTTATTCTAATTATCTTCAATCCTTGATTATTTTCTATCTAGTCCTTCTCTTGCAATGTGTTGGAGACTAACTTTTTACATATTTTATCAGCTCTTCGATTAGAATGTAAGCAGAATTACAGTCAGAATGCTCATAAATTCTTTCATACGTACTGAACAAAGCAATTCATTTATATTTTTTTAGTTTGGTATGTTAACTGACAAAAATATCTCCGATAGTTCATTTAATGGACAATACTCATACTCCATGACCATGCAGATGCTATATCATGTTTCAAGAGAGGGCTGCTTCACTAATCGTACAAAGATAATTACCTTTAAGAATTATTCTATTCTCTAAATGGAACCTTTCAGTTATTAAAGAAATACAATGGATCTACTTCCCCAGTAATCCTTCTCCCAACATATTACTATGACATCCTAAAGTTGCCCAACGGCCACTACAACACTCCAACCCTATCCCTGAAGCTCAACCATTTGAGTCAATTGAAAAGTCTTAAAGGGAACATGTTACTGTTATAATACTATTTGCTGGTGGTCATAGAAACCTAAATGTGAACCAATAGAATCTTTGTATTACCTTTGGAGTGCCCACAGCAA
This sequence comes from Hippophae tibetana, assembly GCA_037013495.1. Classification (NCBI taxonomy): domain Eukaryota; kingdom Viridiplantae; phylum Streptophyta; class Magnoliopsida; order Rosales; family Elaeagnaceae; genus Hippophae; species Hippophae tibetana. The sequence continues at coordinate 71,587,651 of CM072803.1, read as the reverse complement.
TACTAATATCAATGTATTCTCTCTATATGATATCATCACCATCTATGATTGCATTGACAACTGGCTGGTGCTGAAGTGCACTAACAGCAGCCTAAGACGATTGGAAATAAATTCATAATTGGACTTATATAACACACTTCAATAAAGAATCGTAACCGAGACGGGGTGGGATGGATGGGATTGGGGACCTCTTCTCGTTCACCGTCCATACTTAGAAATTATCCTCCATCTCCACTTAAAATCATTGTGAAGAATATTGAGGATCTCCAATAAAGAACGAGAATCTATATAATGTTTTAAATATTATTTTTAATTTTTCAAATTTTATTATTTTTATTATGAAGGAACAATTATATTATAGTAGAACCCAATAATAAATATTTTGTAATAAGAAAAATACAATTTTAAGTTAATAAAGAATAAAAAAAATATTTATGTGAAAGGTAGAAAAATAAAATATATAAAACAATAAATAAATAATATTTTTATATTAAACAATATTGATAAAATTTTATTATAAAAGAAAAATTATAGATATTTTAGTAGAATAAAAATATAATTTAAAAATTGAAATATAAATTATATAATGCGTTATTTGCGATTAGTTTAATTTCAAGCGTAATGAAATCTATAAAAAAAATTAAAATATTAAATTTTTATATATTTATTAAAATATGATATATAATTTGAGAAAACGGGGAATACAATTTCCATCTTCTCTTCGTCTTATATATATACGGTTTCTCATTTTTCATTATCCGATAATCCTTACAACGATTTGTCTGCCAAGAAAAATTTACAACCCCGAGAACAATTCATAATTGGATTTATATAACACATTCCAATAGAAAGTATCCATAATTACAAAAACCATATTATATAAACATACTTTCACAAAACCTGACATAAAACCAATTTCACACCATGCTTTTCAGCAAAGGCATCTTTGTAATCTGAACGGAGCTTCATCAAGTTAGTCCTGCATGGCAGAATATATCAAGAGGAAAGCAGAATAAACCCCGGACTACTATTATGGTATTATCCAATGCGTTATTTAGAAACTAAAGCATGAGAATGACACATTATCAGGCCTATCTCTTCAATAAACATATGGGCATGTTGAACAATAACAAAATTCGTGCAACGCTTCGTCCCATAAATCGTAATAACCGTTCATACTTGCATGTCAACCTCATTAAATGTGATCAACATAGCAAATGTATTTTGAGAATCCTTCAAACGTGTTGCGACTCGTTTCCTCAATCTCGTCGTAGGAACCTAGAAAACATAAATTAATAATATTATAGCAGTAGCTTACCATCTGATGGACTTAAAACTTTGACATTTTAGATAAATCTTTAAGCTTACTCGTCTTTCCCTGTCCTTAGGAGGAAGCTGTGGGTCTGAAGCTCTGAAGGTGATTTAGTATTTGCTTGTGGTAGGGATGGCTCTTTTGTTGTTTCCTTGGTAGGGGCAGATTCTGCTTTTGAAGCATGTTTCTCTGAACTTTCCTTCTCCTTTGGTGGTGTTGACTCGCTACTAGTTTATGTTACACCTTCACCTGATTTTGAAATGGCAACAATCTTGACACCATGCTCCACAGTATCACCTTCTTTAGCCAGAAACTACTACCAATTAAATCATTTAATGAAAACTTATGAGATCAGAATAAGCAAAAAGAAAGTATTGACATTTCTATTTATGAAATCCATTCGGAATGTTGATGTGGTATTACCTTTTGAAGGATACCAGCTTCAGGACTAACTACATCCATTGTCACCTGATGGAACAATCAGTAAGTAGCTTTCTGGATAAAGATTATAAATGAAATATTCCTACTTACAGATTACCTTGTCTGTCTCAATTTGAGCAATGGGCTCATAATTTGCTTCAACCTTGTCACCCGGTTCTGCTCATCATACACACAAGCATTTGATTATACACTCTCAATCACAAAGAAGTAACATATGAATAAAAGAAACAGCACATAGCTGCTAGTAACTTACTCTTCCAGAAATTTGCCAAAGTACCATCAGCAATAGATTCACCCATGAAAGGAACAGAAGCTTCAACTACATCTCCTGCATCATTAAAAAGTAACTCTTGACAACTATATTATCCTGTTTTACAAAAGCTTACAGAAGAAAACCTGCTTAGTCTACTTTAGTGGAAAAACCAGAGAAGCCAGCTGGTTGATCCAATAAAAATTACTTACCATTGTCCGAAGAAAATAACCTGCTGTTGAATTTGGTACAAGATTTTGTTTGAAATACAGCACGAACTTCCCTGCTGCAAAAACAAGAAAAAACAAACAAAAACAGAAAAATGAATAACAATGTCAGGGAAATTGTAAAGCCAGAAAATCAAGTTTTGCAAAAATCTTAAAAATCTCTAGTTTGTCTGACTTTAAGATGAATAATCTAGTATGGCAAATACCGTGGAAATACTAAATTACTAATTTTATTTGGTCAAGTTAAAATTTCATCTTCAAATTAGACGACATGAAGGTAAAGAAATCTAGGATATAATTTATGTTATGTGAGACAATTAGTTGAGCTAGAATATCGCTTTATTTTTTACTATTCTGAGTGTATTATGCAGGATCTGAAGGTGGGGTAAGAGTTTGGGACCGATCCTAGGGTTGGGTGTATGTTTCCCGTGAACAATCTTCATCTTCCACCTGTTGCTCTTGGTCGTGCCCCATTCACTCGAGTACAACAATTAGCTTCTAAAGGTATGTTGGGTTCTGTGTCCAAAGACAATTTTGATTACACTTTATGTCAGTTAGGAAAACAACTAGCTTTACCTTTCAATAATAGTGAGTCTATCTCTAATAGTATTTTTGAGTTAATTCATTTTGATATTTGGGGATCTTCTCCTGTTACTAGCATTGATGGATCTCGTTATTTTGTTATTTTTATTGATGATTATTCTCGTTATAGTTAGATCTTTTCTATGAAATCTCGTTCTAAAATCTTACTAATATACAATAATTTTGTAAAAATGGTTGAAACACAATTCTCTAAACATATCAAAACTTTTCGATCTAATAATGCTCTTGAATATACTCAACATGCTTTTCAAGCTCTGTTACATTCCTACGGCACTATACATCACCTAATCTGTTCAGGCACCTTTCAACAAAATGGTCGAGCCAAAAGAAAACTTCGTCATATTCTTGACACCGTTCGTGCTTTTCTTCTTTCTGCCAAAGTTCATGCCCTATTTTAGGGTAAAGTCGCTCTTCATGTTATTCATGTCATTAATCGCATTCCAAGCGCTATCATTCATAATCAAACTCCGTGTGAGCACCTTTTTGGGTCATCCCCTGACTATCATTACCTTTGCTCATTTGGATCTGCCTGATTCGTTCTTCTTCAACCTCATGAACACAACAAACTTGAGCCTCGATCTAGACGTTGTTGTTTTCTTGGTTATGGTGAAACTCAAAAAGGGTATCGATACTATGATCCTGTCTTGCATCGTCTTCGTGTTTCCTGTAATGTTGTCTTTTAGGAACACCGCATATTTATTGAACTCTCTCACTTTCGTTCTTCCCTAACTAACTCAAATGTTTTAGAAATCTTTCCAGATGAGTCTCGTGTTCCTTCTACAGATACTCTTGATCCTCCTTTGAACTTCTCTATTCAATCTTCAGATATTTTTAATGATTCTCCTAGACAGGTTGTAGAAGAACAGGTTGATGATGAACTACCCTACCTTGAGCATATTTTACCTACTCCTGCTCCACCTGAAGATCCTCCACAAGATATTCCACCTCGCCACTCAACCCGGGTAAGATCCATTCCTGCACATTTACTTGACTATCATTGTTACACTGCTCTTGCTACACTTCATGAGCCTCAACCTATCGTAAGGCATCTACTAAGCCTTTATGTCAGATTGCAATGAAAGAAGAAATTGATGCATTAACCAAAAACCATACTTAGGATCTGGTTACTTTCCCTCCTCGTCAGTCTATGGTTGGTTATAAGTGGATCTATAAGATCAAGACTCGCTCTGATGGATCCATCGAGCACTACAAGGCTCGTCTTGTTGCAAAAGGTTTTACACAATGGTATGAGATTGATTATGAAGAGAATTTTGCTCCAGTTGCTCGTATCTCCTATGTTCGTACCCTTTTAGTTGTTGCCGCTGCTAGTAAATGAGACCTTTTTTAGATGAATGTTAAAAATGCATTCCTTAATGGGGATCTGCATGAAAAAGTCTATATGCAACCTCCTCTTAGTCTTTCTGTTGAAACAAACAAGGTTTGTCGCCTTCGACATGCACTTTATGGCCTTAAACAAGTTCCACGAGCATGATTTTCCAAGTTCAGCTCCATCATCCTTCGTTTGGGTTACACTGCCAGTCCTTATGATTCTACCTTATTTCTTCGTCGTAGTGATAAAGGCACCATTTTGCTTCTCCTATATGTGGATGATATGATCATAACTGGTGATGACCTCAGTAACATTCAAGAACTCAATGATTTTCTTAGTCAGTAGTTTGAGATGAAAGACCTTGGACATCTCAGCTATTTCTTGGGTCTTGAGATTACTCGTTCCACAGATGATCTTTATATTACTCAAGCCAAGTATGCATCTGACCTTTTATTTCAAGTTGGACTCACTGACAGCAAGACTGTTGACACTTCAGTTGAACTTAATATGCATCTGACACCCTCGGGAGGGGGGGGAGGGAGAAGGGAACTATTGTCTAATCCCTCTCTTTACAGACGATTGGTTGGCAGCCTAGTTTATCTTATAGTTACTCGTCCATACATTTCTTGTGTTGTTCATCAGGTGAGCCAGTATTTGTCTGCTCCACGATCAACTCATTATGTTTTTGTTCTGTGCATTCTACAATACTAGAAGGGCACTCTCTTCCATGGCCTTTTCCACTCAGCTCAGTCTCCTCTTGTACTTCATGTATTCTCTGATGCTGATTGGGCAAGAGATCCCACTGATCGTAGGTCCACTACAAGTTATTGCTTTCTTTTTGGTTCTTCTTTGATTTCTTGGCGAAGTAAGAAACAAACTTTCGTGGCCCGCTCCAGTACTGAAGTAGAATATTGTGCCCTTGTTGATACCACATCTGAGCTCTTTTGGCTACGATGGCTTCTTAAGGATTTGGGTGTGTCCACATCCCCTATTACTCTTTTTTATTGTGACAATTAGAGTATCATTCATATTGCTCACAATGATGTCTTCTATGAACAGACTAAACACATCGAGATTGATTGTCATTCTATTCGTTCTCATCTTGTTCATGGTGCTTTCAAGTTTTTCTCTGTCTTCTCCAACAATCAACTTGCAAATATCTTTACTAAGACATTTTCTAAGGAACACACTTGTAATTTAGTTGATAACCTCAAACTAATCTCACATCCATCTTGAGTTTGAATGGGCTATTAATGTATATTTATTAACAGATTAATGTATATATATTAATATATAGAAATAAAGCTAAAACAATTTCTTACTAAATCAAAGGAAAAATGTATCCCTTCTTTTATATATTAAAGGTTAAATCTTTTACGTTCATTCTTGTATTTTTTAACTAATAAATATATTAGTAATTTTATTATATATTATTTTTTTATTGTTTTTATATTTTTTTTAAATCAATAATATTAAAATATTATAAAATAAATATATTTTTATGAATAATTATTTTAATAATTTGATTGTGTATTGATTTTATATTATTATGTTTAAATAACTATATTGATTACATTAAGTACAATTTGCATACAACTCATGGTTATTTATTCAAGTTGTATCAACTCATTTATAAGATCATATTCATATTAAATTAATAGTTTTTATGTCAAAATTATATCATGTAATATATTAATTGAAAAATATTTAATTTATATATATTATTTTAAAAAAAGTTTATAAGAAAGCTTATTAAGTTTCACTTGGTCTATAAATCGTGTTCATATCGAATAACTTTTTAAATAATAATAAAACAATAATTATCTATATTTTTATCGAGATTTTCATGATATATTTAACTTATTTATTAAAATAAATTATGTGAATATTATCAATATCGTGTCAAATCACACTTATATTTGTAACATGTTTATATTTCAATTTTATAAATTGATACAGATATTTGTTAATAAAATATTTATTATTATATATTTATTTTTTATTAAATTAAAAAAATAATTAATTTTTTTTTAGAGTATGATGCAAATTTTTATATAAAATTTTAACATCAATAAAAATTATATAATAAATACAATTTAAAATAAAAATTATATTTTTCTTCTATTTAAAAGAAAGGATTTTGGAGCAATAATAATTGTTATTTAATAATCAATATTATTAATATATTATATACTTATTAAATTTGAATAATCAATCCGTAAGTTTTTATAGTATAAAACTATTATTTTAAAAAAACTTAATTATTATTTTTTTTATGAAATTTTTTACTATTTTGAAATTATGATACTAAATAAACACTATTCAAAATGTTATAAAAAATGGGTAATTATGATATATTTGTTATATCGTATTGAATATATTAAATATAATTATTATGTATAGTATTTAATGACATATATAATATAATCGAATAAAATTGATTACAAATATTTTAATAAAATAATCTATATTTAAATTAGTATTTAATTTTTTTATATAGTTTTCTTACTCACCAAAATAATTTAATTATAAAAATTTATTTAAATTAATATTTAATTTATTTTATATTTTTATATTTTAAAAATAATAATATTTTTAATTTAAGATTAAAAAATTAACCATATAATTTTAAAATTAATATTTCATATAAGTTAAATAAATCAAATATGTTTTGAAATTATATCTATTATTGACATCAAAATTTTACAAAATCATATAATTTTTATTATATTTAATATTATATTATTTTATCCTAAAATATAAATATACAAAAAATTATATAATAAAGATCTTTAATATGTATAACAAAGATTCTCTTCATCTTTAAAATCAATACCAACTAGTCAACTACCAAATATACCGCCATTTAGGTGACACACGGGAAAACAAAGACAGATACATAAAATTTACAAGTGACAAAGGGACGAGGGTAATATAATTCCAATTTTTTATTTTAATTATTTTATTCAAAAATTTATCTTAATTTATAGTATTATATTTAAATTAAAAATATTTAAATGATAAGAATATTATTAAAAATTAACTAATTTTATTTTCTACAAATTTTTTAAAACATTTTTTCATACACAATTCCATGTAACTTTATAAAAAAAATTGTTTAAAAAATGACAAAATTCTTTTTTTTATAAATATTATTTAAAAAACTGATAGAAAATAAAATAAATTAAATGAGTTTTAAAAATGTCACTATTTTATATAAGTATTTTTTTTATAATTTAAATATAATAATATAAGTTTAATTGAATTTATTATTTTTAAATAAAATAATTTAAAATAAGTTAATTGAAAAAATAATTAAAGTGATATTTATAAAAGAAAGTAAACATTGGTGCATTTCATCTTTTGATAAAAGGGCAATGTAGCTGCAAAACACTAATTGGTTGAATAATAGTGGAGATGTATGAAAAATTATCATGGATATAACACCACCAGAATACAAAACAAGCGGCAAATCAAAACCCGAACAGCATTACACAGTCAACATTGCAGCGTTAAGACCGGTAAAGCTTCAACAACTCCTCCATTATTCACACAACACCAAAAACACCTGCTCAGAATATCACTCTCTCATTCTCTTTCAGCTAGCCTACTAACTGTGACGGATCTAGGGTTTACAGCACACTAAGATGATACAACTTCTATACACGGTGTCGTTCGTCGAAATGACGCTGATTCTGACCCTCCTTTTCGAGACTCCTCTGAGGAAGCTGGTGATCATGGCGTTGGATAAGGTTAAGCAAGGCAGAGGACCAATTATGGTCAAGACTGTTGCTGGAACCGTTTTCGTTTTGCTATTGTCCAGCGTATACAGTATTGTCAATATCCAAAACAGCTCGATCGATCCCGGTGCTATCAATCCCACGGACCAGGTTCTTATGGCCACGCACATGCTTGAAGCTTCTCTCATGGGTATTTTTTTTTAATTGGCTCTCGAAATTTATTACACTTGTTTTTTTTTCCCTGATTGCTGGTTTTGGTCTGTGTTTCTGAATTGAGGATTTTCTGCACCAGGGCGAAGTGGATTCTTAGGTTATGTCGTTATGTAAAAATTCAGGAAATTATACATTTTACTTCATGTTATTTTTTTAAATGCTTGGTTTCTCGGTTACCAAATGTAGCATTATGAATTTGTTTAGGGTGTGCTTATAATAATTTTGATTTCAGATTTCGGATTTTTGAAGTGATTTTAAATCGGTTATGTTTGTTGATTTCTGATTTTAATTTTAATATTTTTAAGGAATTATTTCCGTTATTTAAGTTATTCATAAATCTTTAAAAGGAAGTTTTTTTTAATCAAATTGCCAATTTTTGATTTTTTTTTTCATTTTCGTCAAACAATTTTTTTTAGGAAATAAATGAAATTTTATGATATTTAGATGAATAAATATTTGAAGAAAATAATTAAAAACATAAATTTACAAAAAATAATTAAAACTTTTCTTAATTCTCTAGGTTTATGAAAAAAAAAATCCTAAATCAAAAAGTTAACCAAACAACATATTTATAATTTTTGATTTCCTTTCCTGAAAATCACTAGAATTGGTTTCGATCTTTTTTCATATTTCTCTATCTTATTTTATGTCTTGCCTATTAGATTGGAATACATTGTAAGATAAGTAGTTTTGTTTCACTTTAGATTAGCATGACTTCGATTTCTCTCTCTTTACTTTTCAGTTTATACAAAGTGTTACAATTTAATTGGTATGATAGAAATTTAGACAGAAGATCTTAAACCACCATTATCTTCAAATGCATTGGTAATTATTTTACAAAATGAGTCAAAAATCATAAAATCATTATTTAATCATAAATCAAAATCATTATCATTATCAAACACACCTAAGTTTTAAATGAGAATTTTTGAATTATGATAACCCTCTCTTTTTGGGCGTCATCGGGGAGTAGAATTGTGTTTATTCCAAAATAGCCCTTCAGGATGTAATTACTAGTTTAACTAAGAATGCTATAACTGGAAGCTTTCAATTTCTCAATATGAGAAAATGCCTTTATTTAGGTAAAACTCGCTCGTTTATGCTTCCATGTTAAGCATTAGCACTTTTAATAAATCAATGAGGCTTAATAAAAATTAATAATAATAATAATTTAAATCTTTTTGTATTTGTCCAAGCTTCCATCTTTGCTAGCGTCTTTGCCATGTATATGAACCCTATGTTTAGATTTAACATTGGTAATTTGTCTCAACCAATTTATTATGGTTCCTTGGTGGAAGCTTTAGCCTAATGATGACAGCTGAACCTTGCTTGGTTATAGTCCCACTCAAATAGCTGGATCACCTGTGCAAAACTATTTTGATTTTGAGATGCACTCATGGCTTATTGACTAGCATGTAAATATGAAGGATGTGGAACCATAGTTCCTTTTGCCCCTGTTTTTTTTTTTTTTTTGAGGTTGGGCTTAATACCGCTAGTCTATTGCATACAAATGTGCATTCTCTTATCAAAGTTTATGTTCTGTAGCTGATGCTTAGTTTGGCTGGTAGCTTCGTGAATCATGCAATTGAGCAAGAGTAGATGTTATCTTTTGAAGTTAGATTGTTAGTCCTCAGGTTCCAGTAATCTAGTTACTTAATAGGAAATGTGAAGAGAATGTATTAAACATTAATCATTACTTTGTTGTCCAAACAACTATAGTTCCTTGATCAAATGGCCACCCTTTTCAGAATCATTGTTTTCTCTGGGATAGACTAGTGAATGATCTTTTCTTGCTCTAGTAGTGCATGTAACTGTGTGCATAAATAACAATCCTCAACTATTTTTTGTACACATGTATCTAGAATGAATTTTTCACTATGGTACTCAGATACACATTTCTCTCTTTCCTAGAATAAGGCATGACTGCTCTCTCAATACATTTAGAAAAATTCTGTGCAGCTTTGTCGCTGCAAAGTTGATTTCATGAACCCTAAGTTTCTGTGCATAGACAACTAGAGTTAATCTATGCCAAACTTTCAAACCTTCTAGCAACAACATTCAGAGCGTTCGTGTAAAACAAGAGTTAGGAAGATGTATTGCAATTGATAATGAGTCATTGAAGAAAGGGAAAGATATTGGGAATTAGCTGTTGATTCTGGCATATAGCAGATATTTTGCAAGATGGACTGTACGACGTAATTTGAAGTAAAAGAATGTGAAAGCACAGAGTTTTCAAAAATAAGGGATTTTAAGTTTAGGTCGTCTTTGCTTTACTTTTTCTGAGACATAAAACACTGAGGATGACTTTGCCAGTTTGCCTAAAAGTTTAATCGATGGGGCACCGTCTGAACTTATGCGTCCAACAATAAAAATCAATAATTTATTCAATCAAGTTATTACAAAATAGTGTAAAAAATCCATGGTAAATGTTGTAAAATTTTTGCAAATTTTAATGCTTTTAAATATTAGACCAGTAATATTACATATCAAATGTGTACGAGTTAAATAAGAAGTTTCAAGCTACGTTTATTGAGGGGTAATAAGATTAAATAAATAGTTCAATGTCTATGCAAAACTAACAAAGAAAATTAAAAGAATTAAACTACATAAAGTATAATAATCATAAAAGATTTAAGTATGTGAAAAAAAAATACAAGTAATATTATATAGTATAAATAACAATGAATAGTTATATAAATAACAAGGGATAGTTAACAAACCCTAGTATTTGTTTTTTCAAAAAACAATACTTAGGAAAATTGAACCACTAAAATTTATGAAATGATGTTAAACTTTACAGTTTTACTATATTTCAGTAAATAAAATTGGTAAAACTGAAGAGTACATTATGAATATTATACCAGTACGCAGTATGTAAAAAAAAAATCAAATAATAAATTTGAGATGGAATGCTGTTATTTATTTGTGTAAAATAAAGAGATATATTTATAAATACAACAAATGAACAAATTTTATCACCCTTCTAAACCAAGTGTGCCTCTGTCCATGGGTATTGCCATCAAATTGTTCTCTGGATTTGTAAATCTATGAATTATGCAGCTCTGTTCCTTAACCATTTTTCTGGTGTGAAATGTTAAGTCATCTTGAATGGCAGCTGTTTCAGAATATCCATTGTAAAATTTATCATGTAGATGTTGAGAAATTACGCAAATTTCCGATAAGTCATATTTATAAGAAAACAAGAATAGAAAAACAACACACACATTTGATAACGGAGGCTGGCCAATCTTGCTTACGTCTTCGGACCTGGTGCAGATCTTTTTACTGAAAGGGGAGAAATTACACAAGTTGTTTACAACACTCACAACTCACAACACACAACCCAATTACACCAAGAAAATTACTCTCAATTTTCTCTCAGAAAAGTTTTTCTCTCTAAGCTTTTCTCAATTGGAATGAACACTTTGTTGATTAATTCATTACAATTACACATCTCTTTATAAGAAAATTCACTCTTTGAATTATTTCTTAAATTAATGGTTCTTTGAATTAAGCTCTTTATTTTGCTCCTTAATTTGTTCTTTAAATTAAGGAGCTTTATAGCAATCTCCAACAATCTCCTACTTGAAGACTGATTTCAATCTGTCTTCACACCTCGATCAATGCAACAACTTTTCTAGTCTTGTTACTCTAGCAGACCAATTAAAGTTGAGCACAACTTCAATTTGTCAATAATCACCACATTTGTTAACATATTCGTTGGATTTTTGCTTCCTTGAATCTTTTTTGTTGGATCCAAGTCTTTTATGTCAAACTCCTTTGACAATTGATGTTTAAACCTTCTAATATCATCCATATCTGAACCTGTTACTAACATATCATAAACCTAACATATCATAAACATAAAGTAGTAAAATGATATAACTGAACCTATATCTCTTGAAGTAGCAACAATGGTCAACATTGCACTTCTGGAAACCTTCTTTGTGCATGAAACTGTCAAACTTTCTGTACCATGCTTGTTTCAGTCCATACAAACTCTTTTTAAGTTTGCACACCACGTTCTTCTTCCCTCTTTCTAAGAAACCTTCTGGTTGGTACATGTATATCTCTTCATCTAAATCTCCGTGAAGGAATGCAGTCTTCACATCCAACTATTCAAGATGAAGATCTTCAATGACTACAATACTCAACACTGATCTGATAGTATTGAGCTTCACAACGGGAGCGAAAATGTCAGTGTAATCAACTTCTTTCTTCTGTTGAAACCTTTTGATAACTAGGCGGGCTTTGTATCTCTTGGAACCATCATGCTCCTCTTTCACCCAGTACACTCATTTGTTGTGAAGTGCCTTCTTTCCCATAGGTGACTCAACTAGTTCCCATGTCTGGTTGGAGATAAGAGATTTTATTTCTTCTTTCATTGCAAGCTCCCACTTGCTGGAATCTTGAGTCTGACAAGCTTCATCATAGCATTCAGGTTCCCCTCCATCAGTCAGCAACATATAGTTCATGTATCTTCTATTAGGCACATGAGGTCGAGAAGAACTTCTTAATACAGGAGCTGGAGTAGGAGGTTGTGGTGTGTCGGATTACTGCGTACTGCTCTGTCCAACAAGTTCCTCTGGCTGAGGACTTATTACAATTGGTTTCGTTGCGAAACTATTTGGGACATCATCTGCATCTGCAAATACTGACTCATTTTATGCATGTCCTTATACATCACCATTTCGTTGAAAATCACATCTCTACTACGGATCACTTTCTTGTTTTCGCCATCCCAAATGCGGTAGCCAAACACATCCTTACCATAATCGATGAATGTGCATTTCTTGGATTTGGGATCAAGCTTATTCCTGCCTTGATCACTGATATGCACAAATGCTACACAGCCAAAAACCTTTAGATGTGATAGTTTCACTTCTTTTCCGCTCCATACCTTCTCTGGTATTCTATACTCCAATGGAAAAGATGGACCTCGGTTGATCAAGTAAGCTGCCGTGTTGATTGCTTCGGTAGATCTGATTGTATACGAATGCTTTTGGCTTTTTCTGTCAACGTTCGGTTCATACGCTCAGCTACATCATTGTGTTGAGGTGTGCTTGACACAATTCTTTCTATTTTGATCCTGTGCTCATAGTAGAAATTTTTGAATCTGGTGTCTTTATATTCACCATCATTATCGGTTCTGAGCTTTTTGATCTTCAAACCCGTCTCATTTTCCACCATAGCTTTCCATCTTCTGAAAGCCTCAAATACTTCAGACTTATGCTTTAGAAAGTAAATCCATACCTTCCAAGAGTGATCATCGATGAAAGTCACGAAGTAGTGTTTCCCACCAATGGATGAGACGGTTGTCGGTCCCCAAACATTAGAGTGGATAAGCTCTAGCCTTTCCTTCTTTGGGGTTTTGCCACTTGTCTGAAAGCTGGCTCTCTTTTGCTTTCCATGTATGCAATCTTCGCACATGTCTATCTCTGTAGACTGTAGGCCTGAAAGTTTTCCCTTTGAGTGCAAAATCTTCATCCCCTTCTCACCCATGTGGCCTAGTTTCTGGTGCCACAGATTTGGTGTTTCATTGCCTAATGCAACTGCGATTGAACGTGTCACTATTGTCATGTAAAGAGTGCCACTTTTTTTGCCTTGAGCAACCGTCATTACACCTTTTAAAATCTTCCAATCATCACTATGGAAGATCGTAGTGTAGCCTTCACTAGCCAATTGTCCTACTAAGATTAAGTTCTTTCTTAGGTTGGGAATATGCCTGACATCCTTTTGTTTCCAAACAGACCCGTTTAAATTAATCTTCACTACACTTTTGCCAATAATAGCACACGATTGATCATCACCAAGATATATCTTTCCAAGATTTTCGGGGACATTTCTCGAAGAATTCTTTCTGTGAAGTAACATGGAATGATGCTCCAGAGTCTAACACCCAAGATTCTTCGTTGCTCTTCAAAGAGCATATCAATGCATCATCTCTTCCATCTTCTCCTGAGATGGAAGTAACATTTGCCTCTGCCTTTACTTGTTTGTCCTTCGGTGCACTTTTGCACTGATTTTTGTAGTGCCTGATTCTTCCACCATTCCAACACTTGATAGTCTTCGAGCTATGAGAATTATTAGGATTCTTGGATTTGGACTTCCTGTCCTTTGATCTACCTTGGTAGTCTGTTCTGGCACGTTTATTCCCTCTGGTTGAATCTCTTCCTCTTGACTCTGTATGCAAAACTGAAGAGGTTGATGATTCATCCGACTCTCTACGTCATATCTCTTCACTGAGAACCAGATCACGAACATTGTCAAATTTTAACTTATTGCTTCCTGACGAGCTACTCACAGCGTGATAGTAGCATTCTAGCTTTCTGGTAAAGAAGACAAAAACATCAATGCTCGTACTTCTTTGTCGAATTCAATTTCAACTGAACTCAACTGAGTTATGACTGTGTTTAGTTCATTGAGATGTTGAACTACCGATGTGCCTTCTATCATCCGCAAGTTGAACAAACGCCTCATCAAATGCACTTTGTTTGAGGCCGATGGCTTCTCATACATATTGGAGAGAGCTGCTATAAGACCCATTGTAGTATTTTCCTTTGTTATGTTGAAAGCAACATTGCGGGATAGCATCAATCGAATAACTCTGAGGGCTTGTCTGTCTAGAAGATTCCAATCTTCTTCCTTCATAGCCTCTGGCTTTTTCCCTGAGAGAGGTTGATATAGATTTTTTTGATACAGATAATCTTCTATCTACATTTTCCAAAACTTGAAATTTGTGCCATCGAATTTCTCGAGTTTCACCCTTCATCTGCGGCCATTGCTCCCACCCAAATCTGACTTCCTTCGGATCGTTTCTGACTATTTCTGCAAACCATCGTGTATTAGAACACTTCTATCAACGAACAAATATCGTCGACAAATTTCACTATTCACGTGAATAATAATTTGTAGGAAATTGACAGAAAGTACCACCAAAAGCTCTGATATCAGTTGTTGGGAAATTACGTAAATTTTCGATAAACCATATTTATGAGAAAATAAGAATAGAAAAATAACATATTTGATAACAGAATTCGGTCAATCTTGCTTACGTCTCCATATCTACTGCAGATCTTTTTACTAAAAAGGGAAAAATTACAGAAGGTGTTTACAACACTCACAATTCACAACCCACAATCCAATTACACCTAAAAAAATTACTCTTAATTTTCTCTCACAAAAGTTTTTCTCTCTAAGCGTTTCTCTCAATTGAAATGAATACTTGGTTAATTAATTCATTACAATTACATATCTATTTATAAGAAAATTCACTCCTTAAATTAATGGTTCCATGAATTAAGCTCCATGTTATGTTCCTTAATTTGCTCCTTAAATTAAGGAGTTTTATAGCAACAGTAGATAATTGGTATAACAAGTTTACGTAAAATTGCGTTTAATATTTTTAGCAAACCTCGAAATAATTGTGGGTTGAATTATTTATTATTCATCGTGCTGAGTTTTTATTACTTGGCTTTTAAGCTATCATCTAAAGGATGAATATGAATTTTCCGTTTCAATATATTCACATTTCTTTCTAAGGTAACACTGATTTGATTTATGCAATACACATTACTATTCTTTAACTGTGATTTCAGTGTTAACCACATGCAGGTTTTTTTCTGTTCCTTTGCTTGATGGTAGATAGGTTACACCATTACATAAGAGAACTTAGGTTACTTAGAAAGACCATGGAGGCCGCCAAAAAGCAAAACCGTGTATATGAAGATGGTGAAGGTAGCAATGCACAGGAGCTTAAAACCTTAGGAGCTGAGATTGCTGAATTGAAGACTAAGATGAACGAGCTGGAATCTGAATGTGAGAGAAAAGCAAAGGAGGCGAAGGCTTCTGAAGCCGAAGCTGAGGCCCTAAGGAAGCAATCAGAGGGATTCCTCATGGAATATGCTAGATTGCAAGCAGACAATCAAAATCTTCGAAACCAGTTACAATGTATTGACCAAAGCTTGTCAATCTCTGACAGTAGAAAAGACATGTAAAATCACATAATTTTGGTAGTAAGTTAACAATTTTCTTCATTATCGATTACCTATATGCATCAAAATATTGGGAGGGAAAATAGAGGGACCCTTTTATTTCTTTACAAGTCTATACTAATGTATAGAACTAGTAAAAATGTTGCACGTAAGTAAACTTTGATTTTATTGGAGTGTTTTAGGGAAATCTATATGTTACTACTATATGTACAATATGCATGCACATCTATAATTTTTGTAAATTCGGATGTTAGTGAATGGGCATCTGGAGGCTTCCATCATCTGTTAAATAAATTTATGGATGTCAAACCTGTTCAGGCTTTCTCAATTTTATTGTCCCTTTTGCATGCAGTGAAGATATTCCAGGTCTCTGACTCTAAAATGTAGAATTGGTGTTTTTTTTTTATGATAATGATACAATATAAGATTAGTGATTTAAAATTAACACTTCAATCGAATTCAATTCATTTAAGGTTAATCTAATAAATTAAACATGTCTAAATTATCTAATTCATAAATTCAAACGAGTTACATCACCTTATTCATGAGCGTTATTAAGTTAAATAACTTTCAACTTTTAGTTAAAAAAATATCTTTATTAATAATATTATTATAAAAAATATATATAATTCTTATATTCATAAGAATATTTTATTTTTAATTTTATAAATATGAATGTGTCATGAGTTATTCAATTTAACTTATATAAAAATAAATTAAAACTTGATTATGTAAAATTTCAACTAAAATGAGAACTTAAACAAAGTGAAACAACTTATTTTATTTCAATGTTCACAACTCTAATTAAAATTTGTTTGTGGCTTATAGCTTATTAAAATTTGTTTGTGTGGCTTATAGCTTATGTATTTATTTATGATTATTAGGATGTAAACACTACCATATAATTTTATTAAAAATTAATGAAATTAGACAAGATGATTTTGTTTTTAAATAAAGATTTATTTTTAATCCTTTTTATATGATATTAATATCATTTTTTGTTAACACCATATATAACTTTTCTCCGTACAATTTATAAGATGAATGATGATTCTATGAAAGTAGAGTCATTAGCATACTTTTTTACTTAATATTTACTTGTTTTATTCAATAAATAGTATTTTGGGGGTAAAAAATATTAAAATATAATTTTTTAGTGAAAAAGGATAAAAATATAATTTTTGAAATTTTTATGGATTTTTTATTAATTGTTAACGTATAACCAATCAGGAGCTGCCATGTGGAGTGCCACGCAAGTAGAATAACTGACTGAGTAAGCCATGCGGATGCCACGTAAATAGGGACAATGAATCACGTTACACCGCATGTGAGGAGGATGAAACGCACACCACGTGTCAGCATGGCATTCAATCCGAGTTCGAAAATTGGTGAAACTGTCTTGCCACACATCTCCGCGCCATTGCTCCGTGTGATCCACCCATGTGCCATGCCATCTGTCGCGCTATGATTGGCTAGCATTGTCATATTTTCTTGTTTTGATCATAGCCCTTGATCTGAAGTTGATTTGACGGTCCATATTTCACCCAAGCAATATTTAAGCCCATAATCACTCCATAAACCCTAAGTGGCCTACATTAGCATAATTTTGGTCAATTTTTGGAGATAAAAAGAGAAAAATACAAAAAATTCAAGAGGTGACACAATTTTGATGGAGATTAAAGAGGAGTATGTTATTAATCTAGGAATCTATGAACCTAATTTTCATCATGTGATGATCTAATATTTTACCCAAATTATAATTATAATTTAATTATATTATTTCATCTGATTTGTATGTTATTAATTGTTTGGCCAACAATTTATCTGTAGAGACAGTTAAATATATTTGAGAAAATTATTTAATTATTTTTCTTGATTAAATAGCATGCATAGTTTCTAGGTAGAGATGTATGATTTTTATGTATGTGATCCATAATTGATGAACTTAATGAGTAGTATGCAATTTAATTGACATGAGAGTGATTAAATTAATTACTATATAGTGTGTTGTTTACTTGAAAAAGGAATACATGCTAGGTTAGATTCAATTAATCATGTAATTAATTGATAATTATTTTGGGGGAATTTTAGCAATTTACATATTTAGAAAATTGAAGGATTAAGTATTCTTAGATATTTTCTCATATATTTTCTTAGTTACCAAAATTGATTTAATTAATTATTGCTATTTACTTTTAGTTATTTTAATTTTGTTTTCTTAAAATATAAAAACACTAAAAAATTGATTTTTATTATTTTTAGTTTTAAAAATTAGTTTATAATAAAATAATCTCTGTGGGAACATTCTTTTCATATCATTATATTACTTGTTGCGATATATATACTTGCGTATTCATTGCACACATTTCATGTGTGGCGATCAATGAATAAACTATTAAGACCTTGGATCATCTTGTGGGGGGTGGTCTTCGGCCTTATGATTCTTAAGTCAATAACTGTAAGATGAAGGAGAGAAGAGATCCCAATCTTGCTATAGTAATTGTATAAAAAGAGAGTGATTAGTTGTGATTCTATGTTATTAGATGATAAGATATTAAGATTGTGAATTATGTTATCCATTTGTGACTATATATAGAGGAAAGAATAAACCTGGTAGCTTATCTATGTCTAATTAGGATTGATTTGTTACAGCTTTGTAGATAACTATATGTTGTAGATTTTATTTTTAATTATATGCTAAATTATCCTTTAATATATATAAAAGATAATCTTTAGATCTTTAAGATAATTAAATGATAATTATTGGGTCACTATCCTCTTAAATAACAATATTACGTTAACACTTGTATGATGATTATACACTTATTGGACTTGGCCCATAAGGCTATTTACTTACTGGGATCACTATTTGAATGCATGTGAGATGCATCAAATTATCCCTGACATCAACCCCCCAAACTTACTAGTCTTTGGGATAGAATGACTTATTGTAATTTTTGTGAATACTTGTATTAAATATTTCTTCCAATTTTATTTAGGCTCTGAGTTTACACTCGCATGATTTTTTATTATCCAAGTGAAAAACTTTACAGCATGTATGGTCATTTGAAATGTGCACGATGGTGTTATGTTGCCGATGATGTCTTTGAACTTTCAATCGAACTTTCGATCAAAAAGTTGCATTGAAGTCAACATCTTTATCAAGGAAGTCAAACACTCACTTATATTTTTGTAGGAAGTTCAAAATTTTCAAATCTTAACCCTAATCCTTCTAAGATTAGATAAGCGATCTTTTATTTCTTCATATAGTGAAATATAATTATTTTCATCATCCAAACACTATGTACCTCATGATACTTATATCATATTTTTCTGCACATGAAGTGATGAATACTATATCCATGGATTGGGTCTAGTCACTGTGGGTGCATATTGAGACGGATGACGACTAGCACAAATAACAAGCATTAATGGTTGAGTAGGGGTATGGCCAATGAAGACTTGGCCGATGGTACCCAAGCTGGTGGTGACATAGCGAGTTGTGATATAGTTGGCGATCTTCTAGGTGGTAGCCCTCTGGACAATGAGGTATTGGCAAACAAAGTTATAGCCAACGAAGTTCTTGCCAACCAAGTCTTGGCTAACAATGTTCTGGCTGGAAATGTCTTAGGCATTAACATCTTGGCTTGCAACATACTGGGCATTGAAATTATGGTTGGCCCATTACTAGCCGACACTCCTATGGCTAATAATGCTCCTATCAGGAAGATCCATATCCATTAATGGATATGGTCTTTCCAATCAATGCAATATATGAAGACAATTTTAGGATCCTAGCAGGATTGTTATTGAGATGACTTCCTTCTTTTTAGAAGAATTTTCCTAAGTGTGAAGAGACCTGATATTGTTCTTGTGGTACCTCTATTTTCTAACACTTGGAAACTTCTTTATAACCCTTTTCCCAATTTATGCACTACCATTTCTCATTAGAATGAAGTAACATAAAGATATAAAAGGCTGGACACCTTTAGGAAGTTTAGGAGATTGAGATCATATCTTGATCACTTCAAGTTCTAATAGGACTAATATCCTAGTATACTTTAATAAATTATACTCTTGGCTTGTGCTTGGACTTTGTCCAAAATGTAGACAGATAGTTGAACCTTTAACACGACATTTGATTAAGAAGGATGCACTATGATGCTTCTTAATGGGTGTCTATTCTCTTAGGAGGACACATATTATGGCTCGGCCTAGAAAGGAGGTGATGAAGGCGTTATGGCCTTCGCCTTGTATTATTTTATAAAATTTACCTTTAACACTTACTTGTAACATTATTTTTGAACCTGATTGTCACCTCATATACTTGGGAGGTCGTGGAACTAAGATTTGACATGCTAATGCGGGAGGATGCACTGGCATAAAATGAGAAGTGAATCGTAGACCAAGGATGAGTAAAAATAGGAATGATTTCTTGATCACGGCTCAACCTGGCTTGGCTGAATGAACAAGCTTAGAACCTCTAAATTGGGTAGCTACACCCTAGTCGACTAGTAACATTCCGGGCTGGCGGTGAAATTTTTGGCCAACCACTTTCTAACTGGTCACACCTCTAGTCGTATTATTTTTGGTTAGTCATAACCCAAGCCACTCTTAGTAGGTCACATCCTTGGATGACCACCCTCTTCGCTGGTTATTCGTGTTCCTAGTTGGTCTTACTTTCTAGTCCTTACCTATCTGGTCGGATGGTGGTTCATTCTTTAGACCATGCTTTGGCTTTATTAGGAGACTATTGGCTTTAAAGTTTGGGTGACATTTAACTTGTAACCGTGAACTTACTTTTCTATTAAGGCCTTATTTTGTTTGTTTGAAATTTTTCTAAGTTAGGGGTGATTTTCTTATCCAAGTATTGCTTAGTTAATCCCTCTGGTCTATCAGCGCCTCTACTTGGAAATTTTTCAAGTGGTCCAAGCATGAGATAGTTCTTAACTTGGGAAAAAATTTAATTACTACTTTGTTGAAGATTTATCATCTCACTTACTGAAGCCTTGTAGACTTAAGTATGGTGTAGGAATGTGAATGTAATTCTTAGATCTAAGGTGATATGGCTTGTGAGCCTAACCTTGAAAGTATAGAGCTTACATGTTGGAATACCTCTTATTCACTACCTTGGAAGGGTTGTATGCCCTCGCTAGATATTGAGGATTTTATTTCGCTTAATTACGATGTGTGGTAGTCTTGGTGCTAAGGCACAAGACTCATAGGCTGGGATGCTTCCTGAATCGTACAACCTATGATTAAGGTATGTCCTCATTGTAACTTAACGTGTTCAACTTCCATTGATCTTCTGGAGATTTAGGCCCTTAGGCATAGTACTCACTTGTGGTGCATTGAGGGCTCTAAACTCTCTAATCCTAGGAATCTCATGCCTACTCGTAGGGTTATTTCATTTTCAATGCCTTCTATATGGGTACTTTTTTATGGGATATTGAGGGTTGCTTAGTAATAGAGTGGTAGAACTCTCGATCCTTGGCTCCCTTTCAAGGTTTAAGGTCGGATTAAGAGGAAATTAGATCAAGTTACAATGTTCTCCATATAAGGGTTGACCCAGACGACACTACCTATGATCAAGGTGCATCTTTCAGGGTTACTTAACAACTTATATAGTCCATTTGGTGGTATGGGCCCTAAGGAACATTACTCACCTATAAGATTGCTTCTTATTCTTTGTTTGGGTAGAGGTGCAATCTCTAGCTGGGTGTAAGACACTGAGAGCTTTGGATTATTTTAGGCCCAAGAAACTTTAGTCCACTCTTAGTTTAATATTGGACTTTCTAACCTATTGAATCTTTTGTTGTATATATATACATGGTCTAAGTACTTACAAACATAATTTTATTAAAATAAAAGTGTTGGTGAAGCACTATCTGTCCTTTTGTTACAGTATAGCGTTGTTTTTGGCCAATGCAAATTCTCCATACGTAACTTCATATGCTACTCTCTGTCCTTCCATGACTACCATTATATTTGGATCCTTAGAAGGTGATGATATGTAGAGGCGACATTCTTATGCATGTATATAAATGATCTTTTTGAATTTTTGTTATGGGACCTTTCTTGACAATGTTCACCTCTTGGGTGTATGTTTTTTGGGTATTGTGTGAATCTTTATAACCTAAGAGGATTTCAAACACGTTCTAGACTTCTAGGTATTTTGTTAATCTTAATAACCCAAGAATTGTCAGAATATATTCTAGACTTGATGTATCTTTCCTACCTAAGTGCTCTTATAAGAGACTTAGATAGATCTTTGGAGTACGCTCATAAAGTACTCTCACATAAAATTGTAGACTTTATCATTTGCATAGACGTTCTGGGCATGTACATAAATACATCCTTAGCCTTGATTTAGGCACTTCTTTATTAAGGTTACACTGACAACAGTTTTGTGGTTGTTAAGTACATGGTGAAGATGTCCCTAACTGCTGACTAGCTAGTAGTTTTGGACAGCTCAAATATTTCTTTAACTCTTTAAATGCTTTCTCATAATTCTAGTATCAGGAAAAATTATATTTCATATGTAATACTCTGAAGAAACGTGCACACTCATCAATTTCTCGTGAGATGAAACGTTCAATGCAACCACTCTTCTTGTCAATCTCTAGACTTCCTTGATATTCTTAGGAGGGTGTATATCTATCAATACTTTTATTTTCTTAGGGTTTTCCTTAATTTCTCTTTTGTTGACCATGAAACGAACTTTCCTAAACCTACTTCAAACATACACTTGGTTGGGTTTAGCTTCATTCCATAATTTATCTAATATGTGACACCAATATTTTTTAGGCTAAACAAAATGAATATGTAACAAAAGAGCCCCTGATTGGTCATGAAATTTATCTTTTCCTAATCAAGGCTATACATCCATATTTGAATATGTCTAGAGTAAGTACCTAATAAGAAGAAAGCAAAATGTCCTATGTGTGGCATCCACAAGCTAGTCTATATATGGTAATGGGAAAATTTCTTTTAGACATGCCATATTCAAGTCAATGAAATCTACACTCATTTTTCATTGCCTATTGCCTTTTATGACCAAGACAACATTGGCCTGCCAATCAAGATAGTACACTTTTGTTAAATATCCAACTTTTAAGAGTTTTTCAACTTTTACTTTTATGGCACAATATCTTTCTTGATTGTATGATCATTTCTTTTACCCGATAGATTTAAATTTTTGGTCCACATTGAAATGGTGCATTATGATTTCTCGATCTATGCCAAGCATATCCTTATGGGACCATGTGAACACATCTTTATTTTTTTCTTAGGAACTCATCTAACCTCTCTTGTTTGTTCGGTGGAAATGATGTACCCATACAGATGGTCTTATGAGGAAAATCCCTAGATAGGACCAATAGACATGTTTGTTATACCTATTCGGATACAAGAACATACCTTTGATAAGGGTCAAGTTCCTGGTCACACATAATAGCGGATATCACCCCGTGGGATAGAAGTAACTTAGGTCCATCTCACACAACCAGAAGGATAGTTGGCAGGTAAAGGTCATATGATAAAGGTTAACCTGATAGGTGTTCCAAATTGATCACACTCTAGCCAATTACATATGTCCTGGGTGATTCTCCGTGGTCAGTAATGTTTTGGCAGAAAGTGTTGGTCCTGGGTGATAACACTTGGCTTGGGCGACACTTCTTGGATGGCAACCTTTTGCTGGTGGTACTGAGCCTAGATGGCCTTCCCTTACTAGCCACCTCTTGATCGATAGTACTTCACCTAGGACTTGGGTCCTATCTCGGATATTCATCTTGCCAATCAAGCCCTGGATATCTATGGATCAAGCCTTATGCCCTCTAGGCATTGGAGGATTCCATAGGGACATTCTATGGGACGATGACTAGTCCAAGAGCCAATGGCTTTGGTAAGAAATCCAAGAAAGCATAGAGTGTATTTCCACCATCTTTAGACGGGCTAGGGTCCAAGCTCGCCTTACCTTTTTGGCCTACTTGGCCCATTATAGGTGGACAAGTCCAGGTATAACACTCATATTTCTGGCAAGTTGTTATGGAGTTGGAAGGATGGCCTACTGGCTAGTAGATTATACCTCTTAATTAGTTGTCAAGATCTGAAAGGTTGAGTTAGTTGTCTTATCCATGAATCTTTTTACAAGTCTAGAAAATATATGAAAATAGTAGATACGAAAATTTTAAAGTTTTCTTTTCAAAAAAGATTACTGCTAAGGTCTATGATCATTTTTTTTATCTTCTTTTTGTTTCTTAGCAGATCAAGAGCTTAGAAATGTTTTTTTTTTAAATCCTACAATTTTGAAAATTTTCAACTAAATAGATCACACTTTTTTCCTACATATGACACTAGATGTCGATACCAATTTTTATCAACACCTAGTAGAATTGTTTTCCATAGAATCTATAAGATGAATAAATTGTTAGGTCTTTGGACCACCTTATGCCCAACTGGGTAAACTTTGTAGCTATAAGATGAAGGTTAGAGGGGATCTTAATCTTGCTCTTGTAATTATATGAAAAGATAATGATTAGTTGTGATTCTCTATTATGTTATCTAGTAATTTTAAGATGATATAAGATATTAGATAATGATATTATATTATGCATATGTGATTATATAACGTGGAAAGAATAAACATGGTAACTCTAATTATAATTGAGTTTTTATAGCTTTATAGATAACTATATATTTTTTAGACATTTATTTTTTAATTATTTGTTAAATTATTTTTTAAGATAGATAAAGGATAATTTTTAAGGCTTTCATCTCTTTCATATAATTAAATAACAATTATTTAGTCCCTATTATTTTAAAATAATTATATTATGTTCATACTTGTACGATGATTAGTTACTTATTAATGCTCTCTTATACAATTATTTATTGACTAGAATCATCTTTTGAATGATATATTGTATATAATTTTAAAAATTATATGTTCAAACATAATGTACACATTTTTTTATATAAAATTCTAAGGTACTAATAGCTTAATGTCGTAACGAAGTTAACATGATTTTTTTGATAGAAAATTATTTTTCTTTGATCGAGCAATGAGTGATAATGCTTGATAGGATAAGATTACATGGCAAGACAATAAATTTAGTCATAATGTATTAATAATTTTTTTATGATCATATTATTTTTTACTATTATAAATATATAAAACTAAAAAATTAATTAAATAATTATATAAAAAATGATAATTTATACATATATTTAGTTATTAATTCTTCTATATTTATCTTTATTTTATTTTTTTATTAACTAAAATTATTTATTTTACATTTTATGAGGAAACATAAATTTGTAAATTTTTTAAAGATTATTTTTAAATTTATATGAATTTTTATTAATTTTATTTGAGAGATGAATTAGCTTGTATAGGCTATGGATCAAATTAGATGCCAGTATGCAAACAACGCTAATGGATACGATGGAAACCTAGCACGTCGTTCACATGGCATTAGCACGTACAACATGTCGTTTGACCCAATCCAACTTTGTCGCTGGCGCAACGGCATGTCATTGCATTGAAAATCCAACCTTTGTATCCCTTCACCTACCCAGTCCATTGTTCACACGCTAATCCCCTTATTTGCCACATGGACATGCGAGATTTGTTTCAATTTGTATCATTCAATGGTTTCTAATTAATCTAAACTTAAAAACCTATTTTTTCCGTATAACTAAACAACACTCCATCAAACACATTTAACATCCAAAAAGTCACAAAATTGAGAGAAAAATTAATCTTGGGTAATATTCGAAGAGGATTTTGAAGAAAAGACTGATTGTGGCTATATGGTTTCATCTACTAGTCCTTCAATAAGCTTTTTTTTTCTTTTTCTATTTTATTTTCATTACTAAGTTATTTAACCTTTGGTTTCTATGTTTAGGTTAATAATTCATTATAATATGAGTAATTTTGGACACTAGATTATGATTATGTATACCTTTTATGGTATGATTTAATTAAATTATTGATTTTTAATTTAATAATGTGATTAATTTTATGTTTGTATGTAATTAAAACATGGTAGATTTTGGATTGAGTTTATCACTAAATTAATTAGTGATATGTTTAATGTTAAATTATGAAATTAACAAGTAATTTTAAATTTTTATAATTAAAGTAGAAAGTTATAGTTTTTTATTATAATTAAGAATAATGACTTAATTTAAAAATTATGAATAGATTTAGTTTCGTTTAATTTAATTATTATTTTTTAAAAATTTATGCTGTAATTAAATTAAATGTAAAAAACTTACATCTAAGTTGTTCAATAATTAAAATTAATTAATAATTGTATAGTTAGTTAATTAAAAAATAAAAAAAATGTATGGAATATTAATAACACTTAGCTTTAGCTTCCTAAAGTTAAAGCAACGTGTTGAAAAGGGTTATAAATTTATAATTTATAAATTAGTCGAATCATAACTAACGATGAGATAATATCATAATCATACGTTTATAAGATTTATTTTCAAAAATCATGCTTTAATTATTTCATTATTTTATTATTTTTATCTTTTTGATTACCAACAAAATCCTAATTATTAATCATGAGTGATTTTTAGGATTTATATAGATATTTTTTACCACTAATGTAAGAAATGAATTTATTGATGATGTATAAACGAATATTTACAACCTATTTATACAAAAGAAAAGCAAAATTATAATAATTAAAAATAAACACAATTATGGAGAGACATGTTCTTGGACAGTCTATCCTTCCCCACCAAGCTGTTGGTAGCTGCTTTCAGCTGATGTGTTGGTTGTCACCAACTGGATCTCATGTTCTTTAATATTCTCCCTCAAGTTAGAATATATGTTAATTATTCCTAACTTATTAAGTAAGCTTGAGAACTGTGGAAAACTCAGGGATTTGGTAAATATATCTGCTGGTTGCTCTAATGTAGAGATATGATAAGTTTTGATCATTCCAGCTTGAATCTTTTCTCTTACTAGATGGCAATCGATCTCTATGTGTTTGGTTCGCTCATGAAACACTGGATTTGATGCAATGTGAAGAGCTGCTTGATTGTCACAATATAACTTGGTTGGTTGGGAGTGTTTGATACCCAGATCATCCAAAATATATCGTAACCAGGTTACTTCGCAACATGCTACTGCCATAGAGCGATATTCTGCTTCTGCACTTGATCGTGAGACTGTATTTTGTTTCTTAGTCTTCCAAGAAATTAGCGAGTTTCCAAGAAACATACAATATCATGTGGTTGATCGTCGTGTATCTGTGCATTTTGCCCAATCTGTATCACAAAAAGCATTTAGTTGTAATGAACTAGTTGTTGAGAAAAAGAGACATTGCCCTGGTGTTCTTGACATATCGTAGAACTCGTTGAGCTGCTTCCAAATGTGGTTGTCGTGGTTTATCCATATATTGACTGAGAATGTGCACGACATACACTAAGTCGGGCTTTGTGATAGTCAATTATATTAATCTCCCAACAAGTCTTCGATAGGATGTGGGATTACTGATGAATTCCCCTTCAACCTTGCTGAGGGATAAATTTTGTTCCATAGGTGAATTGGCAGATTTGGCACCAAGATAACCCATGTCCTCCAATATTTCAAGTGCGTACTTACGTTGTGACAGAACAATTCCCTTCCTGGAACGTGAAACTTCTATGCCCAAAAAATACTTTAATTCACCGAGATCTTTAAGCTTGAATTGTCTCATGAGATGATTCTTAGTTTCTTCAATGTCTTGTATATTGTTTCATGTTATGATTATATCATCTACATAGACAAGAAAAGACGAGAAGGAATTACCACGGGTTCGGACGAACAGTGAGTGATCATACTTGGATTGGTTAAAACCAGCTAACTTAAGTGTTGTTGATAGCTTGATGAACCACTTTCGTGAGGCTTGTTTGAGTCCATACAAAGATTTATGTAGCTTACATACTCATGTTTCCCCCTTTCGTCCGAATCCAGGTGGAAGGGACATGTAGACATCTTCATGAAGATCACCATAGAGAAAAGCATTGTTGACATCGAGTTGTCGAAGATGCCAATTTTGAATAGAAGCAATGGCAAGGAGAAGCCGAACAGTGAAAAGTTTCTTGGTAGTCAAAACCTCCAATCTGACTGTATCTTTTGGCCACTAACTGAGCCTTGTATCTTTCCACAGAACCATCAGGATTATACTTGATTTTGTAGACCCATTTACAACCAACTGGTTTCTTGTTTGGAGGAAGCTGTTGAAGCGTCCAAGTGCCATTAGTTTCAAGAGCATCCAGTTATTGTTTCATGGAAAGCCGCCATTTTGGATCATTGAAAGCTTCAGCAAAGGTGGTTGGTTCCCTGAGAATGGAAATAGAAGTAGAAAAAGCACGATGTGCAGGTGATAATTGGTCATAGGTAAGTACATGAGATAAAGAATGAGAAGTACCTTTGTCTTTGGACGATGCTGAGTGAGACGAAGGGAAGAACCGAGAAGGTAAGGAAGCTTCTACATGATATTTTTGAAGGTAGCTAGGAACATTGGTGGATCGACGAAGCCTATATGTGACTGGTGTTGGAGGAGTTATGTGTGGTAGAGAAGTTGACGATGATGTTTTTGGAGATGAATTTTGAAGATGAAGAGTGTCTGAGTTGATTGTTGGAAGGACAGATGGTGTATGATCAAGTGATATATTTGGATTGGTTGATTGACGAATGTTGGGTAGGTTATCATAAATAGTATCTTCTGATGGAGGAAATAGAGTTGGAGTGTTGACAGTGGAAGTGAAATAAGGAAATACATGTTCATGAAAGATAACATCACGAGACACTAAAGTCTTGTTTGTTTCCAGATTGTAGACGCGATAACCTTTGATCCCAGATGGATACCCAATGAATATGCATTTATGTGACCTAGCATCAAACTTGGTAAGTCGATCATGATGTATAGACACAAAACAAAGGGAACCAAAAACACGAAGGTGTTCATACCTAGGAGTTTTGTGAAAAGGACTTCAAATGGTGTTTTACCCTTGAGAACAGGTGTTGGAGTACGATTTATGAGGTATGTGGCTGTAAGAATGGCATGCCAATATGTGTGACACGGGCAAGAGAATGATCAGGTAAATGCACATGCCGATTAGTGACTAGAATGTTGGAGCTCATAAGGTTTTGGGAACAGACCATATGATCAGTTGCCCCTATATCAAAAATCCAACGAGTTTCTGAATGAAAAACAGTTGCACATAATGTGTTACCTGAAGAAGTAGTCACTTGATTTTCCATGCTACCTGATTTGGATTGATTGAGAAGTGTAAGGAGCTCTTGATATTGGGCAGATGTAAGATTGTGGGATGGTGTCTTTGTGTCAGAGCAGCTTTCCTGAAAGTCAGTATGATGAGCTTTGGAAGGGAAGTCATAACTTGTGTTTCTCTTATCTTGAATTACTCATTTCTTCCTACACATGTTGATGTCATGTCTATTCAAACCACAGAAATTACATTTGAGACGCTTTCGGCAGTTTTCAAAAATGTGTCCATTGAGACCACAAAAATCACATTTGAGGTGACTTCGACAATTCTCAAAATTATGGCCTATATTGTTGCATCTATTGCACTTGAGATGTGGGTTCCTTAGTGGGTAATTTTTCTGAGGATATTGTGGACGACTATCTCTCGCAACAAGTGCGGCAGCTTCTGGCATCCTTCCTATGCTTTGAGTGGAGACAACTCTTTGCTTTTCATCTTGAACAATAAGTGAATATACCTTATTTACTGTAGGTAATGGTTCCATGAGCAAGATTTGTCCGCGTGTTGATGTGTAAACCGTGTTAAGGCCCGTGAGAAACTTTATGGTTCGCTGCTTTTGTTGATATTCTTGTAATTCCCTTCCGGAATTTCCTCCACAGTGTGGAAGAGGACATAATGCATCACGACTATCCCATAAACTTTTCAATTTGGTATAGTATTCTCCAATGCTCACACCTTCTTGCATGCAATCATGAATCTCTTGCTCAATGTGGAATAGGTGCACGCTGTTGGTGTGCGAAAAATGTTCCTTTAATTCTTCCCATAGCTCATATACAGTATCACTATACATGACACTTTCTGCAATTTTGGGTGATATGGTGTTGAAGATCCATCCTTTGACAAGAATATTGCAACGAGTCCATTGTTTGATTTCTGCTTCAAGGTTTGTTGATGGCCTTTTGATCGTGTCGTCAATGAATCCTTCTTTGTTTTTGGTTATTAGAGCCATGAGCATTGCATGACTCACAATGTGATAGTTGTCTTGGTTTAAGAATTGAGCTACGAGAACCATGCCTAGTTGGTCTGAGTAGTGTAGATATAATGAATGGCTAGGGTCATCATACCATTTTGGTAAAGTAGGGTTGGTATTGGTAGTCATAGACATTTTTGGTTGAATAAATTTGAAAGAACGGGATAAGTTTAAGTGTGTTTTAGACAATAATGACTATTTATGAAATAAATAATGGACTGAAATATGCTTTATCTTATAGAAAATGAGTCAAGGATTACAGAACCGGAAATTTCAGCCACAGAATCGGTCGGAAAGTGGGTGAACCCGCGTCTGGAGTGGCTGGAACGGCGGCTGCAACGGTGGAGCACTGAACCGGATGAAGACCGAACCGGACCGGACCGAACCGGATCGGACCGGACCGAGGACCAAACCGGGTGAACGACGCGTCGTTTGTTTCAGCGCCGAGCGAACGACGTGTCGTTTGTTTCAGCGGGCGAGCGACAACGTGTCGTTGGAGTCGTCTTCTTCAGCAGCTGGCGCGTGTTGGAGTGTGTGGCTCCGGCGAGGCGCGTGGAACGCCGGCGAGTTTAAACAAGGCGCGTGTGAGCGCGTGGAGAGGTATTTTGGCTTGATTTTAATTGCAGATTGCTCGGACTTTTCTGAATAATATGCTGGGATGAAATTGAAATTATTTTGTGAATCGAAATTGGTTTTGAAAAAAAAACAGATCGAGGAAAAATGGGAAAAAAAATTCTATGAGCTGATTTTTATGGGAATTGTTTTCTAAGCTCTGATACCATGTAAGAAATGGATTTATTGATGATGAATAAACGAATGTTTACAACCTATTTATACAAAAGAAAAACAAAATTATAATAATTAAAAATAAACACAATTATAAAAAGACATGTCCTTCTCCACTAAGCTGTTAGTGGCGGCTTTCAACTAGTGTGTTGGTTGTCACCGGTTAGATCTCAGGTTCTTTAACAACTAATTAATAAGTTAATTTCATTAGTATTCTACGAATATTACTATCAACGTATTTTTAAAAAAAACAAGGATTAATATTTTACGTGTCTAAGGTGTGTCACTATGCCACGTAAAAATTGAATGACCTAATATCCTACGTAGAGTTGACATATTTAGTGAATAAAAATTATTTTTGACGTGATAACCAATCGTTGATACAAAACAACTGTTTTCTCTTCCACCATGGTTCACACCCCTTTTTCCCTTTTCTTTTCCTACGGTCGTTTCTTCTTAAGATCTGATTACCACCATTTACAAGACCTCCTTGCTTCCTTTTTCTTCAACCAAATAAGGATTCAAATCTTAGACTAGTTGTAGAGAAGAAGCACTTAAGTTTTTCTTTTTCAATAATCTTGGGTTCTCTGGTTCCTCCAAGGTCGCTCCTCTATGGTATGTCGTATTCATTGTTGGGTGCTGTGTGCCATCGTCATTGCTGGGTGTCTTCACGCAGTGCTTCGTTTGATTGGAAGCTGCTCTAGTGAGCGATTGGTCGTGGTTGTTGGTTTTTAACCATTGAAAAAGTATTTTACATTGTACCTTTGTACTCTATTTTGCCTTGAAACGAAGTACAACTCTCGACTTTGATGAAAAATAGTTGGAACGGGATTGGGGTGGCACTGCAATTCTTTAATATAATATGATTAAAGAATTTAATCATAATTATTTTTTACTTTTTTATATCTTTAAATATTTCATTATTTTTTATTAATATAAATAGGTAATATTAAAAAAAAATTACATAATTAAATTACAGGATAATATGATATAAATGTAATGCAAAAATGACTAGTATGGTACAATTAACATAAAAAAAATATGACAATAATATAATATAAATAATATAACAATTACTACCCTATAATGGGATAATCGAATCCTAAAATTTTAGGACAAAACAGTCAAGACATTATCATATTCACTCTTGGACGGTGGTCGTACGAAAGTAAATTATTTGATTTTTGTTTTTTTTTTCTTTTAAAAAATGTGAATTATTTGGTTAAAAATAGATGCCCATTATCTAATATTTTAAATGGTATAAATAATTTTATAATAAGATAAAGATAATTGGTTTAAATTTTGTTTGAAAATAAAAAAAGTATATTAACAAAAACAAAAAAATGAAATGGATGATTTTAGAGAGGAATGCAATCGGTATTGTTACAAACAGAACTATTGGGTACAACTTTTTATGCATTCTTTTATATATTATTCTATTTATTTTAGTGATATGTGTTGTTTTATTTTGAAATTATACTTTCTTCCAAATAAAAAATATTTCATTACATCATATAACAATAAATGGATGAAAGAATACCCCATAAAAATTGTTCATAGTAATCGTCTAACAACAAAATCAATAAGGTGTAATTTTGGACTGAAAAAACCATTAGAAATAACTTTATTTTATTTTATTTGTTTTAAAAGATTTTTAAATTGATTTAGTTTTAAATTTTAAAAAATCTATTTAACATAGATTTGATTAGGTTTTTAAATTTCAAATATCAATCACAACTTAATCAATATATATATATATATATATATATATAATTTATTTTATTTATTTATCTTTAGATTATTGATCTTTTCTTTAATTTAAAAATTTAAAGTTTTAATATGTAATCTTTGTTATCTATAATCATAATTTTTTTTATTATAGTTATACTTGTACGTATTATATAGATAAAAATATTTAAATTAATATATATTTATAAGTTATATTGAAAGTCTAAAATTACCTAACTTATATATTAAAAATTATGATATTATATATAATATAAATTATAAAGTTTAAAGTATATAATTAAATTTATTTTAAGGAGAAAAAAATATATAATTACAATCAAAAAAATAATAATTTTTTCCAAAACTTATCCCAATTAATGCAATTTTTTTAATTCAATTGACTTAATTTTACATCTTTAATTAATTTAATTTAAATTTTATCTTAAAATTAAACCCACCTAATTTTATAGATATTGTTACACACGTTGTTAATTTTGTATCCATTCATCTTTTTTTCTTTCTTTTTTATGTGTCATTTGTCATCATTCAATCATTCAACCATTTTCAAATAATGAATTATTATTAAATTGACTTATGTGTGGATTTTTTTTATAGGACACTATGTTTAGATGATTTTTTTTTATATTTATAATAAATTAAAGTTTTCACTAAAAAATATAGAAGGAAAGTATAAAAAAAATCAAAATTAATTTTTTTAAACACATCAAAATTTCAAAAAAATAAAAAAAATAACCAACAGTCAGGGACACGACTAGAATTTAAATTTTAAGGGACTAACATACTTTGTTTTTAAATTTCAATGGATACAAAAAAATAAATTAAATATTTTAAAATTAGTTTCAAGAATTATAAAAAAAATTCTATGTATATTTTCTAGAAAAAAATTTATTTTTGAGTTGGAAGATCCATGACATAGCATTTCAAATATTAATAATTTTTATTATTGGAAATAAAAAAGAAAATAAAAGGAAAAATTAAAAAAATTAAAAGATTTGTTAAACTTTTTTGGAATTTTATAAAAGGAATGAAAAAAATTCATATTATTAATTATATAAGTATCTTTTTATTTTTACCTTAATAAATATGTTATGAGAGACATAGCTAGAGACATTTTTAAATTAAACATGGGCCATATTTAAGTTAATATATTAAGTGGAGGGTAAAAGTCAATTTTGCATTCCTTTGTAAGTTAAATCAATATCATTGTAATTAAGTAGTTTTCTTCGAGACTAAGGGTGGCCATTGCACCCACTATTCAGACTAGTTCCGTTGCTTTTAGTACGTAGTTATGATGCAAGATCTACCAGTAATTATTTTTATGTCTTTATTGTTTATTTTATATTTTTTTTATCTTAATATTTGTTTGAATCAATTTACGTATAGATATTTCAAAAAATATACAGCAAAAAAAAATATTTTTTACTCTTTATGATAATAAATTTGAACACTGAAATCCTCCTTAATTTTATTATTTATTTATGGTAAATATTATTTCTTCGCTGTATCTAGCATTATCCATACCATAATGGTTAAGATTTAAGAAAGAAAACAAGTAAAAAGTGATAAATATTATGTTTTTGATAATTATCATATTTACTTTATATTATCTGTTTTGTTTCTATACAAGAGTTTAGATATATGTATACAAAGAAAACAAAATTTAAACAATAACATTAATTGTTGTACATTTATGTTTTATGACTCTACTAATATTATTGTCTGCTCCATGTTTTGCTCCACTAAGCATTGGTGTCTGCCACTGTTGCAGCATGCACCACAACACACAATATCACTCCCTCTCAAGTTGGTGTATACATGTCTCTTATGCCCAATTTGTCAAGTGAGTTGTAGAAGTTCTTTGCACACACAGATTTTGTGAGTATATCAGTCAATTGATTTTCTGATTTAACAAATGAAAACTGAATAATCTTTTCTTCAAAATTCTGTTTGATGAAGTTCCGATCCACTTCAACGTGCTTCATGCGATCATGTTGAACTGGATTGTAAGAGATGGTAATGGCTGCTTTGTTATCACAAAATAAGTTCATTTCAGAGTTAGGAACAACACCAATCTCAGTTAGAAGTTTTTTCAACCAGAGGAGCTCACATATTCCCTTGACCATTCCTCGAAATTCAGCTTCAACACTAGATAAGGAAACTACCTTTTGCTTCTTGCTCCTCCATGTAACAAGATTGCCCCCACAAAAGTAAAGTACCCAGTAGTAGATTTCCTATCCTTCATATTCCCTGCCCAATCTGAATCTGTATATCCAACAACTTCCAATTGACTATTCTTTGAAAACATAAGTCCTTTCCTAAGGGAGGATTTTAAATAACGGAGTATTCGCATGACGGCATTCATATGGTCTTCACTTGGGCAGTGCATAAACTGATTCATGACACTCACAGAATAAGCAATATCAAGTCGAGTATGAGATAAGTATATGAGTTTACCTACTAATCGTTGATATCTCTGTTTATCTGTTGGTACTTGGTCCACATATTCTCCAATTTTATGATTTTGGACCATCGGAATATCGACAGGTTTACAATCTAGTAATCCTGCCTCTGCAAGTAGGTCTAGAGTATATTTCCTTTGGGAAAGACATATACCTTGTTTTGATCTTGTTACCTCAATGCCTAAGAAGTATTTGAGCCCTCCCAAGTCCTTCATTTCAAACTCATTTGACAGTTGTTCTTGAAGCCTAGAGATTTCTTCTTTATCATCCCCTGTAATGATCATGTCGTCTACATAGACTATAAGGGCTGTTATTTTTTCCAATCGATGTTTTAGGAAAAGAGTGTGGTCAGCGTTGCTTTGTTGAAACTCATATTTTCTCATTGTTGAACTCAATCTGCCAAACCATGCTCGAGGTGATTGTTTTAGTCCATACAATGCTCGTTGTAATCTACATGCAGTTTCTTTTCCTAATGTAACAATATATCCTGGTGGAATATTCATGTAAATCTCTTCTTCAAGGTCACCATGAAGGAAAACATTCTTCACGTCAAATTGGTGCAATGGCCAATCTAAATTTGCTGTAAGAGATAACAAAACTCTCACAGTTTTTAGTTTAGCCACAGGTGAGAAGATTTCTTGATAATCTATACCATGTTTCTGTGTATACCCTTTTGCTACAAGCCTTGCCTTGTATCGATCAACTGACCCATCTGCTTTATACTTAATGGAGAAAATCTACTTGCATCCTACCATCTTCCTCCCTTGAGGCAACTTGCTTAACACTCATGTGTTATTCTTCTGCAATGCCTCAAATTCTTCTTTTATAGCTTGAGCCCAATTTGGATCAGATAAGGCTTCTTCAATGCTACTTGGAATTTGACATGAGGAGAGTGTTTGTGCAAAATCCCTGATAGGTTCTGATAACCCTTGAGTAGATACATAATTGGCTATTGGATACTTGGGTTGTCATTCCTCTTTGTTTGGAGAGTATCGACACGGAGGTTTGCCTCGATTGTTTCTGAAAGGTAGAACATAACCAACAGATGTATCTATATCATTGGTTCGTAAAGGGGTGATAGGAGAACTTACCTCAGGATTATTCTCAGCAGGAGGATCATTGGGTCAAATGTCATATGATCTGTAGCTCCAGAGTCTAGAATCCAATCCTCATTATCACTACGAGTAGAGATGTGAAATTCTTTACTTGAAATACTTGGATCCTGGGAAGATTCGGCCTGAGGAATAAGGGATAGTGATGCATTATTGGTAGCCACAGTTGCTCGTCCAATGGTTTCCCGTTTCTTCTGTATTTGAAGATCATTCCACCATTCTGGATACCCATGTAGTTTGAAGCAGTTTTCACATGTGTGTTTGGAGTTTCCACAATGGCCACATTTCATGTCAATAGACGGTGGATTTCCCGTGGATTTCTTGCTACCCAAAAAATTTCCTGGTTTGGGTGGCAATGGATTATGGTGTCCTTTGATCCCTTTGAAAGCCATAACTGCTTCGGGTGTCATATCTGTACCTGTGATCATCACGGCCTGCCAAACCTCTTCCCTACGGATGAATCCATAGGCTTGTTCCACCGTAGGGAATGGTTTGATTTGAAGCGCATCACTTCGAGTTTTATCTAGTCTGTCATCAAGTCCATCGAGGAATGTATACACTCGATCTTCCTGTACAATGGAGTTGTATTTTTGTATGTCAGTCACACACTCCATTGGATTAGGACGACGGAAATCAATTTCTCGCCACAATCCTTGAAGGTCATTGTAGTATTTTTCAATGGATCCACCCGTATGCTTCATACGAGTAACTCGATGGCGAAGATCATACACTTGAGACGTGTCTATCCCATCATAGTAGGTGGCAGTAGCAAAATCCCAAAACTGTTTCGCAGTTGGGAATCGAATAAAATTTGCAATCAAGGAGGGGTCCATCGAATTGATCAACCATCCTTTGACAATGGCATTTTCAGTGCGTCATCTCCTAAATGAGGGGTCGGTTTCAACAGGTTGAGGAAAATCCCCATTAATATATCTCAGTTTGTCTTTGCCAGAGATATACATCTCCACCACCTGGGACCACAAGGCATAGTTGGATCCTCCCAACTTGATACTAATGGGAGTAGTCGACGCTTCAGTTAGCGGAGGTTGTGAGGTGATATGAGCTCTAGTTAAAACTTCTGTCATTTTTGTCTTCAAATTTTCCAATATGAAATTGGTGGTTAAATCTCTAGATTTTGCCATGAAATCTAATTTTTTTTCTCTCCCTTTTTCCTTTTTTTACACACCAGCCACTATATAAATGTAAAAAAAATGTAACCGAAGTGGTGCAGCCGGAGGTTCAGACGGTTTCAGCCCTCCACCTGGTCCTCCGTCTCCATCTCTGTGAGGGTTCACACATCAGCCAATGGACACAGCTACAAACTACGACCTCAACGTCATTTATCGTTGCGAGCTATGAGCTCACAAGTAGCTACAAACTGCGACCTCAACGTCATTTTTCCCTGCGAGCTCTAGCCGGAAAGTCTGAGTTGCATTCTGTTTCTTTTCGAAATGATATTTTTTTTGGAAAACAAGTATTTCGGGATACTAGATCGTCCTCTTTTTTTTCTTCTTCTTCTTCTTTGTTCGTTTCGATTCAGATTTCCAGAACACGAAAACACTTTTTTTTCCTTTTTTTCAATATTGCAACTGATCGGTTTTTTTTCAACCAACTATACACACAAACAAGGTACACTGTGACGTCAAGGGGCCTCTCGCCTAAAAGACGTTAACTTTGAATTTTTTCCAGAACACTTCTATGGCGCGGCACTGTTCATCTCTATGATTCACGTTTCTTCGAGAAAATAGAATTGATACAGTTTTACGAGTAAACCAAAATTGCCACACCAAAAATCAGAGATCAAAAACAAAGGATAAGTGTAAACCAGAATGGTCACACCAGAAATCATAAATCAAATGGTCTGAGAACAGAAATCAACGTAGCAGATAATTCCATTAGTAAGCAATAACTTGCTCTGATATCATGATAAATATTGTGTTTATGATAATTATCATATCTATTTTATATTATCTGTTTTGTTTCTATACAAGAGTTTAGGTATATGTATACAAAGAAAACGAAATTTAAACAATAACCCTAATTGTTGTATATCCATATTTTATGATTTTACTAATATTATTGCTCCACTAAGCATTGATATCTAACACTGTTGCAGCATGCAACACAACACACACCCACAAAAAGAAAACAAAATAAGTTTCAACGTTTAAAGTAAAAGAAAAGTATTTATGTAAGAATTTGAAGTTTCAACGTTCAAATAAAAGAAAAGTATTTATGTAAGAATTTGAAGTCCCTCTCATTCACCATAAAATAAGGAAGCTGTCTTTTTCTTGATAAGTTTAGGTTCTGCCTCTCACTTCTGTCCACTTTCACGCCCTAGCATGTTCAGCATTTAGGTACGAATTGAAGAGAAGATGTCACATGCATGCTTTAGATGAGACTTGGACACATGTTTTGCTTTCTCTCCTTTTTGTATTGGCATGTGTCAATATTTTTTAAGGTCTATCGCTCCATTGTTTGGCTATCAAATTATATATAATTTTAAAAAAAATCACTTTAATTGTTTTGTAATATATATACATAAATTTGGGATAGAATTAATGGTTATATATAAATTATTATGTAACTTTTTTTTCATTTTTATTAACCAACGGTTTTAAAAAATTGTTTTCCTATCTGATCTTTAATAAATCTCAATTTTTAATTATAAAAGTATAAAAATTACCTAAAATTGATAATGAAATTAGATTCATCTCCCATAAATATAATATTTTAACTTAAAAATAATATATGTAATAATTTTTAATTAAAATAATAAAAAAAATTACACCAAATCTATGACGTAAGGTCGATACTTGTTTTCTTCCTATGCTACGCTGAATACAAAGACTGATGGACCCAGCTTGAATAATCTAATTAAGGAATCAAAGTTATTGGACTTTAAAAATTTTAATTGATATAAAATGTTTAATTCAGTTTGTGGGCCCCAATTTGAATAATATAATTAAAGAAGCAATAATTGTTTTTTGGTTTCTTTGAAAAAAAAATCTAAGATTAATCAACTGTTAAAAAGTAAAGGAGCAAAATGATTGGGTTTTAAAATTTTTGAATGATATGAAGTGTTTTAAT
The DNA here is from genome assembly GCA_037013495.1 of Hippophae tibetana. Taxonomy (NCBI): domain Eukaryota; kingdom Viridiplantae; phylum Streptophyta; class Magnoliopsida; order Rosales; family Elaeagnaceae; genus Hippophae; species Hippophae tibetana. Next base: position 71,548,085 of record CM072803.1, on the reverse strand, counting down.
TTAGTTCGTGGGACTTCAAAAAGTGTCACTAATTGTTTGGGTTACTTAATTGGATAGTTAAAACGAAAATGTTAATGTTTATGATATTTGGTGTATATTAATTATGTTGTTAGGTATTTAATTATCTAGTTGCCTTTCTTAAGCTTGAGTTAAACGAAAAAAAGTAATGTCTTATAATTTTTAATTTACTAACAATTTTCATTAAAAAAATTATTTTTTATATTATAAATTACTATATAATCATAACTTAAATATTTTTGCATATTTTTTCCCTGTATTTTAAAATGATGAAACTGATGTGTTAACGAGTTTTGAATCAATTATATATAGTTATATACCTAAATGTTTTAATATCAATTAAAATATGTGAATATTATGAAATTATTTTAAAATAAATAAATAAATCAAATCAAATTATACACATCCGTATTTAATGTATTTAATGCCGAATTATATCCGTTGCATCCTTCGCTAACTTTATTTGGAGTTTGGGAATATGTTATATGTTTTATCAATGGTATTTTAGTACTTGACTTAACAATAACGACAAAGAAAAGAAAAAAAATATATCCTGACCAAGTGCTACTTTAATACATCGAAGTTGTTGAACATAATTACTTTTTTCTTTCTTTCAAAAATGAACTAACAAAGTATAAGATTAAACTATATATATATATATCGGTTTAAATAGGTTAAAAAATATTAAAATTGATTTCATCGATTTAATTGTAATAATAATTTTAAAAGTTATAAAAATGAATGAAATTAACTGAAACTATAATATTAATATATAATAATTTATTAAAATATATTTTAATTATTATTTTATATATTTTAATTATAATTTTAAATTTATTTAAAATTGTAAATGTAAGCATAATTTACGATCTAAAAGTGGAATAAACAAACTAAGGGATAAAAAAATTGTAAAGCCTGATGCGTCACTTGTTTGGCTGCGGCCCACCCCTTGGCTTGCGTGGTTCATGGTGGGTCATATCCATGTGTCCTGGTGGAACTCGAATTCTGGATTAAGTGTAATGGGCTGAATAAAAGGTAGTTGGCGCCCCTACTGACAGCTTAAGTTTTTGGTAGGAATGGTTAGCTACTATTCCTAAGTTTGGTATCAAAGCCTGGTCCCGGGTTAGAGTTCCAAAAAGCGCAAGTTCGAGGACGAACTTCTCTTACGCGGGAGGGAGTGATGCGTCACTTGTTTGGCTGCGGCCCACCCCTTGGCTTGCGTGGTTCATGGTGGGTCATATCCACGTGTCCTGGTGGAACTCGAATTCTGGGTTAAGTGTAATGGGCTGAATAAAGGGTAGTTGGCGCCCCTACTGATAGCTTAAGCTTTTGGTAGGAATGGTTAGCTACTATTCCTAAGTTTGGTATCAAAAGGATCTTACCTCCTGTCATTGAAATTGTTATATGTTCTCTGTATTTGGTTCTTCTAAGCTCTCAATAGCACTCAAATTAGATGATGTATTTCAATAAAAAAATGTGTTGAACTTGGGGACCGTAACAGTCTTTTATAGTTGTGCTTCCCATCAAAGCTTCGGCAACATTACCAACATCTAACCATTGAATGGATGAGTTATGACTCTTCAATGAACAAAATGTGTGGACCATAATAAATGATTCGTTAAAGAAAAACATATTAAAAATGAAATTGGAGAATAAACAACCGATCAGTTACATTCTCCCATTTGGTCCAACCGTTCAACTTATTCTCATCGATTATCTTTCTTAAGAAATAAACACATGAATCATGTTGATAGGTCCTCTAAGAACAAGTATTGCATTTAGTTTCTCAAGTATTACAATTTATGTGGTAATAAAACTTAATAAATAAATCCAATATTTATTTTTGATCCTGTACAAATATATTTTCTCAAATAAATTAAGATGCACATAAATATGAGAAAATATCACAATATATAAGAGTTTCAATAATAAACTGTATATATATATATATACAAAGTATCAGCAATCACCAACTTAGTGCTAACGTGCTCAATCTTTTCCTTAACATGTTCTCTTATTGCCAAGTATTTGATATTGATGTACTTACTACGACTACCACTCTAACCATACACACAACAACGGAGTTGTCACAATACAATCTCAATGACCTAGAAATTGAGTCAACTACTCTTAGCCTAGAAATGAAACTCTTTAACCATACACCATGTGATGTAGCCCCAAAGCATGACACGAACTCGGCCTCCATAATAGAAGTAGTAGTCAAGGTCTGCTTCGCACTCTACAAATACATGACTCCACCGACAAGCATGAAAATATAACTATATGTTAATTTACGTGAATTAACATAGCCAGTAGAGTCTGCATCAAAGTATCCAATCACTTCCAAATCGTCGGTTCGTCTATACATGAGCATATAGTCCTTCGTTTCTTGAAGGTACCTCATCACTTTATTTGCAGCTCTCTAGTGGTTCAAACCTAGATTACTCTGATATCGTCCCAACATTCCACGAGCAAATGCAATGTCAGGCCTTGTGTAACCTTAGCATACATCAGGCTTTCGACAACGGAAGCATATGGAATGTTCTTCATTTATTTCTTTCAAAATCATTATTTAGATATTGGTCCAAATTGAACTTATCACCCTTCATAATGAGAGAAATACTTGGTGAATAATTTTTCATTCATAATCTCTCTAAAAATTTATTGATATAGGTTGCTTGAGACAAATCCAAGACACCTTGAAGTCTGTCTCTATGGATCTTAATACCAATGACATAAGATGCCCCACCCATATCGTTCATATCAAAATTTTTAAAGAGGAATTGTTTTACCTCAAGTAGAAAACCCTTATCGTTGGTTGTAAGCAAAATATCATCCACGTATAACATATCTTACTCCCACTAACCTTGTAATACATACATTGATCCATGGGGTTTTCAACAAATCTAAATGAAAAAATTACTCCATGGAATTTAAAATACCATTGGTGGGATGCTTATTTTAGTTCTTATATAAACTTATTAAGCTTACAAACTAAATGCCCATCATCACTAGAGAGAAATCCTTTAGGTTGTTTCATATAAACCTATTCTTCTAGATTTCTGTTGAGAAATGTTGTTTTCACATCCATTTGTTGCATCGCAAGGAAAAAATGGGCTACTAATGCCAATATAATACGCAAGGAATCTTTCTTAGATATAGGAGAGAAAGTCTTTGTATAATCAATTCCTTCTTTCTAAGTGAATCCCTTAGTAACTAATATGGACTTATATCTCTCAATGTTGCCCAACGAGTCTTTCTTTGTCTTAAAGACCCATTTACATCCAATGGCTTTTGTACCATTAGGAAACTTAACAAAGTTCCAGACTCCATTACTCTTCATGGAACTCATCTCATCCTTCATAGCATCGTACTACAATTCAGACTCTTTGCAACTCATGGCTTGTGAAAAGGATTCGTGATCATTCTCAACTCCAATATTACAGTCAGATTCTTGTAGATACACAACATAATCACTAGAAATTGTCGATCTTTTAGTTCTAGTGTATCTTCTTAATGTTGCACCATCATCTTCTTGGGAAGTATGAGGTTTAACTTGTTGTTCAGAAGTTTCAGGAATCTTTTAAATAGTCTGATTTATTGGAATGTTGTCAAAAACTTGTGGAATTTCAATGATTGACTTTTCAACACTAGCTTGTACTTGAGGGGTGTTATGAACAACAATCAATCTATCTATTGAAGTGGAAGGTTGAGACTCTAGATAATCAATATCAGAAACTATGTTCCTAATTCGATCGCTCCAACTAATCAAGTCATACTAAAGAATCTTTGCATTTATTAATTCCACAAACTTAGTGCTATTAAATGGACAATAAAATCTATAGCCCTTAGATCGTTTGACATATCCAACGAAATACCCACTAATGGTCCTTGGGTCTAAATTCTTCTCTTATGGATTATAAATCCTCACTTCTGACGGGCATCCCCAAATGGGCATATGTTGCAAACACGATTTCCAACCTTTCCATAATTCAAATGGCGTTTTTGAGACATCCTTGATTGGAACTCGGTTTAATATATACACAGACATCTTTAAAGCTTCAGTCCATAAGGATCTTACCTCTAGCCATTGAAATTTTTCTCTAAGCTACAAAACAAACAAATTGTTATATGCTTTCTATGTTTGGTTCTTCTAAGCCCTCAACAACACTCAGATTAGATGGTATATTTCGAGGGAAAAAATGTGTGTTGAGTTTAGGGACCATAACATCCTTTTTTAGCTGCGCTTCCCATCAAAGCTTCGAAAACATTACCAACCTCAAGCCATTGAACGGATGAGTTATGTCTCTTCAATAACTAAAAAGTATGGACCACACTAAATGATCCTTTAAATAAAAACAGATTGAAAATGAAATTGGAGAATAAACAACGGATCGGTTACAGTAAAATCTAATTCTAATAAGTAAGAACTCTCACTTAAACACTCATGTTTCATGCCTCACTAAGTTACTCTTAAATTGGTCCAAAATACCTAAATTAATATTTTTTTTCTTACATTACTATATAGACTATATGTTCCTAATTGGAAATATGAGACTTTATCTAGATCTACAGCTACATTTGATGTTCAATAAGTTGTTAAACATAATCTAATTTCTTCAATTTTTCTATAATTATTATGTATGAAGTTTTTAATTATTAATTTTAAAAACAATCATAATTCTATATTTGCATAATAATTACTAGAATCATCTTATCTCTTTTTAATGATAAGAGATAAGTAAATAGAATATGTGATTGTAATAAATTTTAAGTTAAATTATATGGTGTATTTTTTTTCTATTTCAATAAGATAAGATTTGTATATCAAATTATAATTATAGTTTCAAAATTATCAAGCCAATTTCTTATAAACCGAACTTATAAGTTGGCTTGAAGGTTGATATTTTGGGGATCATAGATTAGTTAGGATTTTGATTTTTTTCAAAATCGTAAAGATAAGATCAACTCATAAAATGGTTCAAAAATCAACATAATCAATATACATCTACCCTTAATTAGGTGCCTCCCAGGATACTAAGAACTCTCTTAATTTCTATATGTTTCAAGTTTTTTTCCTTCTTTCTAAGACACCAATATTGGACCAAAAATATAAATTTAATATACAAAATATATAATTATATTTAAATATTTAGTAGTAAAAAATATATTATGATATACATTTAGTAAGGGGTTAAGAGTTACTAGCGACTCTTCTCAATAAAAGATAACTTTCGTATCATGTTATAAGAGAGTCATGGAGTTATCAAATTATAATTTATAAAAAAATTATCTAATATCATTAAAATTATTAAAATATAATAATTTAATAGTATTAATATGGTGTTTAAAACTAAACTAAATGAAATGTATTAAAATATATAAAAAAATGATATGATTTAGAATTTTAAGCTTAAAAATATATTTAAAAATACATATTATTAAAAAAATAATAGACTAACAAATACAAATATATTTTTGTTGTACTTGTTGCATCTATTTTCTCGAATCGAAGAAATGATCAGGTTTTGTAATAGTGATAAAAATGAATGAAAAATTATTGAGAAAATATTTAAAATTTTCATATTAATTTTTTTTAAATAAAATCAAATTTTATTAAAAAAATGTGAAATAATATAATATTAAATAAAATTAAAATTTAAAGTTAAATAAAACATGAGAAACTTACATGAATGAAAATCTTAAAAATTTTAATTTTATATTTGTCATAGTATTCTTTTTTATTTTTATTTTTATAATATTTAATATTTACATTATATTATAATGAATTATATATATATATATATATATATATATATATATTTGGATTACAACTTAAGATATATTTTTTATAACATATATTATTATAATTTTATTTGTATAATTAATTAATATTTATCAAATATGTGAACAAAAATGTCCTATTTAACTATTTTATTCAGTATTTATTTATATCAATTTTGTTCACATGTTAAACATTGTTGATACATACAACAATATACTAAAATATACAGATAAAAATTAGATGCAATATATTATTATAAATAAAATATTTATTTAATACTAAAAATATACATGATATATATAACTAGATTGTCCTTTATTAGATTGACTATTCTATTGATCCTTCTTTTTTAGAAATTTCTTCAATTTTTGTGCTAACGAGACTAATAATTTATCATTCATATCCTCATCACTATCCTAGATGTTCGTTTTGGAGCTTTTGAATGCCATATCTTTGTTTCTTGGGACGATCAAGAATAAGCTCAGAGGTTTAGATTGACCCAACAAGTTCATCAATGTTTAGTGTGTCCACATTCTTACTTTCCTCTATCGTTGTAATTTTCATCTTGTAGTCTATTGTTAAGGAGCTTAGGAGTTTGTGTACTTGTATTGGTTGTGAAATTTTCTCACCGAGGTTAGAAAAATCATTCGTGATATCACATAAATGAGCATAGAATTGACCAAAAGTTTTTGTGCTATTCATTTTAATGGAATCAAACTCAAATGTTAGCAATCTTAATTTTGTTTGTTTTACTTAGGAAGTTTTTTCATGAGTAAGAACAAGTGCATTCCATGCATCTTTAGCAGTCTCACAATCGGAGATGCGACTGAACTCATTCATCGACACTGTAGTAAATATTGAGCTTATACCTTTTTGGTTTGCCCTACTAAGGGTGCGTTCTTCAATGGTCTAGTATCTTCTTGACTTTATGATTGTTACACCATATTTTGTTACCAAAAGTGGCTCCCAACAATCAAGAGTAAGATCCTAGAATTTTTCATCTTGTTTGAGAAAGGCTTACATGCTAGCCTTCCAGTAAAGGTAATTAAACCCATCAAAGAGTGCAGAGTGTAACAGATGACCCACCTTCTTTCATTTGGTCCATAAGTAGAAGTGTGTGTCCTTAAGGATCAATATCACTAAGTGTGTCTAGTGTTAGCTCTGATACCAATTAAAAGTTTATAAAATATAGACTTAATTAACCTAAAAAGGGTGAATAGGTTATTTTTAATTTTTACCAATTTATAATTTAATATCCTAAACAAAGCTGCCAGACATGTAATCATGTGTAAAAATAAAGTATGAAAATAAGATAATAACACGAGATATTGTTTAGGTGGAAACAACCTAGGCCACAATCATGACCTAAGAGGAAAACCACCGGTCCACTAGGTCACCTAACTTTCCACTATGAAAAACAAATGTTTAAGTACAAATTCAGTCTTATGCTACCCTCCATAGGATACTGCCCTAATGTACCTTACTTACGAGTCCATGCTCTATTTTCACAGTTTCCAATATTAGCGTGAACGGTTTCTAGAACAACTCTCCGATAAGCTTCACGCCAATCAAATACATTCCCTAATTAACTACAAAATGGTTAGCACAACGGATTTAATAATTAATAATCTTAACTAGATGATTCAAAACATATGTCACATAAATAAAATCAACTAATAAATCCTAGAACAAAAAGATCAAACACATGTTTAATAAAAATAGCTTTTTTAAAGATTAATAATTAAATCAAATAATTATGATATGATAAAAATAATTATTTGATCTAACAATTTAAGAACAAAAATAAATAAGAAGCTATAAGAACATATGATCAAAATATCATAAACTAATTAGGCTTATTAATCAATCAAACATAACCACTAATATTTGATAGATTAAATAAATAAAGAAGCCTAAAAAATTATGATCTTATATTTGCAAAACATGATATAGAAATTAAGAAGAAGAAAATAATGTTATTGTGTAGTTGATTGAAACAATGAACAATGTATGGGTTTTATTTATAGGAAAAATTAAAACCCTTAATCCTATGTAATTGATAAATATATTTTCTATTACAAATAGGATTAGTAATATTCATTAATTAAGAAGATTCATTTTTAAAGAAGAGTTCTTTTAAAATATACTTGTTAATCATGAAGATTTCTATCTAAAAAAGAGTTCGTTTAAAGTATATTTTATGCTATCTTTTAATCTAAAGATTTAAGTTATAATTTAGAGTATATTTATCTAATATTTTAACATAGATCTTATTCTATGTTTTAGCATAAATATTTTAACAACAAAAATAATTTCAGATTTATAAATATGTGCTATTAAATGCGTGAATGTAATTCTATATGTTATAGTTATAACTAGGGGTGTCCATAAACCGGCCCGGAACGGACCAAACCGTAAAACTGAACTGGATCGAACGGTTTTACAAATCAAACAATCCAGTTCGGTTTGTATTTATTAAAACTTTTTTTAAACAGTATGGTCCGGTTTAAACCGGTAGAACAGGACCGAACTGATTTAATAAATATATTAAAATTTTCACATTATTTTTCATTAAAAATGTCCAAAAAACTGAACCAAATCAGACCGGATCAGACCGAACAGTTTTATAAATTAAACGGTCTGATCCGGTTTATAATAATTAAAACTGTTTCAAACGGTCAGGTCCGAGTAATATAAACGGTCCAGTCCTGTTAAATATTTTTTCTCAAAACCGGACCGGACCATTGGACACCCCTAGTTATAACAAATATACCTTAAATACAATTATTTGAAATTTTGATATTTCTTCAACTTTGTTTGATAGAATTCATAACGAGCTTAAAAATAAGTTTACAAGTAAATATTTTGTACACGAAAATAACCAATATTTATAATCTTTATAGTTACAATCTAGAAAAAAAGAGATTTTCACAAACTGATCAAATTAATCCAATTTTTTTTAATTCAATATAAATTAATTTAATTTATTTTTTATTTTTTAATAATAGATCAAATTAAATTAATTTTATTTTTAAGTTAAAATCAAACCAACTTAATTTCATACAACCCTGATATTATTACACAAAGTTGTTGAATTTTGTACCATTCTTCTTCTTTTTTTGTTTTTTGTTTACTTGTCATTTGTCACCGTTCAATCGTTCAACCATTTTCAAATAATGAATTATTATTAAATTGACTTATGCGTAGACTTAATTTTTAAAGGACACTATGCTTAGATGATTATTTATATATTTATAATAAGTTAAAAATTTCATTAAAAAATATAGAATAAAAGTTTAAAAAAGATAAAAATCTATAACGTAAGTTTAAACACATCATTTATTCAATATATCTAACATGATCCGTACTATAATTGTTAAGATTTAACAATTCAAAATATTTTTTAAGGTTAATTTATCGCCCCAATATTTGACTATCAAATTATATAATTTAAAAAAAAAATCACTTTAATTTTTATTAACCAACGGTTTTAAAAAATTGTTTTTCTCTCTAATCTTTAATAAATCTCAATTTTTAATTATAAAAGTATAAAAATTACCTAAAAATTGATATTGAAATTGGGATTCATCTCCCATAAATATAATATTTTAACTTAAAAATAATATACTTAATAATTTTTGATTAAAATAAAAAAATATTACATAAAATCTATAACGTAAGTTCTATACTTATTTTCTTCCTATGTTACGCTGATTACAAAGACTGATGGGCCAGCTTGAATAATATAATTAAGGAAGGAAAGTGGTTGGACTTTAAAAAATTTAATTGATATGAAATATTTAATTTAGTTTGTGGGTCCCATTTTGAATAATATATAATATATGTAAGAAGGGTTACTAGAACACTTGAAGTAAAACATACTATAGAAACAGAAACAGCCGTTGCTGTTAAGCCAGCAACCTGCATGTGTCGTAGATTTTACAGAGATTTCAATATTTTACTATATAATATAATTAACAATGCTTTATTGTAAAAAGTATATGAAAATTACATATACAGTTTTAACTAACACAAGCATGATTAAGAAGTATACAAATAATAGTTACATGTTGAAGTATAATAATAATAATAAGTTTGTTAATTAAAACCAAAAACAATATAATTTAAAACCCAAAATAAAGTTTCAAGGTAAGCCTTTTCAGACGGAACGTTCCTCAGCTTAAAAAAATAACAAGAGACTTGTAAATTCATATTAATTCAAACATATTTATTTTTATCAAAGATAATTTAGTTAAAAGAAAGAATAGTTGTTTGGAAAATTAAAAAAAAAATAGAACGAAATAACATTTAACATTTAAACGAATTTAAGTGATCATATTTTAATTTTAACATTTTTTTTATTAGACGATGTTAAAATTAAAATAATATAGTATAATTTTTTTATTAATAAAAATATTTAAGGTAGATATAATGGATTTATTCTTATAATTATAAATTTAGAACTTAGTTATTTTTCTTTTTCAATATCTTTCCAAAAGTTTTTCCTTCCCGGGTCTTTGCCTACGGCGTTTACATTATAAATAGACTCCACTACACTCTGCATTCCCATATATCCCAAGTATCAACTGAAACAGCTACAGCTAGCTAGTTTTGTTCATCACTAATTAATTTTTTTTTTGTTTTTGCTCCAATTATATAGCCCTGATCGAGCAACATGGCACCAAAACTTTTCTTGGTCATTTCCTTATTAGTATTCTCCCTAGTCATATCCAAAGCCACATCCTCAAAATCACAGGCCACCAAATACCAATTTCAAAGGCTCAAAGAAACGAGCATGGTTTTCTACATGCATGACTTATCCAGTGGCCCTAATGCCTCCGTCGCAGCTATTGCCGGAATTCCCAACAAGAAGTGGTCGATTCTTGGGTTTGGAACTGTTAACGCATTAGATGACAAATTGACTGAGGCTTATGATTATAACTCAACTCAAATTGGTAGGGCTCGTGGTATTTATGTGAGCTCAGCACTTGATGGTTCTGATTTACATTTTCTTTTCTCAATTGTTTTCACTAATAAAGAGTACAATGGTAGCACCCTTGAGATTCAAGGATCTGATAGGGTTTATCTCAAGTATAGAGATGTCTCTGTTGTATCTGGAACTGGAAAATTTCTAATGGCTAGAGGCTATGCTACTTTGGAAACTGTGTTCTTGGACCTCCCTAATTCCAATGCTATTATTCGGTGGAACGTCACAATTTTTCACTACTGAGTTGCTTAATTAATCAGTGTAATTAATGTTTTTTATTGTACTTATTTTGATGCACACTTTGACAATCATTTGATAAGGATGTAATAATGTCTTTGGTCAAATGTCATCCCACACCAAGAATAAGTGCTTGTTATTTCAACTATTTAGTTTTTTACTTATTTTGATCCATATAAATAAATTAGGATTGTATCTTTCTTTTAACAATGCAGTGATGAATAAAAAGTTTCTTATTTCAATTATTTCTTCGAGTGTGTTGATATCAGGGCCTGTTATATTTTTATTAAATAGTTAATAGTATTCATATATATATATATATATATGAAATATGTAAAATTAATTATTAAGAAAAAAATATAAATTAAATTTGTTTAAAATGAAAAATAATTTATACTTCGTAATTTTCTTTCACTATTTACAATCAAAATTGTTACCCTTCCAGTACCGCTCACTGCAGATTTTTTATCATATCAATTTGCATGACCTGTTATTTTGTGGAAATTTTATATGTACAATTTGGCTCTAATTTGAGCTGCTCTTAATTTTTATTTTATTTTTGAAGTTCACTACTTGCGTAGATATTAAATTTTATCATTTAATTGTTTACTAATTACAGTATAATTTTAGTGAAAATTATTCATTATCTTAATTAGGTTAATTATATATTATTTTTGGTCAAAGAAATATTTTAACGCACATATGATGTCCAATGCATAAAACATTGTAAATTTTAACATTTATTGTGGAATATGTAATTTGATAAATTGGCGTGAGAAATTTATACATTAATTTATTAGATATTATCAAATCATATGCCTCACAAATTTTATCCAAATGTTAATCACTTATGTTTTTAAGTATCGTGTGGGGTTTGAAGAGCTATGCTGTTTTATCAAAAGGCTAATAGTGTATCACATATAATAATAATAATAATAATAATAATAATAATAATAATAATAATAATAATAATAATGTGAATGGTGACGGTGATGGTGATGATAATGATAAAAATAATAATAACAATTATAATTTAAATTTATTTTATTTAAACACTTAACATATCATATAGTTTTATGGTTTTATTTTTTACCCCTCTCAAATTTTGAATATAATTTTATTATGTATTCATTTTATATTACATTGAGGTCAATTAGGTATGTAACGTATGCTTATTCATATTTTATATTATATATCATGTCAAATCACATTTATATTTGTAGCATGTTTAGATTTCAATTTTATAAATTAATAAACATACTGTTCATAAAATATTTATTATTATATATTTATTTTTTATTAAATTAAAAATTAATTAATTGTTTCCTTTGAGAATATCATGCAAATATTTATATAAAATTTTAACATCAATAACATTTATATAATAAATATAATTTAAAATAAAAATTGTATTTTTCTTCCATTTAAAAGAAAGGATTTTGGAGCAATAATAATTGTGGCTAAATAATCAATATTGTTAGTTTGTTATATACTTATTAAATGTACAAGCGTAAAACTATTAATTAAAAAAAAAACTTAATTATTGTTTCTTTTATGAAAAAAATTACTATTTTGAAATTATGATACTAAATAATCACCATTCAAAATGTCATAAAGAGTGGGTAATTATAATATGTTTTTTTTATATCTTATTGAATATATTAAATATAATTATATTATAATTATTAAAAATGTATAAAATAATCCGATAAAATTAATTATAAAATATTTTAATAAAATAATTTATATTTAAATTAATATTTAATTTTTTATATTTTTTATTTTAATAATAAAAATATTTTTAATTTAGGATTAAAAAATCTACACATATAATTTTTAAATTAATATTTCATATAAGATAAATAAATCAGTTTAAACTTATATCTATTATTCATATTAAAATTTTACATAATTATATAATTTTTATTATATATAATATTATATACCAAACTTAGGTGACACACGGAAAAACAAAGAAAGTACTATACGTAGAATTTCCAAGTGATAAAAGGGATGAGGGTAATATAATTACAATTTTTTATTTTAATTATTTTATTAAAAAAATTATCTTAATTTATATTATTATATTTAAATTAAAAAAATTATTAATAATTAACTAATCTATATTATTTTCTACAAATTTTTTAAAACATTTTTTCATACACAATTTCCATGTAACTTTATAAAAATAGTTGTTTAAAAAATGACAATTTTTTTTATAAATATTATTTAAAAAAACTGACAGAAAATAAAATAAATTAAATGAATTTTAAAAATGTCACTTTTTAGGTAAGTATTCTTTTATAATTTAAATATAACAATATAAGTTTAATTGAATTTATTTTTTTTAAATAAAATAATTTAAAATAAGTTAATTGAAAAAATAATTAAAGTGATATTTATAAAAGAAAGTACACATTAGTGCATTTCATCTTTCAATAAAAGGGCATTGTAGCTGCAAAACACTAATTGGTTGAATAATAGTGGAGATGTATGAAAAATTATCATGGATATACAAAAATTATCTTTCTGTATTTGTCCAAGCTTCCATCTTTGCTAGCGTCTTTGCCATGTATATGAACCCTATGTTTAGATTTAACATTGGTAATTTGTCTCAACCAATTTATTATGGTTCCTTGGTGGAAGCTTTAGCCTAATGATGACAGCTGAACCTTGCTTGGTTATAGTCCCACTCAAATAGCTTGATCACCTGTGCAAAACTATTTTGATTTTGAGATGTTATGCACTCATGGCTTATTGACTAGCATGTAAATATGAAGGATGTGAAACCATAGTTCCTTTTGCCCCTGTTTTTTTTTTTTTTTTTTTTTTTTTTTTGAGGTTGGGCTTAAGACCGCTAGTCTATTGCATACAAATGTGCATTCTCTTATCAAAGTTTATGCTCTGTAGCTGATGCTTAGTTTGGCTGTTAGCTTCGTGAATCATGCAATTGAGCAAGAGTAGATGTTATCTTTTGAAGTTAGATTGTTAGTCCTCAGGTTCCAGTAATCTAGTTACTTAATAGGAAATGTGAAGAGAATGTATTAAACATTAATCATTACTTTGTTGTCCAAACAACTATAGTTCCTTGATCAGATGGCCACCCTTTTCAGAATCATTGCTTTCTCTGGGATAGACTAGTGAATGATCTTTTCTTGCTCTAGTAGTGCATGTAACGGTGTGCATAAATAACAATCCTCAACTATTTTTTGTACACATGTATCTAGAATGAATTTTTTACTATGGTACTCAGATACACATTTCTCTCTTTCCTAGAAAAGGCATGACTGCTCTCTCAATACATTTAGACAAATCCTGTGCAGCTTTGTCGCTGCAAAGTTGATTTCATGAACCCTAAGTTTCTGTGCATAGACAACTAGAGTTAATCTATGCCAAGCTTTCAAATCTTCTAGCAACAACATTCAGAGCGTTCGTGTAAAACAAGCGGTAGGAAGATGTATTGCAATTGATAATGAGTCATTGAAGAAAGGGAAAGATATTGGGAATTAGCTGTTGATTCTGGCATATAGCAGATATTTTGCAAGATGGACTGTACGACGTAATTTGAAGTAAAAGAATGTGAAAGCACAGAGTTTTCAAAAATAAGGGATTTTAAGTTTAGGTCGTCTTTGCTGTACTTTTTCTGAGTCATAAAACACTGAGGATGACTTTTCCAGTTTGCCTAAAAGTTTAATGGATGGGTCTGGGGGGCGGAGCTAGAATTTTATTTAGATGGGGCACGTCTGAACTTATGCGTCCAACAATAAAAATCAATAATTTATGCAATCAAGTTATTACAAAATAGTGTAAAAAATCCATGGTAAATGTTGTAAATTTTTTGCAAATTTTAATGATTTTGAATAATATTACATATCAAATATGTATTTTTATTCGAGTTAAATAAGAAGTTTTAAGCTAAGTTTATTAGGGAGTAATAAGATTAAATAACATAGTTCAATTTCTATTTCTATGCAAAACTAACAAAGAAAATTAAAAGAATTAAACTACATAAAGTATAATAATCATAAAAGATTTAAGTATGTGAAAAAAAAATACAAGTAATATTATATAGTATAAATAACAATGAATAGTTATATAAATAACAAGCGATAGTTAACAAAAACTAGTATTTATTTTTTTCAAAAAATAATACTTAGGAAAATTGAACCACTAAAATTTATGAAATGATGTTAAACTTTACAGTTTTACTATATTTCAGTTATTAAAATTGGTAAAACTGAAGAGTACATTATGAATATTATACCAGTACGCAGTATGTCAAAAAAAAATCAAATAATAAATTTGAGATGGAATGTTCACTACTACAATAAGGGGTATAAAAGTCGGTTTTTAATCGACTTTAAACAAATTTAAAAGGATTATATTTTTTATAATAGTTTAAAATCAAATTAAGATTGTTTTTAGTTTAAAAAAAGACATATTTTAACATTGATAATATATATTTTAATCAATTTTATTTAAAAATAAATAAAAATATATATAAACTCTATTTTACAAAACATAATTATTATAAACATAAAAAATATTAACATTTTATAAATTTATAATTAATTTTAAATACACAAATCTCTTTTCTCATATTATATATTAAAGTTTTATTTTAAAAAATAAAAATAAATTATTTTATAATAAAATAAATATAAATTTATATGAAAATAATACGCTAAGTATTTTGATAATTCATAAATAATATAATATATTCTTATTATTATTATTATTAAATATAATTATAATTATATTTAATAAAAAATTATAATATAAAAAATAATATTTATAAAAATAATTAAATTTTTAAAAAAATTGAAAGCCTTTATATCCAACTTTCTACGATATATAAATACAAATATAGAACATTTTGACGCAAACTTTGCATCAAAATATTATCTAATATAATATTATTATAATTAGTTTTATTATTAATATAATAAAATATATCTAATTAATTATATTTAAATATTTAAATAAAATTATTATTAATAAATATTTGTTATCTTAATAAAAATAAAAATTATAATAATATTAGAGATATGTGTTATAATGTAATTTATTTTTAAATTTTTTAATCTTAAATAATTTATTTTTAAAAAAAATATCAATAATTTTTCATAAAAATGGTTGTAACTATTTAGTAAAGTTTTTAATAATTTAAAATTTTATAATTTATTATTATTATTTTATAATAAAATTTTGATAAGTTATTTGGTATAAAAAATTATATATTTTTTATTATATAAATATAATTTATTTTTATTTATAATAAAAATAAATTATTATTTATTAAAATTTAATAAATGAGTTTATTTTATTTTTGATTTTTTTCAAGAAGAGAAAAAAAATGGCTGAAAAGGAAGGGAGGAGATAGAAAAAAAATAAAAAAAAATGGCTGAGAAGGAACGTAGGAGAGAAAAAAATATATAGTTACCCTCGAATTGAATAGGTTTCAATTTATCTTTTTTTAAATTAAAAATAATATATATCCTTTTTTAAATTATTATAAAATATATGCTAGACAAATACCCTTGTTCACACGCTAATACCATTATTTGACACATGGACATGCGAGATCTGTTTCAATTTGTCACACGCTAATACCATTATTTGACACATGGACATGCGAGATCTGTTTCAATTTGTATCATTCAATGGTTTCTAATTAATCTTGAAGAAAGGACTCATTGTGGATATATGGTTTCATCTAAGGGTGTTCATAAACCGGTCCGAACCAGACCAAATCGAATGGTTTTACTAATTAAACGGTCAGGTTCGATTTATACTAATTTTAAACCGTTCGAACCGGACTGGACCGGTTTAATAATATATTAAAATTTTCACATTATTATTCATTAAATTATAAAAAAATTGGACCAAATTGGGAACCAAACCGGACCAAACTGTTTTATAAATCAAACGGTCCGGTCCGGTTTTTATTTCTTAAAATCGTTTCAAACGATCTGATTCGAGTAATATAAACGGTCTGGTTTGGTTAATTTTTTTTTAGAAAAAACCAGATCGAACTGGACCATGGACACCCCAGTTTCATCTACTAGTCCTTCAATAAGCTTTTTTTTCTTTTTCTATTTTATTTTCATTACTAAATTATTTTACCTTTACTTTCTATGTTTAGGTTAATAATTCATTATAATATGAGTGATTTTGGACACTAGATTATGATTATGTATACTTTTTATGGTATGATTTAATTAAATTTTTGATTTTCAATTAAATAATGTGATTAATTTTATGTTTAAATGTAATTAAAACATGCTAGATTTTGGATTGAGTTTACCACTAAATTAATTAGTGATATGTTTAATGTTAAATTATGAAATTAACACGTAATTTTAAATTTTTATAATTAAAGTAGAAAGTTATAGTTTTTTATTATAATTAAGAATAATGACTTAATTTAAAAATTATGAATAGATTTAGTATCGTTTAATTTAATTATTATTTTTTAAAAATTTATGTTGTAATTAAATTAAATGTAAAAAACTTACATATAAGTTGTTTAATAATTAAAATTAATTAATAATTGTATGGTTAGTTAATTAAAAAATAAAAAAATGTATGAAATATTAATAACACTTAGCTTTAGCTTCCTAAAGTTAAAAGCAACATATTGAAAAAGGTTATAAATATATAATAAATGTATAATTTATAAACTAGTCGAATCATAGCTAGCGATGAGATAATATCATAATCATAAGTTTATAAGATTTATTTTCAAAAATCATGCTTTAATTATTTAATTATTTTTATTTTTTTATTACCAACAAAATTTCAATTATTAATCATGAGTGATTTTTTAGGATTTATATAGATATTTTTTACCACTAATTAATAAGTTAATTTCATTAGTATTCTACGAATATTACTATCAACGTATTTTTGAAAAAAAAAACAAGGATTAATATTTTACGTGTGTGTCTAAGGTGTGTCACTATGCCACGTAAAAATTGAATGACCTAATATCCTACATAAAGTTGACATATTTAGTGAATAAAAATTATTTTTCTTTTATTGAACAATGGTTGGAACGTGATAACCAATCGTTGATACAAAACAACTGTTTTCTCTTCCACCAGGGTTCACACCCCTTTTTCCCTTTTCTTTTCCTACGGTCGTTTCTTCTTAAGATCTGATTACCACCATTTACAAGACCTCCTTGCTTCCTTTTTCTTCAACCAAATAAGGATTCAAATCTTAGACTAGTTGTAGAGATCGAAGAAGCACTTAAGTTTTTCTTTTTCAATAATCTTAGGTTCTCTGGTTCCTCCAAGGTCGCTCCTCTATGGTATGTCGTATTCATTGTTGGGTGCTGTGTGCCATCGTCATTGTTGGGTGTCTTCGCGCAGTGCTTCGTTTGATTGGAAGCTGCTCTAGTGAGCGATTGGTCGTGGTTGTTGGTTTTTAATCATTGAAAAAGTATTTTACATTGTACCTTTGTACTCTATTTTGCCTTGAAACGAAGTACAACTCTCGACTTTGATGAAAAATAGTTGGAACGGGATTGGGGTGGCACTGCAATTCTTTAATATAATATGATTAAAGAATTTAATCATAATTATTTTTTACTTTTTTATATCTTTAAATATTTCATTATTTTTTATTAATATAAATAGGTAATATTAAAAAAAAATTACATAATTAAATTACAGGATAATATGATATAAATGTAATGCAAAAATGACTAGTATGGTACAATTAACATAAAAAAAATATGACAATAATATAATATAAATAATATAACAATTACTACCCTATAATGGGATAATCGAATCCTAAAATTTTAGGACAAAACAGTCAAGACATTATCATATTCACTCTTGGACGGTGGTCGTACGAAAGTAAATTATTTGATTTTTGTTTTTTTTTTCTTTTAAAAAATGTGAATTATTTGGTTAAAAATAGATGCCCATTATCTAATATTTTAAATGGTATAAATAATTTTATAATAAGATAAAGATAATTGGTTTAAATTTTGTTTGAAAATAAAAAAAGTATATTAACAAAAACAAAAAAATGAAATGGATGATTTTAGAGAGGAATGCAATCGGTATTGTTACAAACAGAACTATTGGGTACAACTTTTTATGCATTCTTTTATATATTATTCTATTTATTTTAGTGATATGTGTTGTTTTATTTTGAAATTATACTTTCTTCCAAATAAAAAATATTTCATTACATCATATAACAATAAATGGATGAAAGAATACCCCATAAAAATTGTTCATAGTAATCGTCTAACTACAAAATCAATAAGGTGTCATTTTGGATTGTGAAAAAACCATTAGAAATAACTTTATTTTATTTTATTTGTTTTAAAAGATTTTTAAATTGATTTAATTTTAAATTTTAAAAAATCCATTGAACATAGATTTGATTAGGTTTTTAAATTTCAAAAACCAATCAAAATTTAATCAATATATATATATTTATATATAATTTATTTTATTTATTTATCTTTAGATTATTGATCTTTTTTGCAATTTAAAAATTTAAAGTTTTAATATGTAATCTTTGTTATCTATAATCATAATTTTTTTTATAGTTATACTTGTATGTATTATATAAATAAAAATATTTAAATTAGTATATTATAAGTTATATTGAAAGTTTAAAATTACCTAACTTATATATTAAAAATTATGATATTATATATAATATAAATTATAAAGTTTAAAGTATATAATTAAATTTATTTTAAAGAGAAAAATATATATAATTACAATCAACAAAGAAAAATAAAATTTTCCAAAACTTATCCAAATTAATCCAATTTTTTTAATTCAATTGAATTAATTTTACATCTTTAATTAATTTAATTTAAATTTTATCTTAAAATCAAACCCACCTAATTTTATAGATATTGTTACACACGTTGTTAATTTTGTATCCATTCATCTTTTTTCTTTTCTTTTATACTTGTCATTTGTCACCATTCAATCATTCAACCATTTTCAAATAATGAATTATTATTAAATTTACTTATGTGTGGATTTTTTTATTGGACACTATGCTTAGATGATTTTTTTATATTTATAATAAATTAAAATTTTCATTAAAAAATATAGAATGAAAGTATAAAAAAAATCAAAATTAATTTTTTTAAACACATCAAAATTTCAAAAAAGTAAAAAAATAACCAACAGTCAGGGAAAAAACTAGAATTTAAATTTTAAGGAGCTAACATACTTTGTTTTTATATTTCAATGGATACAAAAAAATAAATTAAATATTTTAAAATTAGTTTCAAGAATTATAAAAAAATTTCTATTAATTTTTTCTAGAAAAAACTTATTTTTGAGTTGGAAGACCCATGGCATAGCATTTCAAATGTTAATAATTTTTATTATTGGAAATAAAAAAGAAAATAAAAGGAAAAATTAAAAAAATTAAAAGATTTGTTAAACTTTTTTGGAATTTTATAAAAGGAATGAAGAAAATTCATATTATTAATTATATAAGTAGCTTTTTATTTTTACCTTAATAAATATGTTATGAGAGACATAGAGACATTTTTAAACATGGGTCATATTTAAGTTAATATATTATCTGGAGGGTAAAAGTCAATTTTGCATTCATTTTGTAAGTTAAATCAATATCATTGTAATTAAGTAGTTTTCTTCGAGACTAAGGGTGGCCATTGCACCCACTATTCAGACTAGTTCCGTTGCTTTTAGTAGTTATGATGCAAGATCTACCATTAATTATTTTTAAGTCTTTATTGTTTATTTTATATATTTTTTTGAATCAATTGACACCGAGATGTTTCAGAAAACATACAGCAAAAATATATATTTTTTACTCTTTATGATAATAAATTTGAAAACTGAAATCCTCCTTAATTTTATTATTTATTTATGGTAAATATTATTTCTTCGTTATATCTAGCATGATCCATACCATATAGTTAAGATTTAAGAATCCACCTTAAAAATCTGATTTAATGAAGATTTAAGAAAGAAAATAACAGGATGGTGACAGTGAAAAGAAAACAAAAGAAGTTTCAACGTTCAAAGTAAAAGAAAAGTATTTATGTAAGAATTTGAAGTTTCAACGTTCAAATAAAAGAAAAGTATATATGTAAGAATTTGAAGTACCTCTCATTCACCATAAAAGAAGCCGTCTTTTTCTTGATAAGTGTAGGTTCTGCCTCTCACTTCTGTCCACTTTCACGACCTTGTTCCACATTTAGGTACGAAGAGAAGATGTCATATCACTATTATAAAAAAATATTTAAATAATTATATAAATTTATTTTTTTTTGAAAAAACTTACATATAATAAATTTAAAATCGATTCGGTGTATAACTGATACTATTCATGTTAAACGTAGCGTTAATTGTCGTGCCAAACCGACGCAAACCACGTTAATCGATGCTACGCCTTATTTTTTAAATTAAAAAATACATCTAGTTTACAATTTAAAATTTTTTAGGTTATAAATTATTATTTTATTTGACTCTTTAAAATTTAAGTTGGATATAAATATATATATAGTATAATTTTATCTTTTTTTTTGACAATTAGTTTTTAAAATTATATAAATTTGTTTATTTGTTTGGATATTTAAATTTATATACATACGTAAATATATCTTTATTTAATTTTATGTATTTGTTTTAAATATTATTGTAAAATTATTATTTTTTCTTTTTCTATAGTATGTATGCATAGTTTAAATAAAATAATAATTGATAATTTTTTTAAATTGCATGGATAGCGTCGATTCGTCACGTCAATCGACGTTATATCCTATTTTTTAAATTAAAAAATGCATGCAGTTTAAAATTGAAATTTTTTAGGTCATTAATTATTATTTTATTTGACTCTTTAAAATTTAAGTTGGATATAAATATATATATATAGTATAATGTTTTCTTTTTTTAGACAATTAGTTTTTAAAATTATATAAATTTGTTTATTTGTTTGTATATTTAAATTTATATATGTACGTACAATATATCTTTATTTAATTTTGTGTATTTGTTTTAAATATTATTGTAAAATTATTATTTTTTATTTTTTATAGTATGTATGCATAGTTTAAATAAAATAATAATTCACAAAAAAAAATTTAATTGCGTGGATTACGTCGGTTGATAAGGCAAACCGATGCTAGCCATGTGAGTAGCATCGGTTCGTCACGTCAATCGATGCTATCCATGTAATATTACCGTTCAGTTTATTTCTTCTCTACAGAAACCCAAAAATCTTCATTTATCCCAAAATCGAGCTCACACCCACCCTCTTTATCAATTTCCGACCACCTTCGACCACCATTTGCAACACCATTTTATGAGTTATATTCCTCTTCTTATTATCTTTCAGATCTACTCTCTTTTTTAACGAAATACGCAAAATTTTATACCCATTTTTTCACTTATCCTCACTTACAAAACATAATTTTCTTCTTCATTTCCTTCATATAGTCACTTCATAACATTCTTGTAAGTATTTCTATTAATTTTTCAGCTTATTATTCAGTTTGTTTTATTTTTTGTATAAATTTTTGATTTATGTATGTTTTTTATTTTGCTTGTTATTATATGTTTGGCTTATTTTCTGTGGAAATAATTAATATTTAAAATGTCGTGGGTTTGAGGGATTATATATATTTATCGTGCGTGGATAAATTTATTTATATATAAATAATTATATTTTATTAAGTAAAAGTAATACATTTGTAAAACGATTAAAATGATAATTGTTTTGTATTATGTATGTTTTGATATATATTCTAATAATTAGGAAATTTATATATAATAATACTTAAAATATATTTATTGGATACATAATTAATTAATATGTTTAATTAATGTCATTAATAGAAAATAGACAAATCTTGGATATCAAAATGTAGAATTGAGCAAGACTATTTTTTTAGAGTTGAAAGTTTTATAAAATTTGCTTGTAGAAATAGTAATACTGGAACTAGTATGATTCGATACACATGCGTTAAATGTAAAAATGAGCGATTTCATGAATTTGACGAGGTTAAGTATCACCTTATCCGTAATGATATTATTTTGAGCTATAAATATTGGTATTATTATGGAGAAAATATTGATAATATTTATGGAGAAAAGATAAATAAGAATGTGAGTGGATTACATACATTTTATCATAATGTACAGACAGAAAATATGTTTCATGGTGTTGAAGATGAATTATGTGAGGATGATCGCGAAACCTTTAAAAAACTTATAGAAGATGCCGAAAAACTGTTGTATCCAAAATGCAAAAATACACTAAAATGTCGGGATTGGTTCATTTGTACAATGTGAAGGCAAAACATGGGTTTTCTGACAAGGGATTCACAGAATTACTAAATCTACTAGTCGATATGTTTCCTGAGGATATTGAATTGTCATCTTCAATGTATGAAGTAAAGAAATCTCTTAGTCGATTTGGCATGGAATATCATAAGATTCACGCTTGTCCAAATGATTGCATTCTTTATAGAAAAGAATATGATACATTCGATGATTGTCCGATGTGTAAAGAATTAAGATGAAAGCATGGTACAAATGAAACAACACATAAGAAAGGCGTGCCTGCAAAGATTCTTTGGTACTTTCCTCCGATTCCTCGCTTTCAAAGGTTGTTTAATAGTAAAGATACATCAAAGATGTTGATTTGGCATTCAGATAATCGATCTGATGATGGGGTGCTATGTCATCCTTGTGATTCTCCAAATTGAAAAGTAGTAGATAATTATCTCCTCAATTTTCATCTGATTCGCGCAATCTTCATCTTGCCATTGTTACCGATGGAATTAATCCACATAGTTCCCTTAGTAGTAGATATAGCTGTTGGCCAGTAATTATGGTAACATATAGCCTTCCTCCCTGGTTGTGTATGAAAAGAAAATTCATGATGTTAACATTATTGATCTCAGGACCGAAACAACACGGTGTTGATATTGATGTATATTTGCAACCTCTGATAGATGATTTAAAGACGTTATGGAATGATGGTGTAAATGTTTACGATGCACATAAAGAAGAACACTTTAACTTGAAGGGGGTACTTTTATGGATAATTAATGATTTTACTGCCTATGAAAACTTATCAGGATATGCAACAAAACGTTACAAGGGATGCCCTATATGTACAGATGGAACTTCTGTAACTTATCTTGTTCACGGATAAAAGATGTCTTATAGAAGACATAGAAGATTTTTGCCATTTGGACACAAGTTTAGATACCAAAAGAAATCATTCGATGGTGAAGAAGATCATGATCATGCAACTCGACCTTTGCGAGGTGTTGAGATATTAAGGCAATTGAATGGTATGACATTCAAACGATATGGAAAGATGAAGAAAAAAACTCACTAAGGTAGGGAAACGAAAGAGGTCAACTAATAAAATGGGTGAAAATGAAAAAGAGTTTGAACCGACTTACCATGGTTGTTAGAAAAAAAATCAATATTTTGGGAATTACCTTATTGGAAGACCTACACATTTGTCACATCTTAGATATCATGCACATTGATAAAAATGTATGTGAGAGCTTGATTGTAACTTTACTTAATATACCTGGAAAAACATAAGATGTAATTAAAGCAAGATTGGATTTAAATAAACTAGGCATACAAGCTGAATTGGAACCAAGGGTGGAAAATGATAAGAATCGAACATACTTACCACCAACATCATATACAATGTCAACAAAAGAGAAGGATGTGTTTTGTAAATTTTTGGAGGGTGTGAAAGTTCCTGATGGTTACTCATCCAACTTAATTTTTTGTGTGTCTATCACCGATAAGAAACTGTATGGATTGAAATCACAAGACTGTCATATCTTAATGCAACAGTTATTACCAGTTGCTATTAGATCAATTCTTCCAAAACATGTTCGATTATCAATAATTTGGCTTTGTTTCAATACAATATGCAAGAAATGTATATCATTTGGTGAGTTAAATTCTTTACAGAAAAATGTTGTAGAGACTTTGTGTCTAATTGAAAATATTTTCCTCCTTCTTTCTTCGATATAATGATTCACTTATGTGTTCATTTAGTTCGAGAAGTTCAATTGTGTGGTCCTACTTACTTAAGGTGGATGTATCCTTTTGAGAGATATATGCACGTCCTTAAAGGATATGTAGATAATAAAAATCAACCTGAAGGATGCATGGTGAAATGCTACATTGCTGAAGAGGCCATTGAGTTTTGTTCTGAATACTTTAGTGGTTGCACTGAAATTGAGAATCCTACACACAAGTTGTTCTTAGAACGTCACATGATCCAAGTAGGTAACCCTATGCTTAGTGGAAGTAAGAAATTTTTTATTGATCTCACTCGATGGGAAAAAGCACACCGAATCATTTTGGTAAATAATAATGAGGCATAACCGTACATAGAGTAAGTGATGTTCATTGTTTCATGATTGCAAAAATCATTTTTTATTTAACTATTAATGATGATATATAACTTTATATATATTTAATAAAATTAAAGGATGCATTTAAACTTATTGAAGATTGATCCTCATTATAAAAAAAGGAGGATAAAAATGGTTGTATGATGAACATAAGCAAGAGCTTATTAATTAGTTTTGCAACCATGTAAGTGTCACAAATAAAAATTCATGCATGTATGTTCCTAGATCTATTCAATGTTTTAAAACTTTGCTCTAAACACATTTCATGTTTTTGTATACATAGACTCGAGATGAACTCAGGAAACTCAATCATAAAATATCAGAAAGTTTACAATGGCTTACACATGGGCCAAAATTCGATGACAAATCATTTTATAGTTGCACAATAAATGGATCGAGGTTTACGACTTAAGCTAGGGAAAAAGTCCAAGTAAATCAAAATAGTGGTGTGAAGATGGTTGCACAAACTATGCAATTTTCCAGTTCAAAAGATGATAATCCTGTACTTTCTAATAGATCATATTATGGTATAATACAAGAGATTTGGGAATTGGATTATGAGGTCTTCCTTGAAACAGTTTTCTTGTGTGATTGGGTCAAAGGTGTTATCAATGTTGGATATAAAATAGACAATTTTGGATTTATCCTTGTAAATTTATCCAAGGTAAGTCACACTGATGATCCTTTCACGTTAGCACTTCATGCAAAACAAGTATTATACGTGAGCGATCAAATTGATCCAAGATGGTCTGTTGTGTTAATGCCTCCACAAAAAGAGTTTTACCATTGTGATGTTGTAGAAGATGATGACTCTATGCTTGATACATTAACCAATATTAGTAATTTCTTAAATAAATTGCCTAATGTATGTGATGATTTAGTTGATGATGATGATTCTTTGTCATGGGCTCGAAGTGATTGTGAAGGAATATATGTATGCGATCAAAAACCTAATTAAACATAACGTATGTTCTATATTGTTGTAATAACTCTTATATATATGTATGTTCCTAAAATTGTCAATTAATTTATATTTTTTCATTGATTGTAGATATTTCATGGATCTTTGGATAACAGAGCTTGTAGATCTAAATGATCCATTGGGGTATTTGAAAAGAAAGGGTTTGATGAATATACATGATGCTCCACTTAACCTAGATGATAGAATACATGTTCTATTTGATGCTACTGATAATCCAATAGGAGAAAATGGCCAGCAATTGAAATCCTCTATTGGTCGACTTGTGAAGTCCAGTATATCAATCAATATAAATGATTGGTCTCAGGTTGACGATGCAGAAAATTTCAAAATATGGATAACAATTTGTGTAAGTCTCTTATATTTTATAATCAATATATATATTATATATTTTTTGTATTATATCTAATCTTTTGTACTGTATTTTTACAGAATCGTTACAAAGTCGATGACAGGTGGAAACTTAAGTGTTATAAAATTGCAAATAAGACATGAAAGGAATACAAGACTTCTAGATTGGCAAGAAATTATGTGTTTCCATATTTGGAACCACTTGATGACGTCGAGCTCTACAAAATCCCTGAAGGATACCCCTAGATTACACCTCAAGTTTGGAAATACTTTATGGATTATAGACGTTCATATAAATTTCAAATTATTAGGGAAGAACATCAGAATATACAAATACATAACATTCTTCTTAACCGTACTAGAAGGTCTTCAAATCCTGAAGCTAGATATAGAATGATATTATTAATTTGTCTTAATTTATAAATATTTTTATATTTATTTTCCTCAATTTAATTTCATGTCATTGTTAATAATTTTTTCATAATTTATGTAGGAAGCTAAATTGGGTAGACTTGTTACCCAAACTGAATTGTACATAGAAACAAAGACTCTCAAAACGAAGAATTCAAGGCCAATGACTAAGCGAGAAGAAGAACAACTAAATAAGTTAGTTAGTAATTTCGGTTGATAAGAAGTCTTAATGATTTTTAATAATTGATGTAATAATGAATGATATGTTTGTGTGCTTTATTATCTGTAGATAGTTGTTCAAGAAAAAATATCTATGGGTGAAATAATCGAAGAGTTTGGGATAGATGCTCTATATCATGCATTCGGATGCAAGCATCCTGGTCGTGTTAGGAGAGGTAGCCAATATGATGGTTATATGGAGTATTTTAACATTCCAAAACAAAAGCCTCAAACGGTAAGTAAAGAGAAACACACTAAAATTGAAGAAGAACTCAACTCCTTTAAGGCCTCAGTGTTAAGTGATATCGCCACTCTAAAAGAATATATCAATCACAACACATGTCAGACATGGCATCATTCTACAACCATGTCATGCCATATTGGTCAGGCATGCCACCATCCATGCCAGGCAGGCCACCATCCATGACAGGCATGCCATAATCCATGCTAAGCATGCCACCATCCATGATAGGCAGGCCACCATCCATGCCAGGAATGCCACCCACACAATCTCATTGTGCTCAAACTACATCCAGTATGGGATATAGTCATCCTATTGGTCCTCATTATATGCCAGGAATGCATATGCAATCAAGTAGTGGTTCATTTTCTCTAATGCAATATGCCCATTCTTACCATCAATCAAACTACGATGAACGTTTTAGTGAGAATGTACATCCACTAGTTACCCCACATGGGTGTTCTCCTCTATTTGATGAATCATATGTGGTAAGATTTTAATTTCTGGTGTATATAATCTATTATTTTTAAATTCTTATTATATGTTTTATTTTTTATATTTAACACTTAAATTTTTTACAGAATATGAAATGTTTGTTGAAACATCCTTCGTCAACAGACTTTGTTGCTATTGGAACGGTACAACAATTGAGCGATGATCGGATGATTCATAATCAATATTTGTCTAATCATTGGCGAATAGTAATTAATCAATCATTATTTCATGATTGTCCACTACTTGTGCCTTCTGATGCTACCACAGTCCAAGAGGTCGTTGGACAGTATGTGGCTTGGCCGTCGATTCAAGTTGTTCTAAATTTTGATATGGTACTATTTTTTAATTTAAAAGATAACACTTTTTTACTACTATTATTTTATTATATATTTTATTGTTACTAAAATACATAATACTTTTTTTAGTCTATTATACCAGAACTCTTAAATGCGGCACATTTAAGAGATACAAAGCAAGTATCTCGTGCTAAATCTATGTCTAGTGGCCAATCATCGCGCACGAAGTCATTCAAGAAGAAGCCTTGAAAAAAGTATAGTTATAATTATGCTTTAAACTTTAGCAGAAATCTTGGCACTTTGATAACTATTGTTGGGAGGGCATCTAGCATAAATGATGGATGGACTGTGCCACTTCCTATAGAAATTTTTGGCGTAGACCTCGGCCAAACTTATATATTGATAGAGTACATATTGCAACTATTTGAATATCAAATGATTGATTTAAGTATAATTTAAGTGTGCATAAGGTGAGTCTTCAATCTATTTATTTTTCTTTCATTTATGTAGAACATATATAATTATATTTATATTATCTAATTATATATATATATATATATATATATATATATATATATATATATATATATATATATATATATATATATATATATATATATATATATATATATATATATATATCTTTTACATAGGGCATGCTATTATCGACTTCAACATAATCACTCATCACATTTAGCAATGTTCTATGATTCTTTATATGTTAATCAATATCAAGAGAAGGATGTTAGCATCAGAGCTAAACAATTATGTGATAGTGAATTAACGCTTAACAAAAATCAAAAGTTGATAATCCCTTAGCCATTAAGGTTTGAACAAGGCCAAGATCATTGGATGTTGGTAATCATTGATCTGTTCACTAATCATGCTTGGTACTGTGACTAAACTTCCATAGAACTGAGTAAAGATACAAAAGCAGTTTTTGAAATGTAAGAGCTATATCTACATATTAGTTTCTTCTATTATTTTTTGTAATATTTAATAAAAACTAACCGTTTTAAACCTTGATAGAGCATGGATGTTGTGGAACAAGTTTAGGGGCATTGCCCTTAAAAAATCTCATAAGTTTATATGGACAAAAGTTATGGTATGTACAAACGAATATTAATAATTTTATTAATTTTACAATTGAATAATAAAGATGTTCGAATATGAAAAATCATGTACACTTGTTTTTTTGTAGGTTTTACAACAAAATAATGGAGCCATGTGTGGTTATTATATCATGAAGTTTATGAGCGAAAGCATAACAAATATCAAAATTCTAATTGATGATGTGTTAATATCTTTTACCCATATACATAATGGCTTTTAACATATTTGAGTTATTTGTTTAAATAAATGAAATTACATTCTTATTTTGATTTTAAATACATGTAGTTCTTTAGTTGGAATGAGCAGAACACATGGTTCAAATTATATCATTACAAGAAAAATCAGGAGAAGATTTTGATGATCTTGAATATTATATGACAACATAACACTAATTTTTTTAATGATTTAATTTCTCTATTTCTGTGTCTGAAGTCCTTTGTTTGATGGAGCTCATGTATTTGGGGAAATGCATTATTTTATGGACCTATTTTTGGCCGAAACTATATCTCATCTTTCTTGCCTACTTTCCTTATGACAACAATTAACACTTTATTAATCGTTTGTCTATAAATATGAAGTTATATGGAATCTATGCTTTTATTTTTAATGTTATAATGAGCTCTAAATATGAAATCAAGTGTAATTCTGATTTGTTTCTTGATTTGTATGAGTTTTGGTGCCAATGAACGTGTTTCATACGTTTAAGGGCACCAAAACTCACACAAGTCAAATAAGAAATCGGAGTTACACTTTATTTCATATTTAGAGCTCATTATAGCATTAAAAATACTAGTAGAGATTCGATATAACTTCATATTTATAGACAAATGATTAATAAAGTGTTAATATGAATTCGTCGAAGGGTTATATCACTCGGATGTCGCTGTGGTAATCTATTTTTATGGTAATATTTACAATGATTTAATTTTTCCATTCGTATGTTTCTAAAGTTTAGACTGCTTGTTTGATGGATGTTTACGTGCTCATGTATGTAGGGGAATGAATTGTTATATGGATTAGCTATTTTTTATCTAATTTCTTTATCATAATGCTGGTGATTCTAAGCCAACCAAGCTTGATCGCACAATCCAATTACATTTTAACGACATTATTTTATTTATAATTTAAGTTACCTATATGTATTGTATATACATTATTTGTTTTTGTAATAAATTTAATTATCAAGTAATTAATTATATTTAAAGTTTTAATTATTTATATTTTAGTTTTTTATGTTATATATTGAATATTGAATACGAAAAATAAGAATAAAAATAAAAACAAATCATAAAATGTACATGTAAAGTCGTTTCACCGCGTGAATCGACTTTACCTGTAAAATTAGTTTATCACGTGAACCGACTTTACATTTTAAATCACTTAATTTAAAATCGGGTTTTAACCGACTTTAATACCCACGTGCATACTTTAGATGAGACTTGGATACATGTTTTCCTTTCTCTCCTTTTTGTATTGGCATGCGTCCATATTTTTAAGGTTTATCGCTCTTTGGCTATCCAATTATATAAATTAAAAAAAATACTCTTATTGTTTTGTAATATATATACATGAATTTGGGATAGAATTAGTGGTTATAAATTATTATGTAATATTTTTTCGTTTTTATTAACCAACAGTTTTAAAAATTTGTTTTCATTTCTAATATTCAACATTATTTACTTTTTTCAAAGATAATTTAGTTAAAAGAAAGAATAATTATTTGAAAAAAAAATTTAACAATAAAAAAAAAATTAAATAATATTAGACGTAATCATAACGTCCTTAAATATTAAACGGATTTAAATAATTATATTTTAATTTTAACGATATTCAATTAAATAATTTTTAAAATAAAATAATATGTTATAATATTTTTATTAGTAAAAATATTTAAGGTAGGCATAATAGATATTATTTTTATAATTATAAATTTAAAACTTGTTTTATTTTTTTAGTCAATATTTTTCCAAAAGTTTTTCCCTCCCCGGTCTTTGCCTACGGCGTTTACATTATAAATAGACTCTATTACACTCTACATTCCCATATATCTACAGATAGCTAGTTTTGTTCATCACTCGGTAAATCACTAATTAATTTTTTTTTTGTTTTTGCTCCAATTATATAGCCCTGATCGAGCACCATGGCAACAAAACTTTTCTTGGTCATTTCCTTATTAGTTTTCTCCCTAGTCATATCCAAAGCCACATCCTCAAAATCACAGGCCACCAAATACCAATTTCAAAGGCTCAAAGAAACGAGCATGGTTTTCTACATGCATGACTTATCCAGTGGCCCTAATGCCTCCGTCGCAGCTATTGCCGGAATTCCCAACAAGAAGTGGTCGATTCTTGGGTTTGGAACTGTTAACGCATTAGATGACAAATTGACTGAGGCTTATGATTATAACTCAACTCAAATTGGTAGGGCTCGTGGTATTTATGTGAACTCAGCACTTGATGGTTCTGATTTACATTTTCTTTTCTCAATTGTTTTCACTAATAAAGAGTACAATGGTAGCACCCTTGAGATTCAAGGATCTGATAGGTTTTATCTCAAATATAGAGAGGTCTCTGTTGTATCTGGAACTGGAAAATTTCTAATGGCTAGAGGCTATGCTACTTTGGAAACTGTGTTCTTGGACCTCCCTAATTCTAATGCTATTATTCGGTGGAATGTCACAATTTTTCACTACTGAGCTGCTTAATCAGTGTAATTAATGTTTTTTTATTGTACTTATTTTGATGCACACTTTTACAATCAGTTGATAAAGATGTAATAATGTCTTTGGTCAAATGTCATCCCACACCAAGAATAAGTGCTTATTATTTCTACTATTTAGTTTTTTACTTATTTTGATCCATATAAATAAATTAGTAGCGTTTAATTAGGATTGTATCTTTCTTTTAACAATGCAGTGATGAATAAAAAGTTTCTTATTTCAATTTCTTTGAGTGTGTTGATATCAGGGCCTGTTATATTTTTATTAAATAGTTAATAGTATTCATATATATATATATATATATGAAATATGTAAAATTAATTATTAAGAAAAAAATATAAATTAAATTTGTTTAAAATGAAAAATAATTTATACTTCGTAATTTTCTTTCACTATTTACAATCAAAATTGTTACCCTTCCAGTACCGCTCACTGCAGAATTTTTATCATATCAATTTGCATGACCTGTTATTTTGTGGAAATTGAGTACAATTTGGCTCTAATTTGAGCTGCTCTTAATTTTTTTTTTTTTTTGAAGTTCACTACTTGCGTAGATATTAAATTTTATCATTTAATTGTTTACTAATTACAGTATAATTTTAGTGAAAATTATTCATTATCTTAATTAGGTTAATTATATATTATTTTTGATCAAAGAAATATTTTAACGCACATATGATGTCCAAAGCATAAAACATTGTAAATTTTAACATTAATTGTGGAATATGTAATTTGATAAATTGGCGTGAGAAATTTATACATTAATTTATTAGATATTATCAAATCATATACCTCACAAATTTTATCCAAATGTTAATCACTTATGTTTTTAAGTATTGTGGGGTTTGAGGAGCTGTGAACGGTGACGGTGAGGGTGACTATGACGGTGATGGTGATGATAATGATAATAATAATAATAATAATAATTATAATTTAAATTTATTTTATTTAAGCACGTAACACATCATATAGTTTTATGGTTTTATTTTTTACCATCTCAAACTTTGAATATAATTTGATTATGTATTGATTTTATATTATTACTTTTAAATAATTATATTGATTATATTGATCACATTGATTACAATTAGTTATATAATGTATGCTTATTCATTCGATAAGTAAGTTACATCAATGACTTATTTATAAGATCATATTTATATTAAATTATTAATTTTTATGTTAAAATTATATCATATTATATATCGTGTCAAATCATATTTATATTTGTGGCATGTTTAGATTTTAAATTTATAAATTAATAATTATATATTTATTTTTTATTAAATTAAAAATTAATTAATTGTTTCCTTTGCGAATATCATACAAATATTTATATAAAATTTTAACATCAATAGAAATTATATAATAAATATAATTTAAAATAAAAATTATATTTTTCTTCCGTTTAAAAGAAAGGATTTTGTAGCAATAATAATTGTTACTTAATAATAATATTGTTAGTTTGTTATATACTTATTAAATGTACAAGCGTAAAACTATTATTTTAAAAAAACTTAATTATTGTTTCTTTTATGAAAAAAATTACTATTTTGAAATTATGATACTAAATAATCACCATTCAAATTGTCATAAAGAGGGGTAATTATAATACGTTTCTTATATCTTATTGAATATATTAAATATAATTATATTATAATTATTAGACATGTATAATATAATTGAATAAAATTGATTATAAAATATTTTAATAAAATAATCTATATTTAAATTAATAATTAATTTTTTATATTTTATATTTTAATAATAAAAATATTTTTAATTTAAGATTAAAAAATCTACACATATAATTTTAAAATTAATATTTCATATAAGATAAATAAATCAGTTTAAACTTATATCTATTATTCATATTAAAATTTTACATAATTATATAATTTTTATTATATATAATATTATATACCAAATTTAGGTGACACACGGAAAAACAAAGAAAGTACTATACGTAGAATTTCCAAGTGATAAAAGGGACGAGGGTAATATAATTACAATTTTTTATTTTAATTATTTTATTAAAAAAATATCTTAATTTATATTATTATATTTAAATTAAAAATATTATTAATAATTAACTAATCTATATTATTTTCTACAATTTTTTTAAAACATTTTTTCATAGACAATTCCATGTAACTTTATAAAAATAATTGTTTAAAAAATGACAATTTTTTTTATTATTAATATTATTTAAAAAACTGGCAGAAAATAAAATAAATTAAATGAATTTTAAAAAATGTCACTTTTTAGGTAAGTATTTTTTTATAATTTAAATATAATAATATAAGTTTAATTGAATTTTTTTTTAAATAAAATAATTTAAAATAAGTTAATTGAAAAAATAATTAAAGTGATATTTATAAAAGAAAGTAAACATTAGTGCATTTCATCTTTTGATAAAAGGGCAATGTAGCTGCAAAACACTAATTAGTTGAATAATAGTGGAGATGTATGAAAAATTATCATGGATATACAAAAATTATCTTTCTGTATTTGTCCAAGCTTCCATCTTTGCTAGCGTCTTTGCCATGTATATGAACCCTATGTTTAGATTTACATTGGTCATTTGTCTCAACTAATTTATTATGGTTCCTTGGTGGAAGCTTTAGCTTAATGATGACAGCTGAACCTTGCTTGGTTATATGTTAGAGTAATTTTTAGAAGATAGGGAGAGAGAAGAAGAACACACAGAAGGAGAGGTAAATTGTATATATATTTCTTATTATCTCTTCTTCAAATACTATGGCTATATATAGCCTTACATATAACTAATTCCTGAAATCCCTTAACAGAATCACAGTTCTTCTGACACGGCTTGATTGGGGTCCCTTTTCGTGTGTTGCCTGCGCTTGTTAGTGGCAAGGTGTGTTGCCTATGTATTGTGTTGTTTGTGGTCTCTTCCCCCAGTGTCTCACGCCCATATGATATGTCAAGTAGCTCAAGAAAATTATGCTCGTATCATTCCATCTTCCCTTTAGAATCCTTGTCCTCAAGGATAAAGCTGAGATATAACGGGGTGAGGTAGTCCTTAATAGACCTTGGAGCAAGCCCATGGATGCAAAGAATGGGAGTTCAGTTAGGTCTGGCCGTTCATAAGGACACCCGTAAACACCACCATTCCCATCTAAAGTACGCAACGATGACTCAACAAATTCAGATGCAGTATATGCTATGGACAATGTAGCAGAACCCACATTTGCCTTTACTTTAACATCTTTAGTTTCAATATTTTGAATCCGGATAGTTAGTTCTTGTACTTCCTCGCCACTGAAACTCACAACAAGTTTTGTTTTTGATAGCAAGTGAAGGATGGTGATACCAATATGGCTCCTAACTACTAGAGAATCAACATCAATTAATTTCAAATTCTTCCTCTAAGCAACCCTTGTATTAGAACTTGCAGCCTCCAATGTAGGAACACCGAAGAGCCTTTTTGGATCACAAACACCCTTCTACTCAAGGATCTCTACTGCAATAGGCATTGTGGGCTTGATAGGATGACTAATAATATGGATAAAGGCATCAGGGTAGTTTTCGGCATTAGCCTCATCAAGTTTTATGCCTTTTTTTTATTATACTATTAGCCACATCTATTGAAATAGTAAGAAGGGAATTTGGGCGTCCTTTATGTTGACTCATAACACTGGCCACCCAATAGTTGTTCACATGAGCCTTCACTCGAGTCAAGGGATCCATCTCATGCTGCGTGTTATTGGTAAGAGTGTTTTTATTGCTTGAGAATATATGTGACATTTTCACACCCGCAACAGGGTAGGTAAAAGAGTTAACTATGTGGTAATAGGAAGCTGTAAGAGTGTCTCATTTATCTTTCAATGTCAGGGAAACAATGAGATCATAATGGGGGTAATTCAGACTTGCATTAAGTTTAGTAAAGTTTCCAAAGGTAGTATACAAGGTAAGGTTAGTTCCATCTGTAAGGCCATGGTTCTCAACCATGCCTAAGAAGTTGACTCTGGAATTTGTAATCCAACCAATGCTAGTGCTAATTCTAGCATACTCATACAGGTATTGGAGTTCCATTTTACTAGATTTCTGATCAGTATGTAACCTAGTCTTAATCTTGTCGGGTGTATTAACATTAATACTCAATTTCTCCTAGGAAGCATTGTCCCAAACATGCTTAATCTTTCGCCAGCTCTACTTTGTAAGGTTTCAATATTGAAATGGTGATTAATTGTTGCAACAGTTGAGGCAACAACTTTTAACTTGGCTTGTCCATTGTTCCCATTACTGAGCATGAATTATCTGTTGAGGTTACTCTTCTCAATCACCTCATTATCTAACCTTCCATCTCTTAGACTCTTCTTGATACTATTAACAATGTATACTAGCTTCTGAGCATCCTCTTCATCCATCCCATGATGAGTATAAGTTCTTTTGTAGGAACCCTTCATTTTGCCAACCCAATTCCCTTCAGAAACAGTGGCTAAGACTCATGATCTATTAAGAAGTCCCTCTGCATATTCTAAGACCAGAACCTCATCATCCTCAAAATCTTCTTAATTGAGAGCTGGGAGGGTCAGCTCAGCCAAAGAACTCAGGACCAAAACAAAGTCAGTTTTAGTGCATATGTCTCCAACAGAGAGACATTGGGTGGTTTGAGAGCTTGGTAGTACTTCTTTCAACTC
This sequence comes from Hippophae tibetana, assembly GCA_037013495.1. Taxonomy (NCBI): domain Eukaryota; kingdom Viridiplantae; phylum Streptophyta; class Magnoliopsida; order Rosales; family Elaeagnaceae; genus Hippophae; species Hippophae tibetana. The sequence goes on along the minus strand of CM072803.1, from coordinate 71,511,148 downwards.
CATTTAAGGTTAGGGAAAACTGATCCTTTGATTGTTCTTTGTTTTTTGCAAGGGTCAGGCATCCCATTTTTTTAAGTGACCTATGTAGTTCAGCCATACATCTCAATTGCGTCTCAGCCTAGCTTTTTGACTTTTCTGAACTAGCCAACTGTGATTTAGTTTCAGTAAGAAGTTGCTCAGTTTGGTGCCACTAAGACTTAGTTATTTTGAGACTTCTTGTGCAAGTTTTTAGATCTTTTGCAAGGCTGTCTTTCTCTGATTTTAGTTGTTGAAACTTTTCCAATGAGAATTTTTCAGATGCAGTCTTATAGCCATATCCCAACTCTAGATTCCCATCACTAGGAACCTTAGGGTCAGAAGTAGAGCTAGTCATAAGGCTAGCACTATTTTTGATAACCTTCACTTGATGAATTCCTATGGACATTCTTTCTCTCAAGTAGTGCAACCTTGTCAATACAACCAGAGTTAACAAGTATAGTCAGAGCTAACACTTCTGGGAGTACCTCCTTGATGGAAGGACAAAGAGACCTAATGACCAAGGAACGTAAGCTGGAAATGTCTTCTTTAGAGTAGAGGAAATTAATGTTTACTAAGAACACCCTCTTCTCAGCTCAATTATTTTCAATAATTTAGCCCTCAAGTGTTTGATTATTACATATCGAAGAAATTATGAAACTCAGGTTACCTCTATGTAGTGTTACCTTAAAGAATCATAGGCTTTAAGAGTGAAAAAGGATTAAGAAGGCAGGGTGAGATGGGGATCTCCTCAGCTTCAAGGAAAACTCTGGGGTGTTTCCAAGTTCTAATCATTGTTGGGGTTTTCGCATCACATTTAGCTGACTCCAGAACGAAAATGGTTCCTTTTAGAACAGCCTCAAGACTTCGATCACATGTCATAACCATTGATGAATTACCAAAGGTAGCCTTAATCGATACAAGAGTGTATCGTTTCTGTTTAGTCCTATAGTGCCACCATTGCCAGATCTTACCGGGATTGAACATATGACCTCCTTGGCCTTTATTTTCGGCAGTTTTCTAACCACCTCCACAATTTTGCGCGACTGGCATCCCAACAAGCTAAGTGCCTCACCCGGTAAGGTTTCACACGGGTAACCTTATAATATGGAGTGGCCATTTCTTCATGGGTCGAGTCTAAAGGCTTGTCTAAAGACTTGAGACCAAAACCATTACAAAGATGCCCAGTTGAAGGGGGAAGATTATCTCTACGATATAAACTCTCTTTGTGGACCGGTATATGGATTGATTTTGTGAGTCTAACTGGTGGCGATCCACAAAGTCTCGACTTGGGTTTTTTATAAACCCTCGTTCCTTCTTATTGTAACCCAGAAACGCAACTCTTATTAGCTCTGAGTTCTGTGGTTTGTAGTTCACTCATCGCAAAGGAGTCAGTGGGTGTAACCTCAGGGTTCTCGAAGGTCTCCGATGATCTACTCCTTTGATTTCCAAGAGAGGTTGCCGATGGTGAAGGTGATGATTGGTGTTCGAATGTTTCTATAGACGCAGGGGATTGTTTGAAGGTTTTTGAAGATGCAGTGAACATTTGAACTGCGTTTTTGAAGTTAGAAATATTATCTTGAGAAATTGTTGCTAGGTATGGATTTGATTCAGATCTGGGTATGATTTTTGTATTCAGAGGTGTGCTGTGGGAAGTACAAAGAGCTTGCAACGCAACCGACACCGCCTGTAATTTAGCACTTACTTGCTCGAATCTGGACTCATTTCGTGCCAAAATCTTAGATACTTCATTGAAAAATTTGGCATTACAACGGTTATCCATGGCTAGAACCGGATTTGATACCATTGTTAGGGTAATTTTTAGAAGATAAAGAGGGAGAAGAAGAATACAGAGAAGGAGAGGTAAATTGTATATATATTTCTTATTATCTCTTCTTCAAATACTATGGCTATATATAGCCTTACATGTAACTAATTCCTGACATCCCTTAACAGAATCACAGTTCTTCTGCACGGCTTGAGTGGAGCCCTTTTTCGTGTGTTGCCTACGCTTATTGGTGGCAACGTATGTTGCCTACGTATTGTGTCGTTTGTGGTCCCTTCCTCCAGCATCTCACACCCATGTGTGCCAAGCAGCTCAAGCAAATTATACTCGTATCATTATAGTCCCATTCAAATAGCTTGATCACCTATGCAAAACTATTTTGATTTTGAGATATTATGCACTCATGGCTTATTGACTAGCATGTAAATATGAAGGATGTGAAACCATAGTTCCTTTTTCCCTTTTTTTTAGGTTGGGCTTAAGAGTTGATGTTATCTTTTGAAGTTAGATTGTTAGTCCTCAGGTTCCAATAATCTAGTTACTTAATAGGAAATGTGAATAGAGTGTATTAAACATTAATCATTACTTTGTTGTCCAAACAACTATAGTTCCTTGATCATATGACCATCCTTTTTAGAATCATTGCTTTCTCTGGGATAGACTAGTGAATGATCTTTTCTTACTCTAGTAGTGCATGTGTGTGCATTAATAACAATGTTCAACTATTTTTTTGTACACATGTATCTAGAATGAATTTTTCACTATGCTACTGAGATACACATTTCTCTCTTTCCTAGAAAAAAGTATGACTTCTCTCTCAATACATTTAGACAAATTATGTGCAGCTTTTTGTTGCAAAGTTGACATGTAGAAGCGACGCTACGTTCTACTTGTAGCGTCGGTTCAACATGTCAACCAACATTATACAGATGAATTTTCATTTTCTCTTCTTTCTTCCCCATCAGACAACATATTTTATTTGCAATGCCTCAAAAACCCAAAACAATCGACACTCTTTCTCCACTATTTCTCATTTTTCAGCCACCTATGACCACCAATTCTAGCGTCATTTAGTGGATTTTCTTCCTCTCCAATTTATCTTCCATATCACCTATTATTTTGAGTAAAATACTTAAATTTTTTATACCCATTTTCTTACTTACAAAACACCATTTTTTTCTTCATTTACTTCATTTTCCCACTTTATTTACTCTTGTAAGTATTTCTATTAATCTTACGCACTTATTATTCATTTTGCATTTTTTTTGTATAAATTTTTGCGTTATGTATGTTATTATTGTTTGGCTGACTTTCTAGGTGGGTCAGGGAAAGTAATATCTGGATCTTGTGGGTTTTAGGGACTAAAATAGTTACTATACATTATGAAGATAAAGTAAAAGCTACCAAAACTAGATACCCTACTTCTTATGTAGCTACTCTCTATGATGAATGACAAAAACTTTCATAATTGTTGTGTCTGCTTTAAAGAGTTGATTTTCTAGGCAATTTTGCTTTAATATAAATAATAATGTGCTTTTCTTGCATTTTGTAAGAAGAGATAGACTTTTATATTAACTAGTTTCAATAATGTCATGTATATTTTTTTTATTATTAATTACATTACGTGGATAATTTTATTTACATATAAATAATTATATTTTATTTAGTAAAAATAATACAATTTTAAAATGATTAAAATGATAAATTTTTGTATTATGTATGTTTTGGTATATATTCTAATTATTAGAGAATTCATATATAATAATACATTAAATATATTGATTGGATACATATTTAATATGCTTAATATTATTAATAAAAAATTGATAAATCTTGGATGTTAAAGTGTAGAATTGAGTAAGACTAAATTTCAAGAGTTGAAAGTTTCTTGGAATTTGCTTGTAAAAATAGTAATAATGAAATTAGTATAATTCAATGTCTATGCGTTAAATGTAAAAATGAGTGATTTCATCATGTTGACAAGGTTAAGTATCACCTTATCCGGAGTGGTATTCTTTTTGAGTTATAAATGTTAGTATTATTATGAAGAAAATATTGATAATACTTATGGGTAAAAGATAAATAAGAATGTGAATGGATTATATACATCTTATCATAATGTATAAACAAAAAATATGTTTCATGGTATTGAAGATGAACTATATGAGGATGATCCAAAAATCTTTAAAAAATTTCTAGAAGATGCCGAAAAACCGTTGTATCCCGAATGCAAGAAATACACTAAAATGTCGAGATTGGTTCATTTGTACAATGTGAAGGCAAAACAAGATTTTTTTGACAAGGGATTTACAAAATTACTAAATATACTAATATATATGTTTCTTGAGGGTATTGAATTGCTATATTCAATGTATGAAGTGAAGAAATCTCTTACTCGATTTGGCATGGAATATCATAAGATTTATGCTTGTCCAAATGATTGCATTATTTATAGAAAAGAATATGAGACATTAGATAATTGTCAAATGTGTAAAGAATTGAGATGGAAGCATTCTACAAATGAGACAACACCTAAGAAAGGCATCTCCACAAAGGTTCGTTGATACTTTCCTCTGATTCCTCGCTTTCAAATGTTGTTCAAAAGTAAAGACACATCAAAGATGTTGACTTGGCATTCAGATAATCGATCTGATGATGGGGTGCTACATCATCCTTGTGATTCTTCAAATTTGAAAGTAATAGATAATTTATCCCCTAAATTTGCATCTTATCCGCACAATCTTCGTCTTGTCATTGCTGCTGATGGAATTATTCCACACATTTCCCTTAGTAGTAGATATAATTGTTGGCTAGTAATTATGGTAACATACAACCTTCCTCTCTGGTTGTGTATGAAAAGAAAATTCACGACGTTAACATTATTGATCTTAGGACCGAAACAACCCGTTGTTGATATTGATGTATAATTGTATTCTCTGATAGATGATTTAAAGATGTTGTGGAATGATGGTGTAAATTTTTACGATGCACATAAAGAAGAACACTTTAACTTTAGGGGAGTCCTTTTAGGGACAATTAATGATTTTTCTGCCTATGTGAACTTATCAAGACATGCAACAAAAGGTTATATAGGATGCCCTATATGTAGTGATGACACTTTTGTAACTTATCTTGTTCACGGACGAAAGATGTCTTATAGAAGACATAGAAGATTTTTTCCATCTGGACACAAGTTTATATACCAAAAGAAACCATTTGATGGTGACGAAGATCATGATCCTACACCCCGACCTTTACGAGGTGTTGAGATATTAAGGTAATTGAATGGTTTGACATTCAAATGATATGGAATGATGAAAAAAAATACTCACTAAGGTAGGGAAACGAAAGAGGTCAACTAATAAAAGAGGTAAACATGAAAATGTTACTGAATCAGTAGACCATGGTTGTTAGAATAAAAAATCAATATTTTGGGAATTACCTTATTAGAAAAACCAACACATTCGTGACATCTTAGATGTCATGCACATTAAGAAAAATGTATGTGAGAGCTTGATTGGTACATTACTTAATATACTTGGGAAAACAAAGGATGAAATTAAAGCAATACTAGATTTAAAGAAACTAAGAATACGACCTTAATTGGCACCAAGGGTGGAAAATGATAAGAATCGAACATACTTGCCACCAACATCATATACAATGTCAACAAAAGAGAATGATGTGTTTTATAAATGTTTGGCGGGTGTGAAAGTTCTTGATGATTACTCATCCAACTTAAGAATTTTTGTGTATATCACTAATAAAAATTTTTATGGATTGAAATCACATGATTATCATATCTTAATGCAATAGTTATTACTAGTTGTTATTAGATTAATTCTTCCAAAACATGTTCGATTATCAATAATTCTTCTTTGTTCATTCTTCAATACAATATGCAAGAAATCTATTTGTATGATGATTAGGTATTTATTGGGATTGACCTATAAGATTATTTATTGATTGGGATCACCTTTTGACTGATATGTAGAATGTATGAAATTATCACAATAATATATATATATATATATATGGTTTTTATATAATTTAAAAAATTATATTTTTATGTTTAAAACATATTGTACACATTTTTTTATATAATATAAAACATATATATCTAAAAATTTAAAATTAATTGAATAATTTTTTTTCATATAAAAATCTAAGGCACTAATAGCCTAATGTCGTAATGAAGTTAACATGATTTTTTTGATTGAAAATTATTTTTCTTTGATCGAGCAACAATCGGGTGATAATGCTTGATATGATAAGATTACACGACAAAGATAATAAATTTAGTTATAATATATTAATAATTTTTTGATGTTAATCTTTTTTATTTCTTACTATTATAAATATATAAAACTAACAAATAAAATTAATCAAATAATTATATGATAAATGATAATTTATACATATTTTTAATTATTAATTTTTTTATATTTATATTTTATTTTATTATTCTTATGTACTAAAATTATTTATTTTATATTTTATAAGGAAACATAAATTTGTACAATTTTTAAGGATTTTTTTAAATTTATATGAATTTTTTATCAATTTTATTTGAGAGATAAATTAGCTCAAATAAGCTATAGATCAAATTAGATGCTTGCATGCAAACGTCGCTAATGGATACGATGGCAACCTAGCACGTCGTTCATATGGCATTAGCACATACAACATGTTTGACACATTACAACTTTGTCGCAGGCGCAATGAGTTGAAAATCCAGCCTTTGTATGCCTTCACCTACCCAGTCCACTCTTCACACGCTAATCCCCATATTTTCCATGTGGACATGCGACATGTGTTCCAATTTGCACCATCCAATGGTTTCTAATTAATCTAAGTCTAAAAACCTATTTTTTTTCATATACATATCCAAACAACATTCTATCAAACACATTCAACATCCAAAAATCACAAAATTGACATAAAACTGAGAGAAAAATTAATCTTATAATATTCGAAGAGGATTTTGAATAGAATACTGAAAATTGATGATTGTGGTTGCATGGCTTCATCTACTAGTCCTTTAATAAGCTTTTCTTTTCTTTTTCTATTTTATTTTCATTACTAAGTTATTGAACCTTTGGTTTCTATGTTTAGGCTAATAATTCATTATGATTACGAGTGATTTCAAGTACTAGATTATGATTATGTATACCTTTTATGGTATGATTTAATTAAAGGTTTGATTTTTAATTTAATGATGTGATTAATTTTATGTTTGAACGATTCATTGTATCTAAATATATAACAGTTATTCAGAAGATACAATTTTCAATTGTGAGGTTATTTAACTACAAATAATATTTCTTTAATTAATTTTATTTTTTGGTTAAACTTTTCAGTTTCCCATTTTTCCTTTATAAATAGTGGAGAAATTTTCTTTTACCATTTATTTTAACTTAACTTTATTTTCAGAGAGTTCAACAACAACTCCACCCAAAAGAAGACAAGGCTTGGATGTGTGCATCCTAATCCATTTTCTTTAGGTTGTGGTTGTCAAGTGAGCTTTTCTCAAGTTCGTTCACTGGTTCGTACTAGGGAACGACCAAATTAGCCCGTTAGCGGCCAAAACCATACCAACCCACTAGATATCATAACAAATAGTCCACTTTGCAACCCAAATGTCTTGTATGCATTAGAAGCTATTCATATCGTAATTCACCTTTCTAGCCCAATGACCCATATCTTTCCAACCCATTCCTCCAACTTTCTAATCATTAACTTAGCTCGTGGGTTGATAGTATGGGGTCATTTTCAGATTGAAAGTAAATCTACACTCATTAGTTCACACCAAGCATACCTCGTTCATCATTTTTGGGAGCTGATCAAGTGCAGTCAGTTCTTCTATAGAAATCGAACAAGTTTGTGATCGACACCTAATGGACATTCCAAACCTAGTTCGTGAGCAAATAGGTACAGTCCATAATAGTTTATTTGGGTCAAACCAAGCCTAGTTGGGAAACCTAGTTTGTTTCTTGCAAGCCCAATTTATGTGTATACAGAGCATTTGTTTGTGATCTTCATCTCTCTGAGTCATTCTCATAGTTCCCTGCTTGGTGATCGTTCACAATGGAGTCAATATCAAGGGAGAGAATATGCATTCTGTTCATTAGCTCACACCAGGTCCAACTCGAGTTACTCGATCTACATCAGCCGCAACCCATCTTTATCTTACCATAGTGACCCGAGCTTGGCCAAGTACTTCGTGCCAAATTCCTACCTCTGTACAACAAAGCAAATAAATAAACCGCACCATTGTAATTCATTCATTTGGGCCTATCTAGGCCCAATTTGACAACCCAGTTCGTCTTAGGCTTAAAATTATACCTGCCCACTAGCCCATACTTGGATCTAAGAAATTCTAGGAAGAAATGGCCAGAGCAATTCATTCTCCACAGAGGAGTCTGAGTGAATCTATAGTGAAACGATGGCAGATGGCTACGGCAGCTCATTTTAATTTCTCTAGAACTAATTGGAGATCGGAAGAATCAACGAAGGTCATTCATAGAGATGCTAAAGGAGTAACAGAGCAAACAACCCATGAGTAAACAGAACCTACATGAAACGAGTTAGGAACGAAACTAGTCACAATTTGACACCAACGAGGATTACCATCGAAAGAGACAACCTTTGTTTGTTTCAACAGGAAAACCAGGAGGAAGTTGCATATAGACTTCTTCATGTAGATCCCCATTAAGGAAGGAATTTTTAACATCCATCTGAAAAGAATCCCATTTACTAACTTCTCCTATATACATGGTGTCTTTATATAGGATTTACAAGTAAACTATATATGCCTAAAGCCCATAACATGATATACATTAATCTGTTAATAGATATATATTAATAGTTCTATATTTTTTTATCTTTGAATCATTTGACACCGAGATGTTTCAAAAAACATACACCAAAAATATATATTTTTTACTCTTTATGATAATAAATTTGAAAAATGAAATCCTCATTTTATTATTTATTTATGGTAATTAAATATTATTTCTTCGTTATATCTAGCATGATCCGTACCATAATGGTTAAGATTTAAGAATATGAAAAGAACAGAAGCATCATCAACGTTTAAAATCTGATTTAACGAAGATTTAAGAAAGAGAATAACATGATAATGATAGTGAAAAACATGTAAGAATTTGAAGTTTCAACACTCAAGTAAAAGAAAAGTATTTATATAAGTGTAATAGATATTTTTATTGTGTATATAAATGAATTTTTACAATCTAATTTATATAAGAGAAAAAGAAAAAAATATAATAATTGAAATAAATATAATTATTAGAGATCATGTTCTTGGACAGTTTGTTCCTCCCCATCATTCCATTATTGGTTGTTTTCAACTGGTGTATTGGTTGTCACCAATTGGATCTTGAGTTCTTTAACATTCCCCTTCAAGTTAGTATATATGTTAATTATTCCTAACTTATTAAGTAAGCTCGAGAATTGTGAAAAACTCAAGGATTTGGTAAAGGCATCTGCTGGTTGCTCCAATGTAAAGATATAATAAGTTTTCATCATTCCAACTTGAATCTTTACTCTCACTAGATGGCAACCGATCTCTATGTGTTTGGTTTGTTTATGAAACACTAGATTTGATGCAATGTGAAAAGCTACTTGATTTTCGCAATATAACTTGGTCGGTTATGAGTGCTTGATACCCAAATCATCCAAAATGTATCATAACTAGGTTACTTCGCAATAAGTTGCTACCATAGAATGGTATTATGCTTCTGCACTCGATCTTGAGACTATATTTTGTTTCTTATTTTTCCAAGAAATTAGTGAGTTTCCAAGAAACATACAATATCCCGTGGTTGATAGTCATGTGTCTGTGCATCTTGCCCAATCTGCATCACAAAAAACATTTAGTTGTAATGAACTAGTTACTGAGAAAAAGAGACCTTGCCCTGGTATGTTCTTGATATATCGTAGCACTCGTTGAGCTGCTTCTAAATGTGGTTGTCGTGGTTTATCCATATATTGACTGATAATGTGCACAACATACACTAAGTCGAGTCGTGTGATGGTCAAGTATATTAATCTCCCAACAAGTCTTCGCTAGGATGTGGGGTCATTGATGAATTCCCCTTCAACCTTGCTAAGAGATAAATTTTGTTCCATAAGTGAATTGGCAGATTTGGCACCAAGATAACTCATGTCCTCCAATATTTAAAGTGTGTACTTACGTTGTGACAGAACAATTCCCTTCTTGGAACTTGAAGCTTCAATGCCTAAAAAATACTTTAATTCATCAAGATCTTTTAGATTGAATTGTCGCATGAGATGATTCTTAGTTTCTTCAATGTCTTGTAGATTGTTTCATGTTATGATTATATCGTCTACATAGACAGGAAGAGCAGAGAAGGAATTATCACGGGTTCGGAAAAATAGTGAGTAATCATACTTGGATTGGTTAAAACCAGTTAGCTTAAGTGTTGTTGATAGCTTGATGAACCATTTTCGTGAGGCTTGTTTGAGTCCATACAAAGATTTGTGTAGTTTATATACTCGTGTTTCCCCCTTTCGTCCGAATCCAGGTGGAAGAGACATGTAGACATCTTCGTGAATATCACCATAGAGAAAAGCATTATTGGACCTAACTTTATCTCAAAACCCAGGTTATGAGATAAAAGATTACCCTCATTTATATATGAGGTGGATACTTCATGCTCAATCGATGTGAGACTTTTTAACATTACCCCCCATATCGACAGTTCATCAATAAACGGTGATGTGCATACAACTGCGTGTCACAGGATGAGCTCACATGCTTTGATATCATGTAAGAGATAATTTTATTGTGTATATAAACAAATATTTACAATATAATTTATACAATAGAATAAAAATATATAATAATTGAAATAAATATAATTATTAGAAATCATATTCTTAGATAGCTCGTTATTCACACCATTTCATTGTTTGTTGTTTATGATTGATATATTGGTTGGGATCTTGAGTTCGGTAAGAATTTGAAGTTTCAACGTTTAAATAAAAGTAAAGTATTTATGTAAGAATTTGAATTCTCTCATTCACCGTAAAAGAGGCTGTCTTTTTCTTGATAAGATTAGGTTCTGCCTCTCACTTCTCTCCACTTTCGCGCCCTTATTCAGCATTTAGGTACGAATAGAAGATGTCACGTGCTTGGAGGAGAATTGGAAACATGTTTTTCTTTCTCTCCTTTTTGTATTGGCATGTGTCAATATTTTTTAAGGTTTATCGCTCCAATGTTTGGCTATCAAATTATATAATTAAAAAAAAATAAAAAAAATCACTCTAATTGTTTTGTAATATATATATACATAAATTTGGGATAGAATTAATGGTTATAAATTATTATGTAACTTTTTTTCATTTTTATTAACCAACGGTTATAAAAAATTGTTTTCTTCTCAAATCTTTAATAAATCTCAATTTTTAATTATAAAAGTATAAAAATAACCTAAAAATTATAATGAAATTAGATTAATCTCCCATAGATATAATATTTTAACTTAAAATTAGAGTGTTATATTTTTTAATTGACTAACAATTTATTTATTTTTTATACTATAAATTGGTACAATCATAACTTTAAATATTTTTGCATATTTTTTTTTTCAATTATTGTATTTTAAAAAAATGAGTTGAATAAAAAATTATTCTTCAAAAAAAAAAAGAATGAGTTGAAAACTACAAAAGGCCAAATTAAGTGACGTACTTGCTCTCTTTGCCTCTTGAATTTTACATTATAAATAGATCCATCACTGGACTCATGAGTACCAATTACCATCGATCTCACACATCTACTACCAAGTATCTCTTTTGCTCATTTTTAACTTCAAACGAAATGGCACCAAAAATTGCTATGGTCATTTCCATACTGTTAATACTCTCCTTAGCCATTAATGCATCCACAAAGTCACAGGCCACAAAATACCAATTCCAAAGACTCAAAGAAACCAACATGGTTTTCTACATGCATGATATAGAGACCGGACCTAACACAACGGCCCCTATCATTTCTGGAGTTCCAAGTAAGCGTTGGTCGATCCTCGACTTCGGAACTCTATATGCATGTGATGATAAGTTGACAGTGGCTTATGACCACAACTCTGCTCAAGTTGGTAGGGCTCATGGACTCTTTGTAAACTCAGCTGTTGATGGATCTGATTTACACTTGCTCATGTCATTAGTCTTCACTAACAAAGAGTACAATGGTAGCACTCTCGAGATTCAAGGGGCTGATAGGTTTTACCAAAAGTACAGAGAGGTCTCAGTGGTGTCTGGAACTGGTATATTCCGTATGGGTAGAGGCTATGCCACTTTGGAGACTCTACTCCTTGACATCCCCAATTCTAATGCCATCATTAGGTGGAATCTCACAGTATTTCACTATTGATCAACTTCAGTACTCTAAGTGTTAAAGTTGTAATATCTTTTTCTTTTTCTTTTCAAAGAATCCAAGTTTATTATTAAGTTACAATTAATCTTACATTTCACACCCAGGAATAACGAAGGAAAGAGCTATATATTGTTGTTTTTAAATTATATATATTTATAGCTTGATACAGAGCTATTAGTTATGTGCTTGTAACTTCTAAATAAAGTTTTGACAATAAATGGTGTTTCTTTTTAAAAAAATATTAAGGTTCTTTTTATTTTATTAAATTAAAAAATTATTTTATAAAATTTGAACCTAAATAAAAAAAACAACGTCACCAACACATTAAATTTTGCTAACCAATAGCTACAGAGCAACTAATTTTGATGAGATTATGTTATACTGTATGAGTATGACCAATGCAGTGTTAGCTGGACATATATATACTTTATTTAATTAATATTTTTTGTCATAATTATAATAGCTTAGAAACTATCTTATTTTATTTTCTACTCCAAAAGTGATATAATACTATTATCCACTTAAATTTTATGTAGATTTCGAGCTAGAAATTATTTTTTAAAACAAAAAGGAATTAAAAATATAAAATTATTCACATCGGACTATAATAAAAGATAAATATATGTATTTTAGTTTTATGTATATATAATAAATAAATAAAAGATAAAAAAAATAAGATATATATATTGTGTGTTCCTCGTCTTATTTAAATTTAGTTCATTAATGAATTTATGAAATAAAAAAATCCAACTCATTTAACTCACAAACTTAAATAAATAACTCACTAGTTCATTTAATAAAGATATATTAAATTAAAAAGGTAATAAATAATATATAAAATGAAGAAGTTATCAAGATATAATTATTAAATATTACTACAAAATTGACAAAAATGTTAACATTATAAAAATCGAACCAATATATATATATTTTAGATTGATTATCTTTACTTCAATTTAAAAATTTAAAATTTTAACATATAATTTTAATTATCTATAATCCTAACCCTTTTTTCTTGTAGTTTTATATACATTGTATAGATAAAAATATCTAAATTAGTATATATTTATATGTCATATTGAAAGTTTAAAACCATCTAACTTATATATTAACAATTATGATATTATATATAATACAAATTATAAAACTTAAATTTTGTATAATTAATTTATTTTAAAAAGAAAAAATATATAGCTATAATCTAAAAAAATTATTTTTTAAAAAACTAACACAAATTAAACTAAATTTTTAATTCAATTTAGATTGATTTTACAATTTTAATTAATTTAGTTCAATTTTTATTTTTTTAAAATAAATTAAATTAATTTAAATTTTAACTTAAAATCAAATCAATTTAATTTTTATCACACAAATCGTTGAATTTTGTACAAATTCTTTTTTTTACTTGTCATTTGTCACCGTTTAATCATTCAAGCATTTTCAAATAATGAATTACTATTAAATTGACTTTATCTAACCCTTTTTTTTATACGACACTATGCTTACATGATTATTTTTTTATATATAATAAATGCATGAAAGAAAACTCCATAAAAAAGTGTTCATAGTAATCGTCTAACTTCAAAATCAATAAGGCGTCATTTTGGAGTTTGCAAAAACTATTCGAAATAACTTATTTTAATTTTTTATGTTTTTAAAAAAATTAAGTTAGCTTGACTTTAAATTTAAAAAAAATCTATCAAATATGAAATGATTTAAATTTTAAATTTTAAAAACTAATCAAAACCCAACTAAGCAGAATCTAAGATTAAATTTTATATATATCACTTAAAAAAAGTTTATTTTAAAAACAAAGATAACCACAATAACTATACAGACATATCTCTCTTTTAAAACATTACATATATATATATATTGGTTTCTTTGGAAAAAACCAAGATTAATCAAATCGTTAAAAAGGAAAGGAGTAAAATGATTGGGTTTAAAATTTTTTTGAATGATATGAAGTGTTTTAATTTAGTTTGTGGGAGTTCATCAAAAAGTGTCAGCAATTGTTTGGGTTACTTAATTGGATAGTTAAAACGAAAATGTTAATGTTTATGATATTTGGTTTATATTAATTATGTTGCTAGTTATTTAATTACCTAGTTGCTTTTCTTAAGCTTGAGTTTAACGAAAAAAATTGGTGTGTTATATTTTTTAATTGATTAACAATTATTTTTTATGTTATAAATTAGGGTATAATTATAACTTTAAGTAGTTTTACATTTTTTTTTCTTCCAATTATTGTATTTTAAAATGATGAAACTGATTTGTTAACGAGTTTTGAATCAATTATATATAATTATATACCTAAATGCCTTAATTTCAATTAAAATATTATAAAATTATTTTAAAATAAATAAATAAATAAAATCAAATTATACATATCCGTATTTAATGTATTAAATGCCGATTATATCCGTTGCATACTTCGCTAACTTTATTTGGAGTTTGGCAATATGTCATATGTTTTATCAATGGTATTTTAGTACTTGACTTAACAATAACGACAAAGAAAAGAAAAAGACAAACAAACAAACAAACATATGAGCGCAGTTTGAAGTTTCTTACCAAAAAAAGCTTCGAAGTTGTTTGGCGTAGGGGTTGTTACTTTTTTCTTTCTTTTCAAAAATCAACTAACCATGATACAAGATTAAATTTATATATATATATATATATAATCATATGTTAGCCTAAAAAAGTTAAAAATATATCAAAATTGATTTCATCCGTACAAAAATTAAAAATTAAAAATTAAATGAATTAAATATAAATGATAATATTAATATATAATGATTTTGTAAAATATATTTTTAATTATTCTTTTATATATATATATTAATTATAATTTTAAATTTATTTAAACCTAATCAATGAACTCTCTCTTAAATATTATTTAGGGTGACTTTCATCATTCGCATTTTTTTCAATTTTTTTTATAATTATTATGTATAAAAATTTTAACGATTAATTTTAAAAATAATCAAAATTTTATATTTGTATAATATTTACTAGAATTATCTTATCTCTTCTTAATAATAAGAGATTAATTAAATAAAATATGTAATTATAATAACTTTTAAGTTAAATTATATGATGTATTTTTCTATTTCAATATCACTTTTATCAATATGTGAATTAAGCATTATTGGTAAGTACAAAGAAAAATAAAAATAAAAATAAATTATAACGATCCTGTTTCTTTGAAATATGTAAAATTAATTATTAAGAAAAAATATAAATTAAATTTATTTAAAAAAATATAATTTATACTTTATAATTTTCTTTTATTATTATTAGGGGTAGGTAAATAATTTAATCAATTCATTTAAATTGATAAATATGATCTGATTTGTCGGATTCATATTTGAATTAATAAATTTTATATTTAGATGAGATTTGGATTGAAAATTATACAATTCTATCAAATTTGAATCGGATTTGGATTTACAGATTTCATCTAATCGAATCGAATTACTATTACATTATAAATAAATATATATTTTATTTTATATTATGTTATATTTAAATATTATATTATTATATTGACGTAAAAAATAAATATAAATATTTATAATAATTTAATAATTGCAAATATATATTTTTTATTTTTTTAATTGTGACTATAAATAATAATATTTTTATAAAAATATAAATTTATATATATCGTGTTTTATATATAATAATAATTCATAAATAAATTTCAATATCAATATGTATTTATTCGATCCGAAAAAAATAATACATTTGAATTCAGATTAATTTAAATTAGTTATTTAATTAAATCGAATACAGATTAAAAATCTTAAATTACATTCATATAAGATAAAATTCAAATTCGATCGGGTGGAAACTCCTAACTATTCCTATCAAAATTATTACCCTTCCAGTTCCGCTCACTGCAGATTTTTTATAGTATGAAATTGATTTGGTTATTTGAAATGTAAAATTAATTTTAAAATAATAAGAATATTAAAGTATCATACTCTTATTTAAAATGAGATTCATTTTAAAGTGGAGCCCAAGGCGGCCGTATTAATGAAAAAAATACACTGAGACAAGTATCTTGGATGATAATTTTATGAAAAAAATTATTTATCATAAATTCATAATAAATATTATAAAATAATTTTATAATAATAATTTTAACAAGTATAATCGAATTTATATAATTATATTTAATTAAAAATATATAGTTTTAATTATAAAGATAATATAATTATGATATATAAAAATAATAAGATGTAAGTTACTTTACGTGAGAATTCAACCAATAATTTGCATGACCTGTTATTTTGTGGAAATTGAGTAACAATTTGGCTCTAATTTGAGCTGCTCTTAAATATTTTATTTTTGAAGTTCACTACTTTGGGTAGATATTAAATTTTATCATTAATTTAATGATTTACTAAGTGCAGTATAGTTTTAGCGAAAATTATTCATTATCTTAATTAGGTTAATCATATATTATTTTTGGTCAAAGAAACATTATAACGCACATATGATGTCCAAAGCATAAAACATTGTAAATTTTAACATTTATTATGCAATATGTAATAAAATTGATAAATTGGCTAGACAAATTTTATCAAATTATATAACTCACAAATTTTATCCAAATGTTAATCACTAGCTTATTTTTTTAAGTATCGTGTGGGATTTGAAGAGCTATGCCGTTTTATGAAAAGGCTAATCACTTATTTTTCAAGTGTCGTGTGGGGTTTGAAGAGCTATGCATGCCCGTGATAATAGTGTATCACAATTGATGTAACGATAACGATAATAATGTGAATAATAATTATAATAACAATAATGATTACAATCTGAATTTATTTTATTTAAGCACATAACACATAATGTAGGTCTATGGTTTTATTTTTTACTCACCTCAAACGCTGGATATATTGATAAATGGTGCAGGTTTTAAAGACTAATTAACGTGATTAATTAACTAATTTAATCAATTATTTTAATTATATAATAATTTAAATCAATAGTATCAATGTTATCATAATTTAAAATTTAAAATTAATTAATAATTTTTAAAATTAAAGTAAAAAATAAATAACACAAGATTATATTTTCATACAATTAAATAAATTGATTATAATCATTGATTTCTCCATACTAATCCTTCATAAATACATTGAACATGTGTTCAATACTTTGTTGTATGTTATTCGTATTTATTTTAATATATATTTTTTTTATCTTTACATATCTTTGAAAGCATATTTATACAATAAAATAAATTTAAATTATTTGTACTATTAATATACATCAGTTAATATATATCATATTTACTAATATGTATTTAGTTTACTTATAACTCATATATAAAGACACCGTATATATTTTTTAAGATACTAAATATAATAAAATCATTAAGTATTTATAACATGTATAATATATATTAATAGTAACAAATAAAATCAGGAAAAAAAATCAATTATATATATATATATATAATGAAACTTTAAAAATTCTTAAGTTACGAAAAATAAATTAAATCAGAGTCAACGTTTGTTTTAATGGTCATCAAACAACATTTGATACATGCATGTATCAGAACCAAGAGAAATGCCTTTTGTGCAGCCAGATTTTCACAAGAAAATAATGTCACGTTGTATGAAAATAATCTCACGTTTGAATTTGAGTACAATTAGTATTTCTCTCCAACCAAATTCAAAAATGCAAAAAACAATTATGATTTCATATTTTTGAGTTACTATTTCGTTCAGAAAGGGACCAATGTGATCTGAATCGACTCATTGCCCTTACTAACATTTGAGCAACGAAGAAAATTGATAATATATCGCAATGCACTTATTGTACGACCATATATCTTATGGTGTATGTCAAAAAAAATTAAATTTTTTTTTAAATAAAACTAATTTGTGACACAATCGAAAAAATATTAGGTTAGTTTTCTAAACCTCTCTATTAGATGTTGGGTAAGTTTTCTAAACTCTTCTCTTATTCATCTTAATTTTGAAGATTGAATTCACACACATTTTGGAGACTAAAAATAGTTTTTCTGCTTATATTTTCAGTTTCTTATTACATCAATTTATAGGAAACAAATTACTAAAATTTCAATAGTTTTATAGAATTCCAAGAGTGAAAAACACCACTCCTTAAAACTAAGAACTCATGCTCATACCACTCATGAAAACATGGATTGCTGAAAACAATCCTAAAATTAAGACAGTAGCAACAGTTACTTTCAACACCCTCCCTTAAACTGATTTTTTTGCTGAAAAAATAATTTAAGGTTTTCTTGATTGGTCTTCAACTTTGAGCAATCCTCCATTGTTCGAGAGTGAGGACTGAGCACATTCCAAGCAACTTCCTAAGTTTCTCAAAACTTGGTTGCTTGAGGGATTTTGTTAGAATATCTGCTACTTGTTCTGAACTTTTGCAATACTTTAACTCAATAACCTCATCTTGACATAAGTCACGAAGAAAATGAAATCTGACATCTATGTGTTTGCTCCTTTCGTGCATTACTGGATTTTTAGACAGTTTGATAGTAGACATGTTATCACAATAGATTATCATAGGGTTGTCTTGCTTCATTCCTAGGACTTCAAACATTTTCTTCATCCAAATCCCTTGACAGGAGCTTGATGTTGTTACCACATACTCAGCTTTAGTAATTAATAGAGTGACTATAGGTTGTTTCTTTGAGGACCATGAAATAACTCATGAGCTTAACATATAAGCATGGCCTAATGTGCTCTTTCTGTCATTTAGATCTCTTGGATAATCACTATCAATATAACGATAGAAATCTGAGTTGTCATCTTTCTTATAGAACACTCCATAGTCTAGTGTCCCCTTTACGTATCTTAGAATTCTTCTTGTTGCATTCAGGTGCAACTCTGTTAGATTTTTCATGTATCTACTTATCAAGCCCATACCATACATGATGCATGGTCTAGTTGAAGTAAGATACATGAGACTTCCAACGATTTGTTTGAAAAAAGTGTTATCAACCTCTCTTCCTCCTTCATCCTTGCTGATTTTTAATCGAAGTTCAACTGGAGTCCCAATGGCTCAACAATCTTCCATTTAAAATCTTTCAAGTATCTCTTGTGCATATTTTTTTTGGTAAATGAAGTTACCAAAAGAGTTTTGAATTACTTCTATCCCCAAGAAGTAGTGCAGCAGTTCTAGAGTTATCATATCGAATTCTCTCATCATTGAATTTTTGAACTCATTTAGCATTTCCTGATAGTTTCCTGTATAGATTAGGTCATCAACATAGAGTGACACGATTAGAAGTTTACCTCTAGTTCTAGCCTTAGTGTATAGTGTATGTTCTGAGGGACATTTCTCAAAACCTAACTTGGCAAAATAGGTGTCAATTCTATTGTACCATGCTTGTGGAGCCTACTTCAGGTCATAGAATGTTTTCTTCAACATTAGCACTTTTTCTTTTTTTCCCTTTTGAACAAAACTAGGAGCTTGTTCAACATAAACCTCTTCTTGCAATTCTCCATAGAGAAAAGCAGACTTTACATCCATCTGTAGAATCTTCCAAGATTTCTTTGCAGCCATAGATATAAGCATCCTTATGGTTTCATGTCTTGCTACAGGTGCAAAGACTTCATTATAGTATATGCACTGCTTTTGTTTGTATCTTTTAGCCACTAAACGAGCTTTATATTTGTCAACCTCTCCTATTTCATTCACTTTTGTTTTGAATACCCATTATACCCCAATCTGCTTTTGCCCTTTAGGTAAATTAGTGAGCTTCCAAGTTTTATTCTTCTTAATTGACAATATTTCACTGTCCATTTCCTCCTTCCATTTATCTTCCTTCATAGCTTCATCAAAGGTGAAGGGATCACTACCAATAAACAAGGCAAAATTGGTAGTGTCTTCATCTAAACCACTAAAAGATATCTCATAGTCCATCATCTAGAGAGGCCTTGTCAGCGTTTGAGGGTTTCTCAGATTATAAACCCTCATTTCTTTAGATTCCTCGTCACTTTGAGCTGATGTGTGAGCTTGAGGCTCCTGTGGCGATGTTAGTGGATGAGGGATTTGAGTCTCAGTCACTTGAGTTGTCCTTTCATCATCTGCTTCGGCACATTCTTTGGTGTTTCTGGTTGTTCTCTCCAATTCCACCTTTTGTCCTCGTCAAACACCACGTCACGGCTTATCACTATCTTTCCTAAAACTGGGTTAAATAGTTTATAAGCTTTTGAAAATTCACTTACCCCTAGGAACATGCATTTCTTAGTCTTGTCATCTAGCTTCTTCCTTCTCTGATCAAGTATGTGTGCATATGCTATGCAACCAAATACCTTGAAATGATCTACAGTTCGCTTCTTTTCATTCCCCGCTTCTTGTGGAGTCATGTTCTTAATAGAAAATGTTAGACTTCTATTAAGAATGTGAATTGTTCAACAAATAACTTCAGGCCAGAAAACTTTGGGAACCTGTCCTGTTGCGTGTAAACTCCTTACCATATTGACTATGGTACGATTCTTTCTCTCACATACACCATTTTATTGTGGTGTATAAGCTGTTGTCAGCTGTCTCTTAATTCCCTTTTCATTGCAAAACTCAAAAACCTCCTTAGAACAAAATTCTCCTCCTCAATCTGTTCTTAAACATTTGATCTTTTTTTTTGTCTATATCTCCACTAGAGAAAATGAATTTTTTGAAAGCTTCAAAAGCTTCTGACTTTTCTTGCAAGAAATACACCCAAACTTTTCTATTATAGTCATCTATGAAGTTTATGAAGAATCTTTAAACTCCATTAGATGTAGGGGACATTGGACCACAAAGATTTGAGTGAATCAACTCCAGGATCTTATGAGATCTTGTTGATTTTCCTGTAGGAAACATATCACGGTCATGTTTCCCTGTGATGTAGTTCTCATGCCATCTCCACACTGAAACATTTTCTTTGGCCATCAAACATGTTTGCACTGATTTAATTTTGAGAGGGAAGAGTCGATTTCTTGTCATC
Organism: Hippophae tibetana; assembly: GCA_037013495.1. Classification (NCBI taxonomy): domain Eukaryota; kingdom Viridiplantae; phylum Streptophyta; class Magnoliopsida; order Rosales; family Elaeagnaceae; genus Hippophae; species Hippophae tibetana. The sequence continues at coordinate 71,489,941 of CM072803.1, read as the reverse complement.
TACACCACTACAATTGATCCACATTTGGGGATCATAAATCTCACACTCTCCCTTTTTAATTGTGATCGTGTAACCTTTGTCTTGTAACTGGCCATCACTTAGCATATTTGTTTTTAGGTCAAGTATGTAAAATACATTAGATATTACCTCAATGAATTCATTCTTAGTTTTTATCTGAATATCACCCATTCCTTCAACCTTCATAGTTGATCGATCACCAAAACAAACAAAAGTGGTGAAACTCTCATCTAGATTATAGAAGGATGACTTACAACCGCTCATATGGTTACTACAACTTGTGTCCACGTACCAGGTGTCTTCATCCGTGTCTTCCATTGCATGGATGGCCATCAACAAAGTCTCATTTTCTTTCTCCTTTCCATTTTCTACAAAGTTGGATCTTTCACCATTCTCTTTGGTCATTTTTGTGTAACACTCATTTTTGTAATGACCTAAGTTCCCACATCTGTAACATTCGACCTTTGATTTGTCGAAATGTCTCTTCTTGTTTTGATCATCATCCTTTCGAGTTTGAGAAAATGATTTAGTTCCTTCTCTGCTCCACTCCCTATCTTCATCTTTTCTGTAGTTTTTGTGTAAAAGTGTTGTCCTCGACCTCTTCCACGTCCACCACGGCCTCTACCTCTTCCTCTTATGTTTGAAAACTCATTAAAAGTGGAAACTTTCAATGCCTGCATTTCTTCAACTGCGTTGGTCCTGTTAATTCTTTGCTCATGCATGAGCAGGTCCTGTTAATTCTTTGCTCATGCATGAGCAAGGAACTCTACAATTCATCTATGGACATATCTTCAACTATATTAGACTCTTCAATTGAGTAGACCATATAGTCGAACTTGGGAGTCAAGGACCTTAGTATTTTCTCAACCAAAATGTCATATGTGGTTTTCTCACCGTGAAGATGCATCTTGTTTGCCACTGTCATCACTTTTCCAAAGTAGTCATTTATTGTTTCTCCTTTTTCTTCATCTAAAGAGTTTCAAAATCTCTTTTGAGAGTTTGAAGTTGTGCCCGTTTCACTCTATTGGAGCCCTAGTACTTCTTTTTCATAGAGTCCCATATGTTCTTAGCCATATACTTGTTAAAATTGTCTCCAAAATAGACCCGTTGATTGCCTAAAATAGATAATTCTTCACCTTCAGATCCTTCAATTTTAGTGCATCATTTTTCTGCTTCTGTTGAGCAAAAATCTATGAAATGTCCAGTTTAATTTCCCCAATCCCAGTTTCTATAAGATCTCAAAATTCTTTAGATCTTAGGAAGTTTTCCATCAACATATTCCAATGATCATAGTGACTATCGAATCTGGGAATAACTGATTGAACAAAACTTCCATTTTATGTAGCCATTTTACTGCTGTGATTTTTTTTCAACTCCGTTTTTTGCTCTGATACCAGATGTTAGGTTAATTTTCTAAACCCCTCTCTTAGATGTTAGGTAATTTTTCTAAACCTTTCTCTTGTTCATCTTAATTTTGAATATTGAGTTCACACACAATTTGGAGACTAAAAACAATTTTTCTAATATTTTTAACTTCTTATTACATCAATTTATAAGAAATAAATTGATAAAATTTCAATAGTTTTACAGAATTTTAGGAGTGAAAAACACCACTTCTTAAAACTAAGAACTCATACTCACACTACTCATGAAAACATGTAATACTCCACTCATGTAAACATGGATTGGTGAAAAGAATTCTAAAATTAAGGTAATAGTAATAGCTATTTTCAACAAAAAATAGTATAAAAATAAGTGTAAATTTATTTATCATAATAGGTCAAATTTAAAAATAATAATAAAAAGAGAGAATAAAAGGTAAGAAACAAAATAAGACGAATATTAAATACACAGAAATTTATATCAATATTAAATATCATGTGCAATATGAAAATAAATTGGAAACGACGAGATTGATTTTTCAAAAATTTTGTGATCGCGTGACATAATACTTAATGAAAGTGCAAATTTAACATTTAATATTATTTTTAAAGTATCTACTTCACTCTAAATGAGAGAAATTCGTATGTGTTATATGTCTTATATTTGCATTAGTGTTGATCGTATCGTCATTCTTTACGCTTCAAAAATTTTATAAAAATATTTCTCTCACTTTGTTCTAAAATGAGACTCGTTGAAAGTGAATCGTGACAAAAAATATATATGTTCTTATAAATTAAAAATAAAAGAATTTTCTATACGAAAGAAACTTGTCACTAAAAATAATTATTTTCTTGTAACTTTTTGGGACAATATTTTCCCCCCTCAAATAAACCATTTTAGGACAAAATTAAAAAAAAAGTCCAAATTTAATAAAGTGCGAGAAAAATGCATTTAGTCTCAAAAACATATATTATAGAACAAGATATATACACAAGGGTCTCAAAAAATATATTATTATCAAAGCAATATTTAACAGTGCAATAAATGTAAAATTAAAATAATTAGACATATGTATATTACAGTTGTCCAATTAATTAATGAAACAAAGTAATTAACAACATAAAAATTCTTCAATAAAATTTAATTACATATTTTGAACACTATGGAAGCCCCTCCCAAAGGATTTTGTTAACTTTTATGCTCAAGCATCACGTAGAGGAAAATATATAATTATTTAAACGAAGAAATAATACAAATATTTACAAGATAAATTAAACCTATATATATATATATATACACCCCAATAATAAATTAATTTTTTTATTGATCCATAGGATAAATGACTTGTACATGATTTGTTGTTGAATGAAGAAAGCGTCATAACCTTCTAGTTCCTAATAACAATTAACATAAATATCCAGTTTTATAGTCTCATTTATGTAATGAGAGCAAAAGTTTAAATTACTACTAATGAAAAAAATATTTGATTGTTACTGAAAACAATGACAAACGGCAATTTTCAAGATTGTCATCAAGTAATAGAAATACTTAATAAAACTAAACAAACAAAAAATCCATAAGTTGATCCAGCATTAACAAATAACTAGAAATTTGAGTTTGAAGTCACTACTTCAAAAAGTTCCACGTTTTTAAAACGCCCTGAATTGCTTAGTATAACACTTCCAAAATCTCACTATATCCAGGCGCTATTAAAGGAAATGAGTTTGGCAGCGCCATAAAAGAAATGAAAAACACAGAGTTTGAAATGTCTAGCTTATTTTGTAAACTAGAATATACTAATATACTTGCTTATTTCTGTCACAAGGACATTTTGCAACAAAATGCAATTTACATGGATGCAAATTAACAAGACAAAGGTTATCTCATGTTAATTGTGTCCCACAGCCCAAAACCATTTATTATTAAACCTTTCTCTTTTTCCTTTATATATATATATATATATATATATATATATATATATATATATATATATATATATATATATATATCTTCATTTCTTTCTCTACTGAGGAGGACAGCTTAGTAAAGCTCGAAAAAATCAACAAAACAGCGTGAAATCATTTTCATCAAATTTCATCCACCTCAATCATTCCTTAATTATTTGGTTCGTAATGTTGTCTCCTTCAATTTTTATTTATAATATAGTAAAAAAAAGTTATTTAATATTTAATTAAATAATAAGTTTGTTAATTATCTTGTTGTATATTATCAATAAATTAGATAGAGGTATTTTCTAAAAATATTTTAGATTTTGGTATATTTTATAAAGATATTTGAATATTGGTGTTTATATCGACATCTATTAGTGTATTTTTCACAAGTACTAATTTATAACATATCCTTTAAGAGTATGAAAAACACATTTCCCCAAGACTAACCTGATGGAAAAATTCTTCCTTCTCTGACTCCATTATTTTAGACTCGCCACCTTTTCCTTTAAATCTCATATTTCACAATCCTTTGCTCTGCATGTAGCTTGCTTATCTTTCAGTAAGCACCTTATTGAAAGTGAAATGTAATACCTAGTCAACTGAGGTTAAAAACAATAAGAACAATGTCACATATGCATTATCATCAGGTAAAGAAAAGAAAGAGTCAAGAAAAAGAAATCAACTTGTGAGTAATGAAATGACTGATCATTATGAGGACCATAAGACATATGTGGTGATTAAATAATCAAGAATGACAAATTTAACATGGTAATTGAAATTAAAAATTAGTTAGTGTCACAAATCCATGTTTTCTGAGCTCCACTAAGGCATTGTACTAAGGCATTGTACTAAGGCATTGTAATGCCAACAAGACAAATGTTAAGCGGTTTTAACAGAGTAGATGGAAAGAACCTCTTAAAACTTTCTCAAATATGAACCAAAGTAATTTAAAAATTCATGTTTTTAGATCAACAAATTCAATGTAATAAGGATGTGTATAGTGTTAGAACAAAATAACTTTTGATAAAAACCGTCACCTAAAACATAACCTATAAATATTCAAAGAATCAAAGATAAAATATGTAGAAGCATACATAATCCATAACTATTAATTAATTTTGTAACTGAATAGTTAGCCTCCAAATCAACATATTTGCCTTAAAAAACCCTTTAGTTTTCTTCGTGCTCTCTTTGATGATGGATATTAGATAAGAAAAATATAATACTACGTGTAATTTGAGGACCTTAACCACTATATATATACTTAATAATTGCATATCTATCATCATTAAAATAAACATTATCTTTAGGTCTCTACATATTAAAAGCTCACATCCTATTAGATATATTAAAGCTCAAATTACTTAAATCTTAACATATCACTTTTTAATAACTTCATTTTATATGCTAATCTATAACACATAATTATTCACGTATAAATCCAACATTAGATTGATGATCCAACAATCTTCCCCTTGGACTATATGTGTAATATTATAATTATGCATTCTAAAAATAACTATATGAGCTCAACTTTGCCGTCATTATCGAAATATATCTATAACCAATCTGATCCATCAATTATACCAACATATGATCAAAGCAACATTCATTACATTTGTCATAACTTGACCTATCAATGCTCACGTATGTCGATACAACTGAATGATATAGATCATAATGTGGATGTGTACCATGCAAATTTTATGCAATGTGATCTTAACATATATATTTCTAATTGGTCCAACCTTAAACCTTAGTAAGATCAAACCATACTAAAATCAAAGTGTAAATAAACTGAAAACTAAACTTTTCTATAAAAAAAAATAACCACAAAATATCCTTAAATTGAAATAATTGAAAATGTGTCTATATAAAAAAAATTAAATTACAAACCCCACTAGAACTAAATATCCTCAAATGGCATGACACCCATACGAACAGTATGCTCATGAAACATTTTGGGTAACAATCCTTTAATAAGCAGATCCATAATCCTGGAGTTTGCACTGATTTTTTCTACAAACATCTATACACTTTGAACTCTTTCCTTAACAACTAGGAACTTGATTTCTATATTCTTCGACTTTGTTGAGCTCCTGTTGTTAATGGAATATAGTATTACTGACTAATTGTTACAAAATAACTTAAGTGGTCTTTTAATACCATCTACTATGTGTAGCCTTGTGACAAAATTTTACACCCATATTCCATTAGTGGATTCCTCATAACATGCTATGAACTCTACCGACATGGCAAAAGAGGCTATAATAAGAGTGTTTAGCACTCTTCTAGGAGATAATACCCCTAGCTAGCAGGCATACATAACCCAACGTATATTTCATACTATTTTGGCATCCAACACAATCAGAGTTAGTATAGCCAACAATCTCAAGCTAATTTGACCTCCAATACGTGAGCATGTAGTCTTTTGTTCCGTGTAAGTACCGTAAGACTAGTTTAGCCTCCATTGGTCTAATCCTGAATTGCTTAAATATCCACCTAACATCCGAACAATGTAAACAATGTTTGGATGCGTACATACTTAAGCATACATCAAGCTCCTTACTACTGAGCATAAGGAATCTTGTGCATTTCTTTTTTCTTATAAATCATTCTTAGAACACTGATTGAGACTAAATTTGTCTCCCTTAGCAACATGGGTATCATCTGTTTTGCAATTTTGCATTTTATATCTCTTAAGAATCTTTTCAATATAGCTCTTTTGTGATAATCTTAGAATACTTTGACAACGATCTCAAAATATCTGTATGTTTAATACAAAAAGGCATCACTAAGATCCTTTATCTCAAAATTATTAGCTTGAAATCTCTTGTTTTCATGCAATAAACCTATATTGTTGCCAGCAAGTAAAATTTCATCGACATATAAAACTAAAAAAATATACTTGTTCCTACAGAACTTACAGTATATGCAATCATCAATCAAATTCATCTCAAAACCAAATGAGATAATCACTTGATGAAACTTGAAATACCATTGTCAAAATGCTTGCTTGAACCCAAAAATGGATTTCTTAAGTTTACAAACCATATTCTTTGCGTAAATACAATTTTTTCTGATTGCATCATATAAGTCGTCTCATCAATGTCACCATAGATAAACGTCGTCTTTACATCCACCTGATGTAACTCAAGATTGAAATGCATTACTAATGTCATTATAATCCTGAAAGGGTCTTTCAAAGAAACCGGGGAGAAATTTTCTTTATAGTCGATGCCTTCTTTTTGTGTAAAGCCTTATGCGACAAGATGAGTTGTGTATCTCTCCACATCACCTTTCAAATCCCTTTTGGTCTTAAAATTCCATCTAAAATCGATGGGTTTCTCACCTTTTGGTAATGGGACAAGATCCCACACGTCTTTGTCTTTCATAGACTTAATCTCCTCATTCATGGCATTAATCCACTTTTGAAAGTTAGGAATTTTTATGGCTTCACGGAAGTTGAATGGATTTTCTTCCATCACTCCAATATCAAACTCATGTTCTTTGAGAAAGACACCGTAGTCATCTAGCACTGCACTTTTCCTTTCCCTAGGGGATCTCCTCAAAGACTTGAGTTCTTAAGGTAGTAAAATTTGTTCTTTTGGAACAATTTCTGAAATGGGAGATTCATCAAGATTGTCTTAATTTATTGTGTCTTGATTAAAGTCAAGAATGTGATCTTGATCATTGTCAATAGCACATGTTGGAATATGTCAATATTTATCTTCAAAGGCAAATCCCTAACTATATTTCCCTCTGCAAACTCAACATACTTAAAGGATCGAGCATTTCTTGATTTTTCATAATATCTAATAAAAGAGAAACTCATCATCATTGAGTCCAGTTTCTTTTCATTAGGTCTATAAGGTTTTTCTTCAGTTGGACATCACTAGATATACAAGTGCTTTAAATTAGATTTCTTGCCCATCCAAAATTCACAAGAGGGTTTGGTTTTTGCTTTAGTTGAAACTCTATTTAGGATATATAATGTAATCTTAATCGCTTCATCCCTAACTGTACCCCTAGATTTTTCATAATATCTAATAAAAGAGAAACTCATCATCATTGAGTCCAGTTTCTTTTCATTAGGTCTATAAGGTTTTTCTTTAGTTGGACATCACCATATATACAAGTGTTTTAAATTAGATTTCTTGCCCATCCAAAGTTCATATGAGGGTCTGGCTGTTGCTTTAGTTGAAACTATATTTAGGATATATACTACAATCTTAAGCGCTTTCCCCAGAGTTATTTGATAAGGTAGAATGACAAATCATACTCTTAATCATGTCCTTAAGCGTCATGTTTCGTCTTTCAACAACACCATTCATAATGAGCGAACTCGACATAATGTAATGTGGAACGATACCACATTTCTATAGGAACTTAGCAAACAATCCTGGAGGTTGTTCACCTAAACTGTCATTTCTATAGTAGTACCTACCACCATGATTAGATCTGATGTTTTTGATCCTTTTGCTAAGTTGGCTCTCAACTTCAACTTTATAACTTTTGAACACATTCAATAACTGTGACTTTTTATGAATGAAAAATAAATAACCATATCTAGAAAAATCGTCTATAAACGTTATAAAATTATTATTGACCATTGAAATCAACTACATGAAATAGCATACAATTGTCTATATGTATAAGTTTTAAGAGTTTTAAACTCCTGTTGGCATTAAATCTTTTTTTATTGATTTGTTTTCCCTTCATACAGTTAACATAAAAATCAAAATCTATAACATCTAACAGGTCTATAATTTTGCAAACACAAGTAGTTTTATTCTCCATCTGGAGATATGATCTAATCTTGGGTGCCATAATGTAGTCAGATTTTCACCTATTAATTTTTCTTTTATAACATATGTACTTAATTGCAGCTTTCTTATGCTTCTTCCTTTTCTTTCCCTTGTCCTTGTACTTAGAGATTGAGGCTAGGTTAGCATTCTCTATCTTATCATGCTTTAGCATTTCCTCTTTTTGAACACATTGTGAGATGAGCCCATTCAAAGATCAAGTCGATCCCTTTTTAAAAATTGTAACTCACCTTAAACTGGCTAAATTATATTGAAAGTGATATAAAAACCAGATGCACTAACTAGTTCTCAGAGAGTTCTAGCTTAAGTGCTCTCAACTTAGAAGCAAGATGAGATATTTCTATGATGTACTCCCTAATGTTGCTTTTGTCCCTACATCTCATTGAAATTAGAGTTGTCAAAAACATACCTATTCCAACCTTTTCGTTCTTGACAAACCTCTTTTCAATATCGGTAAGGAAATCCTTAGCAGTAGTTATCTTTTCAGACATTGTGCCCCTGAATGCTTTCGGAATGACCTTCTTCATGATTATCATACACATGTGATTTGATCTCTCCCACTTTTTTTTCCCTTCTTTTCATCAGAAGTACTCTTATCTGTAAGGGATGTAGAAGAATCAGCCATTATCGCAACGTCCAAATTCATGACTTTGAGAACTATCAATAGATTTTCTTTCCATAACTTGAAGTTCATGATATTTAGCTTAGGAATAAAGTTAATATTGGCTGTAATATTAGCAAGATTATTCATAATTGAATCCATAAAACAAAAAATAAACAAAACAAGCTCACATAAAGACCAAATAATCATCACATGTTTATTACCCCAGGTATACGTGCAATTCTATCAAATATCAACCTTCCTTTGAGCCGGTTTATATTCACATAAGTTATATGCACATAACTGTTTATATTCTAAAACAAAATTAATTTCCACGAGACATGTCACATTGACGATATTTCACTTCAATTAATTCATCTCAAGTATATATAAGCATACCAATATTTGAATTTTAAATTATATAAAAAAAATTGATTAAAGTCAACATTGATCAAACAGTCAAACCCGATCAACAAAAGTTAATATCAGTCAATTCTATTAGGCCAAAATTTATTGGATCATAAAACTCATATTCATATTTTGACCCATTAACCTAAATCTATATCTTTAATCCCATTAAAATATCATTAGATCTCATGATTCTTGGACTTTAACAAATAAATTATTTATGACTAAACACATCTTCCCTGTTAAGTAATCAAAATGGTATGTTTTCATCACATAATTTGATACTACTCTAACGATTGAAAATGTTAGTATAATTGTAATAATCACTGTCAAAATTTATTGTTTAAAACATAGCAAATTCAGTACCTCAGACTTCGGCATCTTCCTTGGAATCGTTTCCAAGCTATCACCATTCAGTGGATTCAAATTTTCATAAGCAGAAGTCTCCTAGTAAAGTAATATTCTAGTGCAAATGTATAGTTAAAATTTATTGAAGCTATTCAATTTGTAATCAAATATCTAAGAATGTTCGTTGTTAAAAATTTATCATGTCAAACTTAGAGCTTTAGCATATACAGATGTATATACATGTGTGATGCGTGGAGGGTGAGAGAGAGCCATACTTATCAACGCCAATTCTTGTGAATCCCATAAATTAAAAGATCTTGATATCTCATAACCTTGTACAAAATGTGAAGAAGAAAGCATAAGGCGTTGGACCTGTGCAAAAAATAAAGAAAATAATACTACTATAGAAATATGGTAACAATTATGTAAACTGAACTAAAGTAACATCCTCTATGAGATCTGCAAATCCTGATGAGCACGAGAACCAACTATCCCTACAAAGCAGAGAATAGTGATTCGAACAAGCACCTGCTTGGCTAGACAATTAGAACATGCATCCAAGATGATAATAACTATTCTCTATAGCAATATTACAAGGTTAATAATAGTTTCTTGAAATAAAACTCTAAATTCAGAAGATTCAATTCACCATAAATTACATTCCATAGAGAATCATTGAACCAATGTTTTTACAAATACCTATAAAGCTGCAAAGCATATCAAACCATTCCAGGAGGGAAAGTGCCAAACGAAACCACAACTAGTTCTATCTGTAATCCTCTCATACCAGGCTACTGTCATTAACATGCAATCTAAACATCTCAAAGTTATTACTCTTCACTAGGTTCATCACTATAACAACAAAGACCAATAATCCTTAAATTTTAGAATAAATATTGAGCATACCTCGAAAATACTTCTTTCAAGTAGTTCCGATTCATGGATTCCATTATGGGTTGGTGGGTATCTAGCAGGGGAGGCACATGGGATGTTGTGTTTTGTGTGAAAGGGGTTTGACCAAAAAAAGTTTTCTTTTAGATATATAGGAAATTTTTCATCAATTAGAACGTAAATGCCTAGGTCTGAGAACGAGAGACACCAGATTGTTCATTCGGGGATGATGGTATGAAGTGTATGATAAAAGCTTCAGTATTTTAGGAAGAAATTGAATGTGACGAGAATTTAAGGATCTTCGTCTATGCCGCTTTCGGTGTATTCCAATGGGCGTTGGTGGCCCTGTATTGATTAGTGAGGGACAATGGTTGAGAGAAATTTTGAGTGGATGAGATAAAGCCAAAAGGATTAAGGGATTGCCACCAAGCGGCAAAATTTTGAGCTTGTGCCTGTTTTTATAAGAAAAGGCGCAATATTTCTTTTGTTAATGTAAAAACAAGTGCAGTGTTGCTTATGTTACGTTATTGCGCTTGTTTTTCACAAACAGTTACAAATGTAAATTTTTATCTATTTTTCTTAAAATAGCAGCAAAAAAAGGGGTAATAGATCATTATTGTAGTACTGCATATTATGCGATCTGGTAAAATTGGATATAGGAAATTAGAGAAAATGCGACCTTGTATGACTTGAATGAGGAATGTTCCATCAACAAGGGACGGCGACTGGGATCAAATGGTGCACGGTGGCAGTTGGGAGAGGCTTTGGCAGTTTAGGTGCAAAGGGTGTGTCGGCCAAGGCAAAACATGCACTTGGTTCATGTTTAATTAGTTCAAATAATTGAAATTATAATTTATTTTTCTTTATTACCTAATTGTCATAGAATGAAAAAAAAATTATTTCATTTTTTTTTTCAAAATACCCTTCATATTTAATAATATAATTTCTATTAATAATTAAGATATTTTTTAGTATAATATAATATAATCTTATTTTTTCAAGAAACAATAACTATTCTTTTTGGACGAAGAAAATGTATTTTTAGAAATAACAAACGAGTTACTTAATTCAACTTAACTTATTTAAAGTTGTCACGTTAAGTTCATAAGTTGAAAAAATCCAACTTGAACTCATAAATAACTCTCTAGGTCATTAAACAAATTTTTGGGAGAATATTTTTTTGTTTTTTGTTAAGGATTGAACATATTTTTTAACACTTTTTTGGTTGGTTTTTTTGAACATTTTTTTACCTAAATATCATTTTTTTTGCAAACACCCAAATTTTTTCATTGATTAAAAAAATTAAATTATTAATTTTTTATTTAAATAAATATAATATAATCATCACATACTATTTAATATTTAAAAAATTAATATCATAAACTTATTAAAACGAGTTCAAAAATAATAATAAACTGTCTATTTAATATCATAAGACTGAAAAAAATTAAATGAACTGTTTATGAACAACCCAACTCAACTCGGATAAAAATGAACTCAACTAAACTCATTTAAAAATTAAATAAGTTGAGTTGAGCTACAACTCACTTAAGATGAGTTGGACTCAAATGAGCTAAACTAATCCAACTTGAACCCAACTCGTTTGACACATTTACATATTATGTATCTCAAGGAAGTATGTATTCCAAAAGAATTGTCATCTTAGCCTTTTAAGTTCAAATGAACAAAGAATCTCTTAGGTTTGGGATTCAATTATCACCAAATGTCAAGATCTCAAAGATTATACCGAAGAATTGCTTAGAAGCTTTTAGCTATTTAGGAAAAGAGTTTTTGGGGGATTTTGTTAACATGTGTTATAAAATGCTAACGCTTTCACATGCGATCATGGGAGGTTTGTTAGAATAAGATATTTTCACTTTATACACATGTGATCATAACCTCATGGTGAGATTATCGCAATGAGATATGATTTATATAACCATTCGTTTATACTCAACTATTGTATGTTAGCCATTCATTCATTGAGAAGAATGTTCATTGTTTCTTTCTTTCTTCCTCTTTTTCTCTCTCATGCTTTTATTTATGATTTTATCATAGTATCAAAGTATTTCATCCATGGATGAATCAATGTCTTCTGTTACCCCAATCATAATTAAAGTAGATGATGGATACTTATTTGGTTTGATCAAACCAGCTTTGTCTTCAAAAGTTCTTTCTCAATCTTCATCTATATTTTCTTTTTTCTCTTTGTCGACTTATCCTATCAATCCAAGTTTCTCAATGAAACTAGATAACACTAATAACCTCCACGACCAATTCTCAAGAAGATTTTTGTTACAACTAATGCTTTTAGAGTTTCTCACACTTGTGAAATTTTTAAAGAAAACATTAAGCACCTATTCTGGGAGAGATATGATAATTCTATCAAGAATTGGATTTACTCATCCATTTAACCGAGTAATTTGAAGTTCCTTATCAATAAACAAACATCTCCGGATTATTGGCATATTGTTGGTAAAGCATTCAATAATGATTTTTAGAGATGTTTGATGGATCTATGATGGAGATTATAGTATCTAATGAAAGGTAATATGGCATTTGAGCAATACATTAGCACAATAAAAGATCTTCTTAATCATCTACTGGTTGTTGAATATTCAATTAGTGAAAAAAGAGCAGATGCTTTATGTGCTAGGAAGATTGGATTCACAATATGCATCACTTGTCACAAATGCCACTGAAAATACGAGAATTCTTTGTATGGATGAATTGTTCACAAGATTACATGTTCATGATAGATAATATAAGTGTATGAATGCATCTGAAGTACCTTCTACTTAAGCTAATTACAGTAAGACCTTCTCAAAATCTTCTTCTCTAGCACCCTCACAACCTGTTTCATCTTCACTTCTTGAACATTAACCTTTGCCTCAACCTACTAAGACTAATAAATTTGACAACATTCAATATCAAATTTGTAAGAAATATGGTCATATTGTAGCTCGTTTACTTTAGGTAGACACGGTCTAAAAATAGTGGTGCTTATAGTAAAAACAATTTAAAACCAAAGGGAAGTATCCTTCAAGCACATTTTGCACAGACATTTGATATTATGACATCTAATACACCCTTAGAGCTTGGCATTGCACCCTCTCTCGGGCTTCGCTAATCCAATATCAACCAGAACCACCAGCCGATATGAAGGGGATATTAAGTCCCACATCAATCAAATACTAGTTTTCCACTACACATATAAATTTAGACAATCTTTCATCACACAATTTGAATTTTAAGATAAAGTTAGATTCAAATTTAACAATAATGAATTTTAACAAATAGAAATAGAAAATTCATATTTTTGAAAAAAAAAAAAACTAATACAAGAATAATTTAAAATTTGTATGACACAAGTACATAGACTCTGCAACAATCACTATTAAAAAACATACATATAGTTTCAAATATTTAGCTTCAATTTTTTTTTTAAAATCGAGACCATAAAGTTTTAGTCTCGGTTATTTAAAAACCGAGGCCATAGACATACCCTATTAATTTTTTCTCCTTTAATACCAAATTAACACCAAAAAAAATTATCTTATGTTTCCCTTTTTTCCCTTTTCTCGGGCCTAATATATCCTAGGATTTTCGTGCAGAGCATATATATATACATTCTTTTCAGAGATGAGATCAATTGACCCTCTCTAGTTGTCGCTCTACGTCTCGTCTCGTCTCACCGTTCTCGTTCCCTTGTTTCTTTTTCCCCTTCGCGCGCTGGAGATGTATTTCCTCATCACGCGACTGATCTGCTCTTCAAATTCACTCTAGCTGAGGTATGTATATTCAAATTTTGTTTATTAGGTAATCATCCCATGGATGGTTTGCATCTTGTTTTCCCTCATGCTGCAACATCTGTTCTTTGTGTGGCAGTATGTCATTATTCCTTATTTGTTGTTTTGTCTCATAGCGATGAACCCATTATTGAAAAATTCTTGTTTATAATTTTTGGGATGACTTTGATCTGATTAATAGAACCCAGGTTTTAATTTTTGGGGTATCATGTCATTATTCTTTGTTTTAGTTTACATTGAAGTTGTAATCTCTAATCATATTGGCTTTTATTTTTCTAATAGATTTTTCTTAGTTCTCATTATGTTGGACAATATCTAGATCCAAAGTTTAGAGCTAGTGAACCTTGGAATAAAGTATTTGGCCTTGTTTTTATCTATCTTAATTTTGATCCAATGGGTGATAACTGGTCTGAATTTATAGAATCCTATAGTTTAATCCTCAGTTGTAGAATCTGAATGCATCTTTTAATAGGTACATAAATTATGGAATCCTTATGATTTGATAGCCTTTATTTAGATAGTATTTCAAGAGGAAAGTGTTGGTTGTTATTATTTAAATGCTCTTTGCAGCAATTGAAATTCACCATAATCAAATGTTACAGTTAGGTAACATAGTTCTAGAAGCTGCATATATTTTAGGTATATGGCCTTACTATTTTAGAGATCTCTTTTTATGTAAATCTCAGGTATATCTCAAATCTGACTAATTATTAGAGATATATTTTTTATGTAAATCTTTCCCTAAATATTGATGAGGTTAGTCATTTTTGTGTGTACAAAGAATGAAGTTATGTGATCTACCTAAATCAAGTGTGGAACTTTTTTTAAGCAGAAGTAAGAAGTATACTATAAAAGTTAACTTATTGTTTCTATTATCCATGATTCATGAGATGTAAGGAATATAATTTACCTATAGTATTATGTTTTGGGCAAGACTTCCTGGATTTGCACTTCTGTTGCTAAGATTGACAGCAAAACAATTACATAGAAAAGCAATCTATGATCTTGAATATTGTTATTTATACTTTTTGATATCCCACACAATTCATTTAAGTTGGGGTGGACATTGGTAATGATCATAAAGGAATCCATCCCAAGTATTGCTACCATGTTGTGGATTCCATCTATATGTTTTTCCAATATGTGAAGCCTATTGTGCTGGTGCGCTAGTGTTGTTGTGCTATTGCTGGTGCTACTAGTTGTAATGCTTGTAATTAATAGTAAAAAGTCAGTTTGTAATAGTAAGTTTTTTTTATATTTTAGTGTATAATAAACTCTCAAATGTAATTATATTTTTAATTTTAATATAATATGATTTTTAATATTATAATTTATATTGATTTTTAATATTGTAATTACTAATTGTATTTTTTTTACCGAGGCCATAGAACATGTCTATAGCCTCGGTCTTTCAATAACCAAGGTCATAGGACATGTCTATGGTCTCAGTTATTGAAAAACCGAGGTCATATGGTATGTCTATGATCTCGAATATTAAGAGATCGAGGTTATAGAACATGTCTATGACCTCAGTTAAAAAACCGTGGTCATAGGTAACAATCTATGATCTCTCTCACTTAGGTCTCGATTCTTATAACTGTGACTATAGACCTACGATTAAGGTTAAAAACCGAAGTCATATGTATGTTTTTTAATAATGTTTTCAATTATACTATAAAAACATACGTCTCATTTTTTGCACCCGGAATAACAAGAGCTACATTCTTTATTAGAAACCCAAATATTATTATATCCAAAAAAGAACTATTTAGTATGAGATAGTTATAATTTCATTAAAAATAGTTAAGATAAAGGCTGGTGAAAGAAGTAGCAATACTTAGATTTCCCTATACTAAGCAGCAACCTGCATTCTTTATACATTTTTGGTATCTAGAAGGAATAGTGTATATGCCAGGGGTGATCATGGTACAATTATAAAGCAGCTATTACAATTCTTGACATTGCACTTCAGAGCAATAATCTTCAAACAGAAGTTAACTTCTTTTCAAAAGTATATAAATCTTAATCTATAAATCCAAAACAAATTAAAAACCCATAAATCAGATATTACCAAACAAGCAACATAAATAAATAAATAACACAAAAAAAAGTAAATCAAGGAAAATTAACCCACCAATCAACCATGTCGAACGCAGAATTGAACTTGGCCTGCCAAAAAAGCGTGTTAGGAAGGAAGAAGGAGGAGAATCAAAAGAAGAAAAATCAAGGGCTTCTATGTTTATCACATTTAAAAAAGAAAGAACAGATAAATCTACCTCGCTCGTTAGTGACCATGTTAGGGAGATGGTGGCTGGGAGCAAGGATGTAAATGTCTACAACATAGTTAACATTGTCTTATAAATTTTGATATATATCTATATATTTTGATTAAATTGTTGAAAATATCATTAAAATATCACATAAATATTGTTCTCGCTTAAATGTCGTTTAAGTGTCTTTTTTAGTTAAATTATCCTAAATATTCTTGATATTTTTCTTAAAATATCTTTAAAATATTATTAAAATACCGAATAAAATATATAAAAAATAAACTCTTATATATATATATATATTTTTATTATTTATGAATAATCATTTCAATTCAATTTTTTCTCACTTATATAAAAGAGAATGTATTTTTTTTAAAACTATTTACTATACATATGAAATGAATATAAAATTACTAGCTATTATGGTTAATTGTAAATTAAAACTAATTGTGATAAAGTAAACCATGACACTAATCATGAAACAATAAAAAATGATTGAGTAAATAATTATTGATAAATCAATTAAATTTATTTTCATATTATTAAAATTTATCAATTTATGATGGTTAATACAATTTGAAAGTATACTTAATTATTTAAAATATTTTAACTACTTATTTTATAATATTTAATAAAAAAGAATATGCATTGTTATTATAAATATTTTAATCAATTGATTAATTAATATAATTTTTTAATTATTAAATTACATATTAAATAAAAAATTAATTTAAATATAAGTTTTTGATTGTTTGGATGTTTACAAATTTTTATAAAAAAAATCATATTTTTAAGTTATCTTATTTTTTGTGATTTTTTTTAAAGTTTTAATCGATAACGACAATATCTAACCAAGTTTGGTTTTGAAAAATAATAATAATCGGATCAGATCGTTTATATTACTCAGATCGGATCGTTTGAAAATGATTTTAATTGATATAAATCAAATCGAAATGTGTTGATTTGGTTCGATCTGATCCATTTTTTCGGTTTAATTCGATTTGATCCAATTTTTGACACCTTTAGAAAGAAAAAAATATAAAAATTATAATATATTATTAAATCAGTCGAATCTGGTTTGATCGATTTAAAATTAATATAACTGGATCGAATCATTTAAAAAACAGTTTTAATTAATACAAATTAAATCGAACTGTTTAATTTATAAAATCGTTCGATCTGATTCGGTCCCATTTTTGGACACCTGTAGGTGGAAGAGAGAGGGTTGCAAGTGGTTAGAGGATGGACGCCCTGGTGGTTGGCATAATTGATGGCGTTGCTGGTGGTAGCACCATAGCTAATGGCTAGGCTTGGAGATGCTGGGGCGATTTCGTTGCGTGCTATGTTGAAAGAAATGGTAGATGAACAGTCGGTTGAGGCGAGGCATCACAATGGCTAAGGCGAGTGACTCACGGTGGCTGAGACAAGCAACCCACGGTGGCTGAGAAGGAACTCAAATGGTGCTGGACAAGGTAAAATATATGTTAGAGCAAATGTGAGGGGAAAAAAATATAGAGTTGATTGTTGAAGTGTAGAAATTTTTCTAAGACGGTTAATATCAGTTCCTAAAAAAATTCATAAATTTCTTACAATTGTCCCAAAATCATCCATTTATGGATAGTTGAGCTTTTTTTTCATATTTTAAATTGTCCCAAAATCAATTTATAGTTGTAGTGTATAATATGATCAATCACTGCCTTACTATATTGTTCAACCATAACAGATTTAATCTATATAGCCCTTGCCAAACCAACTGTTAAAGAAAAAGCTAAAGCCTCTGCATTTGTAGCCTCCAACAGTTTATAGAAAATTCCCATAATGTTTGCACATAAATCGCAACAATTGCTATTGACCAGTTGTCATTTACCTTGCATCAAACATGAATTTCACCATTCCAGGAGGAGGCTTAATCCATGGCTTCACTGAAGCACTTGTATTCCATTAAAAACTATTAAGTAGTATATGTTACTGTGAGTATATCTGCTTAAATTGATCAATTGAAGCATTTCTCAAAAGTTGCACACATTGTGTGAAGTACTACTTGAATATGTTCAAAATCTCCTACTCCTAAAGAAGAGATTGCATATGGGTAATTATATTTTACAAATTAGATAAGTTACTTATTTTATTTTAAATTAATATATCTTAATCATTTTAATATATATTATATTTATAGATATTTTAATTATTTTAGATCAATTTTTATTATTTAAATTGCTTTATTTTTCAAATTTTTAAAATATTTTTCTATTCAAATATCTTTCTATCTCTACTAATTAAATTAACAAAAATTGATAAAAAAACAAAAAATTAATAAGAAATAACTAAAATATTTTAAAAAAACAATAAAATAAAAGTGGAAATTGATAACTTTGAAGTGATCATATTTTTATTTTTATACCAATTTTATCATTATTTTCAAGTAATATTTTTAAATTATCTCTATTTAGACTACTGATTAGGTTACTTTAAAAGTATTATTAATGTTAAAATTGACATAAATAAATACAAACAACTTAAATAAAGATAATTCAAAGATACCAACTTAAGATAAAAATAAATATCAAAATAAAAATAGGTTTTTGAAAGATATTGACCCCATAAATTTTTAAAAAATATAACTAAATTATCTAAATGTAATAAAATTAACAAAATATCATGTTATATGTGAAAGAATAGCTTATACTTTGGACAAAATTAAAAAAGAATCAGGAAAAAAATACAAACGTCTTTATTTATTGTAAATAAAAAAAAACCAAACCAAAGTGTTACACAATGATTCAACTTCAGCTCATGCACAATTTAAAGCTAAAAATGCTAGAAACCCAAACGAAAGCAAATGGAAAATGAAGAGAGCGAGATTCTTATTTCATGTAGCTAGGCAAATCGATTTGTTTGTGTTTGTTTTTCGGTGGAGAATCGGATTTCGTGGGAGGATATAATAAAGGTCCTAGTGGGAATCAATCGTTGGCAATGACTAGAAGTCTTAGCCGAAAGTCTCAATGCTTCTTCCCACATGCAACCTTTGACTTTAAACTTTTTTTTTTCCTTCCAATTATTCATTAGTATTATTTGAAATAAATAATGTATGTATTTCAAATAAATAAAATATAAAATTAATATATTATTTAAAAAAAATATAAATATACAATTCTTGATAAAAAAAACAAAGTGTTGAAATTAATAAAAAAGTATCATCTCACATACTTCAACGATAAAATAATACCTTCAATAATTTTATGATTAACAATAACCTAAATGGTATAATTTTATCCCTAATGATAGGTTTTTGTTGACAACAAAAAAAAAAGGTTAAAAATTGTCCCAAAGATAATATTGGTAACAAAGAAATGTTAAAAATATTTATACATCTTTTAATAGACAAATAATTTATATTATTTCTTATGTAATTATTATTTAAAAATAAATTATTTACATATTTTTTAAAATAATTTCACACGTAATAAAGATATATAATATGTGTGGTGCTTGTTTTCATAACATATTTATTATTAATTTAAAAATTAATAAAATAAATATATTAAAGATAAAAATATATTTTTAATAATTTTTAAATTTAACAATACATATATTATATAAAAAAAATAAGTTGGGAAAATAACCACAATCCATAGCAAATTTAAGTATTCTCTTAAAAACGAATTAAATTGAAAACAATTGTGAATGAACATTCAACTTTACAATAAATATTCGAATGGATTATTATCACATCATATTTTTTATTATATTCATAATATATTTAATATAAAATTTAAAAATTAATAAAAATACTCTTACTTAATATAAAAAAAATATTAAAGATAAAAATGTATTTTTATTAATTTTTAAGAAAAAAAATTGATGTTGCAATAATCCACCCTAGGTATTCACACGAGTTTGAAATTGAATTTGTAACGGTGATCTCTGCTGCATTTAATTCCTCTTGTTGCCCGTCTACATCTATTTCACCAACCTCCTATTTAGCTACCCAATTTATTTGAAGAACTAATTAATGCTAGAATCTAAAAGAAATTATTTTTAAAAACATTAGCTAAATATACTTGTTACTGTATTTTTAAAAATAGGAAAGTTATATATATATTAAAAAATAAAGTACAACATATGGTGGGTTATTGCTTCAATAATTTTTTTTGTTATTTATACCACATTTTTAATATTAATTTTTTTAATTAACAAAAATAATATTTTATCTTTAAAACATTTATTTTATAAAAATTAAAATCTTTTAATAGTATCAAGGTAACGATATTCTTGTAACTAAATTTATTAATATTATAATAATAATTCATTGATAACAGTTTTATCTAATAAATATAATAACAAAAATAATTGTAACAATTTCAATACTCCTTTGTCAATTTATAAATATGTTGTGAAAAAAATATATACCAATATCACCACCACACCTAAAAAAAATTAATTTAAAAAAAAAGGATGATTTTTACTAAAAAAAAATTGTTTGGTGAGTTAATATCCATTATAATTTATATTTCTTTTTTATTTTGTTTCAAAATATTGTGGAGTAGTCCACCGCAGAAAAGAATCCAAACAAATAACATTAGGGGCATTGACAATTTATTTTTATTTTAAAATTAACCGTTAGTTTTATTATGCTGGTTACTTTATTAGTTTTTTATTACTTCAAATAAGTAATTTAATTTAAATTATTTATTATATTAAGGATATTTAAATTTATTTAAGAAATATTAATATTGTGCGACATAAGCACGATACAAAGTCTCAAACCCCTAAAAAAAACCTGTTTGTGGTTAGTACGCGTCAAGATATGCTTGGATAGAGCTAAAAAACCATTTGTACGGTAGATTTTGTGAATTTTTTTTTGTCCTTTTTGGTGTATTAGAGTATGCAATATCAATATATGACATACATGTCTGTTGAAATATTATATTCTTTTTTAAAAAATAATATTTAAAAAAATTGATAGAAAATAAGAGAGATTCATTAACGCATCTTATCATATAAATATTTTTTAATTTAAGTATAAAAAATATAATATATATTTTTTATACTAAATTAAATAGATCATTTAGTCTATTAAAAAATGTATCAATTAGTACTTCACTTTTGTAAAATTAAAAAATGATAAAAAATATATTTTTTTTATTAATATTTTAAATAAAATAATATTATTTTTTAAATATTTTATTTAATAATAAATAAAAATGATAAAAATAACTTTTATTATAATATTTTATCATAAAATTATTAAAATATTAAATAAATAATTAAATTTATTCTTCATAATTTTTTACAAAATATAAAAAATTTAAATAATATATTTAATAATATACAAAATTAATTTACATAAATTTGTTAATATAAGAGATTTTTAGTTACTTTATCTTTATATATATATATATATATATATTTATTTTTAGTTACTTGATGAGGCAAGTAATCCCATACATGTTGACATAAGTAACCGAAGCAAAATAGTTTAAAAGTTGGGGAATTTGTTTACTTATTTTTCATTTATCGGTGGAAACAGAAGTTGTTTAGGGCCCCACTTATTCAGAGATTTGAGGATACAATCGTAATTTTCTCTGCTATTCCCTCCGAAAATATGGGTGTTTCGTAATTAAGAAAATAAATAAGGGGTAATAGTGTAAATTAGTACTGATCGAGGAACAGGCTAACCGAGTAATATACTACAACTGAAGAGAGCGTCACAGAGAAGACAGGGTTCTCACTTGCATTGTTCTTTCGTTTCACTTTATTTTTATTTTCTTTGTTTATATTGTGCCATCACTTTTATTCTCTATCTATCTGTGTACTTTTACTTTGCTCGTAGTTTCTTCTTTTTTGGCTTTCTGGGTTTTGTGAAGATCCCGCACTCTGTCCCAAGCTTCATTGATGGCAGACATTACCCATCTTCCCATGGAACAGCTTCAAGACCTTGAGTATTGCATAGACTCTAATCCCCCTTGGGGTATTCCCTCTCCTTCTCTGTATATGCCTCCTTTTCTGTTTTATTTGTCTTTGCTACATGGAAACAAAGTATGATCAGAGTTGGCTTGTGGGTGTTTTAGTATTTCTCAAACTAACATCTTTCTATATTCGTTTTTCTAATTTGGGTGTATGTTTATTCACCTGGGTTATGATTATATACTTATTTGTAAATATATTTGTTTGAACAGTGACACTGAAACATGAACAAATATTTATATTTATATTTATATATATGAGTGGAGCACTGTGATGAAAACTTAGTACCAAGTTGAAGATATAAGCTATTTTGAAGGGAAAAAAATTTCATCTTTCAGAGTTATGTAAACGGAAATGAATATATGAATTTTCGTACTGGGTAGGCTTTGAAGTTAATGGAGTAGCTTTGTTAACTCTCAAAGTTCTGGAACCTCTGAAATGGGGCTTCAGTAACCAGACGCAGTGTATATACATTTAGTGTAATGGAATTTTGTAGTAACTCTTTAATCGTTAAGAGTAAAGCCTCTTCTTTTTGTCCTCTTCGTATTTATTCTTTAATTGTGTTATAAACGTTTTCCAACTCAAAGAAGGCCAAAAGAAAGTGAATCAAGCTTGATTAAGCTAAAAAACAATGCCAAATTTGAACTTTAGAAAACAATTTATTCTCTCTGTAAGCATGTCAAGGTCCAAAAATAGTAAAACTAGCTTACATGTTTTTTCTTGCAGCTGAAACCATCATTTTAGGATTTCAAAACTACATCATGATGCTGGGTACAAGTGTTATGATCCCTTCAGTATTGGTCCCTGCAATGGGTGGAAGCGATGTAAGCTTGTATTCCATTACCCTTAAATGTCCAGATTTTGTTTTTGGTTTGACAGAGAAGCTTATCTTAAACATTTAGATAGCAAAGGTATGCAATCTTTAAATTTGCTAGGGTTGAACGATCACACATGTATGATACTCCAGGCTAAGATTCCAATATCTTATACATATGACTTTTTTGAATTTCATGGCCTCTTATTTTGGATTTCTTCTTCAAAAACTAACTGCTCCCTGAAATTTTTGAGTAAATCTATGTCGTTCAAATATGGTCCCGAAAGTTTTGGTGGGCATTGATGGTATTGGTACCACAGCAACTAGTACCCTTTTCATCATGTTTTCAAAAGGTTACAATTTAGTATCAATTTATTAATTAGTTCCAATATTGCAAAAATATGAATAGTAACTCCATTTAATCAAGGGTAATTTTGTCATTAAATTTTTTAGTTTTTTTCTTTCTTCTCCCCCATTTTTTTCATTTAAGTTTTTTAGTTTTTTTCTTATTCCCCTTCCTTTCTTCTTCTTCCTCACTTTTTTCCTTATATTTTTTTCAATTTTTTTTCTTATTCTTCTTCCTCGGTTTAGTTCCTTGTCATCTTATTAATTTTCCTTGTCGTTTTCATCATATTCTTATTAATTTCCATTTCAACTGAACTTGGGTTTATTATTTATAATGACTGCTTGCTTGACATGTCTTTTATTATCATTGATATATTACTAGATAACATTTAACTTACATAATTGTTACCAAAGCTATTGATTGTTATACTAAATTAGATATTTATGATTGTTGACGAAAGATATTTGCTTATAATTCCCTTAAAACGGTTCTATTTAAGGAATTTTTTATACAAAATAGGCATAAATATTATTATTCGAGCTATTATTTTATGCTTGGGTTTAAGAATATATAAACTCAAAAATTAGTGTACAAAAATAGAATAGTAGGAATGTCTATTACCTCGAATTGTTTGGCAGTTAACAATATGATCATGTTTGATGGTGGATAGTAATGAGTAAATTTTGGGTTTGTCTTTGGAAGAAGAAGAAGAAACTAAAAAACTTAAATGAAAAAACTAGGGAAAAAGAATAAGAAAGGAAAGGGGAAGAAGAAACAAAAAAACTAAAAAATTTAATGACAAAAATGTCCTTGGTTAAATAGGGTTATTATTTGCAATTTTGTAATGTTGGAACCAATTAATGAATTGGGGTACCAAATTGGAACTCTTTAAAAAACTTAATGAAAAAACTAGGGAAAAAGAATAAGAAAGGAAGGGGGAAGAAGAAGAAAGAGAAAAACTTAAAAATTTAATGACAAAAATGCCCTTGGTTAAATAGGGTTACTATTTGCAATTTTGTAATGTTGGAACCAATTAATGAATTGGGGTACCAAAATGGAACACTTTGAAAACATGGGTGAAAAGGGGTAACAATTCATGAGCTTAGGTACCCATGTGGTACCTCACCCGGCATTGATAGGAATATTGTATTTATGCACTTGTCATTGCTTCTTCTAACCCCCCTTTGCCCCTTTCTTTTCCATATTTATTTATATTTTTCATGTGTTATAAACTTTCAACAATTTTGCTATCTTCAACTAGGGAGACAAAGCACGAGTAATACAGACTATCCTCTTTGTAGCTGGAATAAAAACACTTCTCCAAACTCTTTTTGGAACTAGGTTGCCAGCTGTTGTTGGAGGCTCCTTTGCATATGTCATTTCCATTGCTTACATTGTAAACGACTCCTCGTTGCAACGGATTAATGATTCCCATGAAGTAGGTCACTTTCCTGAGATCTCACTTGTATTCGATAGAAAGTCGTTTCATTGCTTTTTTATTCTTTCCATTCACAATGATTTTATGAACTTCAAAGAACTAGACTTATATCCAGTTTCTAATAGATGGATGTTTGATTGAGTAAATGAGATGGAAAGAATTTACCGACTGAGCAATCTATTATGGGGTAAACTTATATCTATTATCTGGGTCATTGAAGTGAGCTGTGTTGTTTCAAAAATTAAAACTTCAAAAGAACCAATAGCCATTAAAAGAATTATCAGAATTCAGAAGCTTGTTTATGTGCTAGCTTATTCTTTAAACCTCTTGTCTTTTCAAGCTTGACTTCAATGCATAATTTTAGGGAAGTCAATATCTTCAGAGGAGTACTTGCTCAAATAAATGAAGTTATTTGAAAGATAGGCATATGGGCCTATTTTGTGGTTCTAAATTATAGAAAATTAGTGGGTTTGTTATCATCAGTTTGCGTCCAAAGTCTAAATGAATTTGTGAACAATGCTAAAAGTCATATCAGTCTGACATGTATGAAATCCATTCCTTTTTTGACAATTGTACTTAAGAAACTTTCTTATTTGGTAGGTTATTGAAAGAGATCTTCCCATGTCATTGGTTTGCAGAGATTTATACAAACAATGAGAGCTATTCAAGGAGCTCTGATTGTAGCTTCGAGCATTCAAATAGTCCTGGGATACAGCCAAGTTTGGGGTCTATTTTCACGGTATGTTAATTACTTGATAGTACTATAAAGTAAAGTAGTAAAATTTCTTATTTTATACTAATATTTTCACATTTTCTTTATTTTATTTCCTTTTTCAGCTTTTTCAGTCCTCTTGGTATGGCACCTTTTGTTGGATTGGTTGGCTTGGGATTGTTTCAACGAGGGTTTCCTGCCGTAAGTTTCTGTAAAAAGCATTTTAACTTTACCCATAAGTATCCTGAAGCAGCTTCTGTTTATTTAATATTTTTAAATCCAACAATCTGACATTATGAAGTTAAATTTATTTCCAAGAAGCCATTTTGGAAATACAGATATTTTGTGCATTTTGCCTTTGCTAATTTGATATTGCAAATATTGATATTTTTGTATGTTTTGACCGTTGGTCACACGTTATTTGTTCTCTGTATTTTCAAAAGACCTTTTCCATTTGGTCCTCTAGTTTTATGCTTCAATAATAATGCAACTTCTGTACTCTTTTAATAGAACCTTTTCTTTTAACCCTCTGTATCAGTTGAAAAAAACTCGGTGAAAACTGAACCATGTGTTTCTTAATTACATGTTGCAACACCGTATAATTTATTGACAAGAGTACTATTACAAATATATCAGAATCACAACTGATGTGATAGTTTCTTATTATATACAGTTATGTGGGCTTGACTTACTGATCAATAAGATTGTGTCACATCATTCGAAATTCATCCCAAATTTGAGATTTATAGAGTTTTCCTATTGACAATATTTTGTATTGCTACATTTGTTTTAGTTGGGGGATTGTGTGGAAATAGGACTACCAATGCTGTTATTGGTCATTGGATTGTCACAAGTAAGTAGTTTTATCCAATTGATTGCAGTTGTACCTTTTCTATTTTATAGATGTTTTCTCTCTTTCGTTCAAGAATGACTGTGAAATGCAGTATCTGAAGCACATGAGGCCATTTAGAGATATACCGATCTTTGAGCGATTTCCAGTATTGATCTGCATCACAATTGTTTGGATATATTCCCTTATCTTGACTGCCAGTGGGGCTTACAGAGGCAAGGCACATATAACTCAAATGAGCTGCCGTACAGATAAAGCAAATCTCATTTCTACTGCCCCGTGGTATTTTCAAAGAAGAAATTACCTTCTCTTGATAGATAAC
The DNA here is from genome assembly GCA_037013495.1 of Hippophae tibetana. Classification (NCBI taxonomy): domain Eukaryota; kingdom Viridiplantae; phylum Streptophyta; class Magnoliopsida; order Rosales; family Elaeagnaceae; genus Hippophae; species Hippophae tibetana. The sequence goes on along the minus strand of CM072803.1, from coordinate 71,462,986 downwards.
TTTTCTGTTTTACTTTGTTCTGAGATCTTATTGTTTCTGTTATTTAAGGTTCAAGTTTCCATACCCTCTGCAGTGGGGCCCCCCTACATTTTCAGCTGGTCATTCATTTGCAATGATGTCTGCAGTCTTGGTTTCCATGGTTGAGGTAAGTGCTCTAAGCTCATAAGTTTCAAAACTGGTCCATATTATTTACAGAATAATCCTTGCCATCCTTTAACTGATCTTGAAAAGTAGTTATGTTGGCAAGTTCCGTAATTATGCTTTGATTTTAAATTACCAAGAGCTTCTTCTTCTAAACAAAATTTATGCTGCAGTCAACTGGTGCATACAAGGCAGCATCTAGACTAGCAATTGCGACTCCCCCTCCTGCCCATGTATTGAGCAGGGGCATTGGCTGGCAGGTGAGTTGGTGTGACACAGAGACTCATTAGAAATGCTTCAGGAGAAGATGGTTCTCACTGGTGAAAGAATCATATTGCTTTATCTGATCATTTAAGAATGAAAGTATTGCTTATGAAATACTAGTCATGATATACTTGCTTTATTGAACAAGCATAATAAATGGATTAATTCTTCCTGGCATTTGTAAGAAAGCTGCTATATATAGAAATGCTTCAGGAGAAGATGATTCTCACTGGTGAAGAATCATATTGCTTTATCTGATCATTTAAGAATGAAAGTATTGCTTATGAAATACTAGTCATGATATGCTTGCTTTATTGAACAAGCATAATAAATGGTTTAATTCTTCCTGGCATTTGTAAGAAAGCTGCTATATATAGAATTGCTTGTAATTGACATTTCATGCCAGAATGAAATTTTTCACGGGCCACTTCTTTGTGAGCGCATCACAATTATCCTTAATTCTTGCATTACTAGCGTCTTTTCAATTTTTTCACAGAAACATTGGCCCTGACATGTCAATTTACTTTATCTGTGTACTTTGAAGAGTTGAATAGTTTTCAATTGTGTTTTCAGGGTATTGGTATCTTGCTTGATGGACTTTTTGGAACATGCACTGGTTCAACTGTTTCTGTGTAAGATAAACAAAGCTGACTGCTAAAATCTTGTATCTTATTATTTCATTTCAATCTGATTGTGATTGTGATTGGGACTTCCATCTTTTTTTTTATGTCCAGGGAAAACGTGGGACTTTTAGGACTCACCCGAGTAGGAAGTCGTAGAGTCATTCAAATTTCTGCTGGCTTCATGATATTCTTCTCTATGCTAGGTTGGTAAAAAGTTTTAGTAGTAGGGAATTCTAGGCAATGGAGACAGTTAACAAGAGCAGATAAGAACATGGTTCTGAGAGGCTACTTCTAGAAAGAACCTCAAACTTGTTCTCCTACATATTCTCTATGTGCTGTTGGAAATTATTATGTTCAAGCAAATATAAAGCCATAACATTCGTCAGCATAGTGGTTGCCCATTTGTGATCCATTGTTATAATCTGTTCCTCTGTTATATTTTTGCAGGTAAATTTGGAGCTGTGTTTGCATCCATACCCTTCCCGATATTTGCAGCATTATACTGTGTTGTCTTTGGTATAGTGGGTATGTTTATGAGCCATAGGAATATCTACTTTCCATTTCCACTACCCTACTAAATTTCCTTAATAACAATTACATTGTCTCTTTTCAGCCTCAGTTGGATTATCATTCCTTCAATTCACAAACATGAATTGCATGAGAAATCTCATCATTACCGGGCTTTCATTATTCCTTGGTATATCAATCCCACATTTTTTCAATGAATACTTGACGCCCTCGCGCCGCGGTCTTGTTCATACTAACGCTGAATGGGTGAGTATTATTCTAACACTGGAATGCCATGTTCTTATTTGACTAATCTGGTTTTAGGGAGAGCTTTGAGTATAATGCACCTCTTATGCAGTTTAACGCGTTTTTGAACACCATATTCTCCTCTCCAGCAACCGTGGGATTGATAGTAGCAGTTTTTCTTGACAACACATTAGAGGTAGAGAGATCAAAGAAAGATAGAGGAATGCCTTGGTGGGTAAAGTTTAGAACATTCAGAGGAGATAACAGAAATGAAGAGTTCTACAATTTACCCTTCAATCTCAATAGATTTTTCCCACCTACCTAACATAGTACACGGGTTTGATGAAAAGTAAACTGCCAAATCATCTAATCAACCCTTTTGGTATTAAATCTCTAACTTGATTGCTAAAGTCACCGTGAAAAGACCTCCAACCTCAAGTTAGTAGAAGATGCTGACTACTCCTTTGTCCAACAATGGTAATTTTTTTTTTTTGGAAGGCCACGTTTAATATGGTCTGAGATTAGGATAGTACCAGAATTGATAATCTTGTAGATGCATAAATAAAGAAAAATAGTTCACTATTTTTCACTAGTTTAGTTTTGTGTGTTATATTAATTTTTTTCATCCGAAAGTACTCTTAATTCTTTTCCACGTTAACGATTATAGCCCATACCTGAGATGGACAGACACAGACCAGTATTACTATGCACATTTATCAAAGGTTCTTTGTTAAACCAATCAGGGTTACTTACATAATCTTTGAGCTTAATGATCATCATATAATACATTCTATCAATATTTAACGGTAAAGTAGTTTATTTCTTTTGTGCGTGCGTTTTGTTTTTTTTTTTTTTTTGTGAGAATTTGAGAAAATGTGTAGGGGATAATTGAGATATTTGAAGACTGTATAAAAGCAATGATACTAATTTTATTATTTATCAACATAAGTACTTCTGAGAAATGAGACCGTCTTGTGGTAAAGCTATATTAGCAATGAAACATGCATATATTGTATGAAGTAAAGCTACCATTGAAATTTTATGTTTTGTCAAAATTTGTAACTTAATTTTTATCAATTACATAAATATCACTGTCATTATAGAAATGACAGTGATAGTAATTTTGTTACTTAATCCAACTCTAATACATAGTATTATTCACTTTAATCCTAGTACACCATATGAGAATGTACAACTTATCGTGTCTTATTTATCCTATCTTACCAAGCTCAAGCGATTGATGATTATCACAATCACCCTCGTAGATGACCCAATGGCCTTGTCTGTCACATTTATGATTAGGACATACTCTAATAGCATATATAGCTTCTCACTCCGATATGTAATATAATATAATCCACTTTGATCTCGGTAAAAGGCCCGAGGGCCTCATCTGTCGCGTTTATGATTAACGTATGTTCTAATAGCATCTCACTCTAACATATAATATAATATTTTTCACTTTAAGTTTTATTTTGTCGAAGATAGTTATAAATCTATTTAATTTAAAGAGTAAAATATGAAACTTAATTCAAAAAGCAATTCAATGAACCATTAATTTAAGGATTAATTCAAGGAGTGAATTTTTTTATAAATATATGTGTAATTGTAATGAATTAATCATCCAAAATGTTCATTCCAATTGAGAGAAAAACTTTTGTGAGAAAAAATTGAGAGTAATTTTCTTGGGTGTAATTGTGTTGTGAGTTGTGAGTGTTGTAAACACCTTGGGTAATTTCGCCCCTTTCAGTAAAAAGATCTGCAGTAGGTCTGGAGACGTAAGCAAGATTGGCCGAACTCCGTTATCTATGTGTTATTTTTCTATTCTTGTTTTCTCATAAATTTGACTTATCGAGAATTTGTGTAATTTCCCAACAACTGGTATCAGAGCTATTGGTGGTGATTTCTGTCAATTTTCTACAAAGTTACTATTTATGTGAATAGTGAATTACATGAATAGTGAAAATTTGTCGACGATATTTGTTTGTTGACGGAGGTGTTCTAATACACGATAGTTTACAAAAATAGTCAGAAACGATCAGGAGGAAGTCAGATTTGAGTGGGGCAATGGCCGTAGATGAAGAAAGGGTGAAACTCGAGAAATTTGATGGCACAGATTTCGGGTTTTGGAAAATGTAGATAAATGATTATTTGTATCAAAGAAATCTATATCAAATTCTCTCAGGGAAGAAGCCAGAAGCTATGAAGGAAGAAGATTGGAATCTTCTAGACAGACAAGCCCTCGGAGTTATTCGATTGACGTTATCCCGTAATGTTACTTTCAACATAGTAAAGGAAAAGATCACGGCGGGTCTTATGACAGCTCTCTCCAATATGTATGAGAAGCCATCAGCCTCAAACAAAGTGCACTTGATGAGGCGTTTGTTCAATTTGAGGATGACGGAAGGCGCATCGGTAGCTCAACATCTCAATGAACTCAACACAATCACAACTCAGTTGAGTTCAGTGGAAATTGAATTTGATGAAGAAGTATGAGCATTGATACTTTTTTCTTCTCTACCAGAAAGCTGAAATGCTACTGTCACGGCCGTGAGTAGCTCATCAGGAAGCAATAAGTTGAAATTTGACGATGTTCATGATTTGGTTCTCAATGAAGAGATCCGACGTAGAGAGTCAAGTGAATCATCAACTTCTTCAGTTTTTCATACAGAGTCAAGAGGAAGAAATTCAACCAAAGGGAATGGACGTGGCAGAACAGACTACCGAGGTAGATCAAAGGACAAGAGGTCTAAATCCAGGAATCCTAATAATTCCCATAGCTCGAAGACTATCGAGTGTTGGAATTGTGGAAGAACCAAGCACTACAAAAATTAGTGCAAGAGTGCACCGAAAGACAAACAAGTGAAGGCAGAGGCAAATGTTACTTTCACCTCAGGAGGGGATGATGCATTGATATGCTCTTTGGAGAGCAAGGAAGAATCTTGGGTGTTAGACTCTGGAGCATCGTTCCATGCTACTTCACAGAAAGAATTTTTTGATAAATATGTCCCTGTTAACCTTGGAAAGGTATATCTTGGTGATGATCAACCATGTGCTATTATTGGCAAAGGTGTAGTGAAGATTAAGTTGAACGGGTTTGTTTGGGAGCTAAAGGATGTCAGGCACATTCCCGACCTCATAAGGAACTTAATCTCAGTAGGGTAGTTGGCCAATGAAGGCTACACTACGATCTTCCATGGTGATGATTGGAAGATTTCAAAGGGTGCAATGACAGTTGCTCGAGGCAAGTAAAGTGGCACTCTTTACTTGACAGCAGAGGCACGTTGTTCAATCATAATTGCAGTATACAATGAAACATCAAATTCGTGGCACCAGAGACTAGGCCACATGAGTGAGAAGGGGATGAAAATTATGCACTCAAAAGGAAAACTTCCAGATCTACAGTCTGTAGATTTGGACATGTGCAAAGATTGCATACTTGGAAAGCAAAAGAGAGTCAGCTTTCAGACAAGTGACAGAACCCCAAAGAAGGAAAGGCTTGAGCTTATTCACTCTGATGTTTGGGGACCAACGACCGTCTCATCTATTGGTGGGAAACATTACTTCATGACTTTCATCGATGATCACTCTCGGAAGGTATGGGTTTACTTTCTAAAGCATAAGTCTGAAGTATTTGAGGCTTTCAAAAGATGGAAAGCTATGGTGGAAAATAAGACGGGTTTAAAGATCAAAAAGCTCAGAACCGATAATGGTGGTGAATATGAAGATACTAGATTCAAAAATTTCTGCTATGAGCACGAGATCAGAATGGAAAGAACTGTGCCAGGCATGCCTCAACACAATGGTGTAGCTGAGCGTATGAACCGAATGTTGATAGAAAGAGCCAGAAGCATTCATATACAATCAGGTCTACCGAAGCAGCTCTGGGCAAAAATAGTCAACACGGTAGCTTACTTGATCAACCGAGGCTCATCTGTTCCATTGGAGCATAGAATACCAGAGGAGGTATGAAGCAGGAAAGAGGTGAAACTATCACATCTAAAAGTTTTCAGTTATGTAGCATTTGTGCATATTAGTGATCAAGGAAGGAATAAGCTTGATCCCAAATCCAAGAAATGCACATTCATCGACTATGGTGAGGATGAGTTTGGCTACCGCATTTGGGATGACGAAAATAAGAAAGTTATCTGTAGTAGAGATGTGATTTTCAAAGAAAGGGTGATGTATAAGGACATGCATAAAATAGACGCCAATGACTCAGAGCAAAATGAGTCAGTATTTGCAGATATAGATGATGTCCCAGATAGTTTTGCAACAGAACCAATTGTAATAAGTCCTCAGCTAGAGGAACTTGTTGGACAGAGCAGTACACAGCATTCCGACACATCACAACCTCTTACTCCAGCTCCTGTATTGAGAAGGTCTTCTCGACCTCATGTGCCTAACAGGAGATACATGAATTATATGTTACTGACTAATGAGGGGAGCTTGAATGCTATGATGAAGCTTGTCAGACTCGAGATTCCAACAAGTGTGAGCTTGCTATGAAAGAAGAAATGAAATCTCTCATCTCCAACCAGGCATGGGAACTAGTTGAGTTACCTACGAGAAAGAAGGAGCTTCACAACAAATGGGTGTACCAGGTGAAAGAGGAGCATGATGGTTCCAAGAGATACAAAGCTTTCCTAGTTGTCAAAGGGTTTCAACAGAAGGAAGAAGTTGACTACACTGAAATTTTTGCTCCCGTTGTGAAGCTCAATACTATCATATCAGTATTGAGTATTGTAGCCATTGAAGATCTTCATCTTGAACAGTTGGATGTGAAGACTGCATTCCTTCATGGAGATTTAGATGAAGAGATATACATGTACCAGCTAGAAGGTTTCTCAGAAAGAGGAAAAAAGAACATGGTGTACAAACTTAAGAAGAGTTTGTATGGCCTGAAACAAGCCCCGAGACGATAGTATAGAAAGTTTGACAGCTTCATGCACAAGGAAGGTTTCCAGAAGTACAATGCTGACCATTGTTGCTACTTCAAGAGATATAGGTCCAGTTATATCATTTTACTACTTTATGTTGATGATATGTTAGTAGCACGTTCAGATATGGATGATATTAAAAGGTTGAAGCAGCAATTGTCAAATGAGTTTGACATGAAAGACTTGGGTCCAGCAAAGAAGATTCTTGGAATGCAAATCATAAGAAATAAGAAGAAAGGATCTTTGTAGTTATCTCAGGCAGAGTACATCAATCGTGTTTTGCAAAGATTCAACATGGGCGATGCCAAGCCAATAAGCACACCCTTGGCCAGTCATTTTCACCTATCCAAGGATCAGTCCCCTCAGACAGAGGAAGAGAGAGAATTCATGGCTAAGGTTCCTTATGTCTCAGCCATTGGAAGTTTGATGTACACAATGGTCTGTACAAGACTAGACATTGGCCATGCAGTGGGAATTGTTAGCAGATTTATGTCAAATCCAGGGAAAACTCATTGGGAAGCAGTCAAGTGGATTTTGAGGTATATACAAGGCATCACATAAAATTGCTTGTACTTTAGTAAATGAGAGTTAAAAGTACAAGGGTACATAGACGTAGACTTTGGAGGTGAAGTTGATCACCAAAGAAGCACCATCGGTTATATATTTACTGTTGGAACTACAATTGTTAGTTTGATGTCACAAATACAGAAAATTGTCACTCTATCCACTACAAAGGCTGAGTATGTAGTAGTAACTAAAGCTAGTAAAGAGATGATATGGCTTCAAGGTTTGTTAACTGAGCTGGGATTTAAACAGGAGAAGAATGTTATGCATAGTGATAGTCAAAGTGCAATACACTTGGCAAAGATTCAGCATTTCATTCTAGAACCAAGCATATTGGACTTCGTTATCACTTCATCAGATCTCTATTGGAAGATGATGTGTTAATACTTGAGAAGATTCGAAGAAGAAAAAATCCAACAGATATGTTAACAAAGGTGGTGACTATTGATAAACTGAAGTTGTGTTCAACTTCAGTTGGTCTACTAGAGTAACAAAGACTAGAAAAGTTGTTGCATTGATCGAGGTGTGAAGACAGATTGAAATCAGTCTTCAAGTGGGAGATTGTTATAAAGCTCCTTAATTTAAGAAGCAAATTAAGGAGCAAAACATGGAGCAAAACAAGTAGTAAAACATGGAGCAAAACATGGAGCTTAATTCAAGAAAAAATTCAAGGAACCATTAATTTAAGGAGTAATTCAAGGAGTGAATTTTCCTATAAATAGATGTGTAATTGTAATGAATTAATCATCTAAAGTGTTCATTCCAATTGAGAGAAAATCTTAGAGAGAAAAGCTTTTATGAGAGAAAATTGAGAGTAATTTTCTTGGGTGTAATTGGGTTGTGAGTTGTGAGTGTTGTAAACACCTTGTATAATTTCTCCTCTTTCAGTAAAAAGATCTGCAGTAGGTTCGGAGACGTAAGCAAGATTGGCTGAACTCCGTTATCAAATTTATGTGTTATTTTTCTATTCTTGCTTTCTTATAAATCTGGCTTATCGGGAATTTGCATAATTTCCCAACAGATTTGTGATTAGGCTTTCATTCTAAAGTTCTTATATTTTTTGGTATAGAATACACACTATGAACTATTACAATCATCATTTCTCGATCTTGTCATATTCTATCTTATCAAACTATTACAATTATGTTTGTTCGAGATGGTCTAGCTTCTCTCTAGGGGTTCACTATTCCCTTTCTTTCTATAGCCACCTTACCTACCCAACCTACGATCGCCAAACCTCTCTCATCTACCTTAGTGTTTGTGATTCATCACTTTGCACGATCTCCCTATAAGAAATATTAGATGGACAAACAAGTTAATAAAAAATATATTATTTTAAATAAAAAATACATAAATATATATATATATATATATAAATTGTAAATGCAAACTTTAAATAATATAAAATAGAATTAGAGTATAGAAATAACTGAGGTCCGTGTATTACATGATATTCTTAAGATAATTTTTTGGTTTATCATGAATATTTGAAAAGTCCAAAAATTTATCTTATAAGATACAACGATTAACTAGTAACAAATATACACTGCTATTTTCTACTCGAACAAAATGCCAAGTATCTAAATTCTATGAGAAAGAACTTAATTCTCGGTTGAAAATACAAAAAATTGAAAATGATTTTTTTTCCTTTCTTTTTTCGTTCTCTGTTCTTTCTCTGTTTTCTATCTTTATTTTCCAATGTATATCAGGATATATATACCTTTCATTCATATTCAATAGCATGAGTTAACAACATTCAAAGCCCAAATGAGAAAACGAAAAAAAGCAAAAACAAATAGATGTAAGTTTATGAAAATGTAATGAAAACATAAGGAAAATGAAATGAAAAAAAATGATAAAATCGTTTCTGAATTAAAACAATTTTAATTCATAATTTTTTTTCAAGAATTCCCCGTATAAATAAAAATTGACGGAGATTTTAAATCAAATTTTGACAACAAAATAGTGTTTAACGGATCAAAACTTGCATAAAGTATATAAGTGTTACCCTTTGAACCTTCCCTTGTGAAAACATAGTTACCTTATTGGTTGACCAGTAAATGTGATGTCATTGAACTGTTCTATCATTTATGTAAGCGATAATATACTTCATACATGAGTATTTCATGAACAATTCAATTCTCACTGTTATGTTTGTTTTGGCTTTGAATATATGTCTAGTTCTATGAGATTTTATAAAGAATTGAGCCCTATACAATTCCTTTCTAAAACGGCCTCACTTCTCTCTCACATAGGTGATCTCTTATCTATAAGAATAATCTGCAAAGAGTAATTTGCATACTTTGCTCGGTAATCTCTTCGTAAGAATTATTAAAAGCCTTGACTTAACTTGTATCTTATAGGTATCACTATTTTCATCATAGGAATGGACTTAAGTATAAACTCTTATGATTTTACTAAGTCTTTACAAGTAGGTTGTACCTTTAAACCTAGATCTTGGGATCCCTAGTCAACTAGGTTGGATTTCCTTTGCAAATCCTTATTCATTCATGAGCTTCGGTCCCATTACCCTCGATGACTTATCAACTAACTCTCAATTTAACATTTGGTTAGAAAATCCGCTATATTGTCCTTTGACTTCAAATAGTCAATAAAGATGACCTTAGTTAAGAGTAGTTGTCTCGTGGTATTATGTCTAAGACATATATGTTAAGACTTACCATTATTTATATTACTTTCTTTGCCAATAATTGATTTAAGATCACAATGAATGCATATTGTAAGCATAGGCTTTACCTACTTAGTAATATCATTTAAGAAATTGCATAGTCATTCGGTGTATTCACCATATCTATCTAAAGAGTGAACTCAGATTTTATCATGGATCTAGAAATGCATGTTTGTTTAGAGAACTAACATGAACCAATTGTACCATCTAGTATGAACACATACTCACTGGTAGATTTTAAGTCTTTCATGTTAATTTGCATCATTGTATCCTTTTAATACAGTTGAATATCTTGTATAGTATAGTTCATAACAACGTGTGTATCTTAAGTATCTAAGTAGTCTTGTAATACATTTTCAGTGATCAGATCCTGGATTGCTAACATATCTACTTAGTTTACTTATAGCGTAAGCTATGTACGGTCTTGTACAACTCATAAAGTACATAAGACTTCCTATTCTTTAGAATATTCTAGTTGAGGCATACTCTCATCTCTATTCTTAAATAGGGGTAGATTTACTTCTAATGGTGTTCTAAAAAATTTGAAATCACTATTGTTGAATTTCATAAGCATCTTGTAAGCATAGTAACATTGACTTAGAATGAGATCACTTGATATTCTCGATATTTTAATTTCTAGAATTACATAAGCAAATCCCATGTTTTTCATGTCGAACCTTGAATTCAACATATTCTTAGTAGAATTGACCATTTGATCATTAATATCCGTAATTAGCATGTTATCAACGTAAATACATAAGATGACATTACCATCTTCAGTGTCCTTAACATATAGACATATGTCACATTCGTTGATTTTAAAGTCATTTGTCCTCGTGACATTATCAAACTTTGCATGCCACTTTTTTGGTGCTTATTTTAAGCCATATAATAATTTCATCAATTTATAGACCTTTCCTTCTTGCCTTGGGCCAAAAAAACTTTTAGGTTGTTTTATGTAGATTTATTCATCTAACTCTTGATTTAGAAAAGATTTCTTTAAATCCATTTGATATATCTTAAGATTTCACAAAGTCTTGCTAGCAATTATCATCCTTATATATGTTATTCTCGTCACAGGGAAAAATATCAAAGTAATCAAGGTCATGTCATTGTTTGTATCCCTTAATTATAAGCTTGGACTTGTACTTTTCAATTGATTCATCTAGTTTACATTTTATCATAAATGTAAGGATTATAAGTGTTGGCTATTTTCGTGGACAAAATATTTACATATAAATTTATTTTTAAGCTCCCTATCAAATCTATCAAACAAAGTTGAAGAAACGTAAGAATTTCAAATAGTCATACTTTACGTATATCTAATATTATAACTATAATACATAGGATTGCATTCACACATTTAATAACACATACATATAAATCTAGAATTATTTTTTTTTGCTAAAATATTTTTATTAAAATATAGAATAAGATATATAGCCTAAAAGATAGTATAAAATATACTTTAAAAGAATTATTTTTTAAATAGGAATCTTCATGATTAATGAGTCTATTTTAAATGAACTCTTCTTTAAATAAGAGTCTTCTTAATTAGTGAGTATTACTAATCATATTTGTAATATAAAATATATTTATCAATCATATAGGAATTTTCTTAATTAATGAGTATTACTAATCCTATTTGTAATAGAAAAGATATTTATCAATCATATATAAATTTTCTTAATTAATGAGTATTACTAATCTTATTTATAATAGAAAAGATATTTATCAATTACATAAGATTAAGGGTTTTAATTTTTCCTATAAATAAAACTCATTATTCATTGTTTCAAAAACCACACAATAGCATTATTATATTCTTCTTAATTTATCTATCTTGTTTTACAAATATAATATTATAATTCTTTAGGCTTCTTTATTTAGTTAATCTATCAAATATTAACGATCATGTTTGATTGATTAATAAACCTAATTAGTTTATAATATTTTGATAATATGTTCTTATGGCTTCTTCTTTATTTTTGTTCTTAAATTGTTAGATCAAATAATTATTTTTGTAATATCATAGTTATTTGATTTTATTATTAATCTTTAAAGAATCTATTTTTATTTAACTTGTGCTTAATTATTTTGCTCTAGGATTTACTAAGTGATTTGATTTAAGTGACATATATTTTGAATCATCTAGTTAGGATTATTTATTATTAAATTTGTTCTAAAACACACACATGCACTTGTATTTTTGTATTAACCATCTTGTAGTTGATTCAGGAACGTATCTGATTAGCGGGAAGCTTATTGGAATATTGGTCTGAAAACCTCTCACACTAATATTAGAAACTATGAAAATAGATCATAGACTAGCAAGTAAGGTACATTAGGGAAGTATCCTATGGAAGGTAGCATAAGACCAAGTTTTTACTTAAACATTTGTTTTTCATAGTGAAAATTTAAGTGGACCGGTGGATCGGTGGTTTTTCTCTTAGGTCATGGTTGTGACCTAGGTTGTTTCTACCTAAAAATATCGTGTGTTATTCTTCTATTTTTTACTTTATTTTTACAAATGATTACATGCCTGACCGCTTTGGTTAGGTTATTAAATTATAAATTGGTAAAAATTAAAAACAATCTATTCACCCCTTATAGGTTAATTAGGTCCATATCTTATAAACTTTTAGTAAAAATTCACTTGAATCCTAATGTTTTACTACTTGGATGTAAGTCAACTAATTCCTAATTATGATTTTACATAATAGACTCAATTTCACTATTAATGGCATTTTCCATTGAGAACCTTCAAAAGAGTTCACAACTTCTTTATAGGTTTCAGGTTCACATTCTAGCAAGTAGGCTAGAAAATCTTAACCATGGGATGTTTCTATCCTAACCCTCTTGCTATGTCTAGGTTTAACCTTATCCTCTTATTTAGGTTCTTGGTCTTGACTATCTTCATTCGTAGTCTCATAAGTTCATTTAGATGAACTTGATTCCCCTTGAGATTTACCTAGAAATACATGTTTAAAGAGTGATGCATTCCTTGATTTTATTATCGTGTTCTTGTGTATGTATGGGATCTTTGATTCATGCACAAGAAAATGATAAGCATTACTATTATGTACATATATAATGAAGATGCAATCTATCATGTTTTGACCTATCTTCACCCTTTAAGTATAGATACGGTTACTTTAGTATGACACCCATACACTTGTAAATATTTATAGGAATGTACCATTTCCTTTAAATAGTTCATATGGTGTCTTATGCACCTTTTCCTGGATATCTTATTTAAAAGATAGTTAGCTAACAAAATAATTTTCTTTCATAAGTTCTGTGGTAACCAAGAACTTAATAGCATTTCATTCATTATTTTTTTAAGATACGATTATTACGCTCAGTAACTCCATTTTTTAGGAGAATAAGGTGTTTTGGTTTTTTGTATAACTCTGTGTTGTGCATAGAATTCACCAAATGGTGTTTCACACTCACCACCACGATTACTATACGTACTTTGATTTTCCTATTAAATTGATTCTCAACTTCTATTTTATAAAGAATAAATTTCTCTATAGATTCATCTTTGGTTTTAAGCAAATACACATAGTAATATTTGGTGCTATCATTAACAAAAATAATAAAATATTTATTATCACTCCTTATTTGAAGAAATTTTAAATCACGTAGGTCACTATGGATTAATTCAAGAGGCTTAGTGTTCCTTTCAATCGAATGGAACAATAATCTTGTCATTTTTGCCTCAACACAAGTCTCGCACTTGTATTTGTAATCAATTTGAGAATCAAATATATGATCCAAGTTAATTAATCTACGCAATATATTATAATTAATATGACCTTTTCTACTATACAGTAAATTAGAAAACACAAGCAAGTAAATAAAATAATTAACCTTATTAATTTTCTTAAGCATTATAGTTGTAACATTTAGCTTAAAAAGTTCATTGTGCACATACCCCTCGCCCAAAATATACCCATTTTTGGTCAACACAACCTTGTATGACTCAAATATAATTCTAAAGCCATGTTTTTTAACAACGAATCAGACACAAGGTTCTTATGACTCTCAAGCATAAACAATACATTGTTCAAAGTCAAATCCTTTTCAAAGGTTATCTTCAATACTACTCTTCCTTACTATTCAACGATAGAAATAGTAAAGTTTCCCATAAATACCTTCTCCTTGTCCTTGATAGGTTTAAAAGTGCTAAATAACTCTTTGTTTGAAAAAATGTGCATGGTTGCACCAGTATTCATCCACCACTCCTTTGGGTTTAATCCCACTAGGTTCACCTCAGAGACAAATGCATACAAGTCAAATATGAGAGATATCTTGAATGATGTCATCAATCGTGTTTGCATCACTATTCTTATTTCTCTTTGGAAACTTGTGAGTCTAGGGATTTATATCTTGCCTTTAAAAATTTAAGTAAATCTCTCTAAAATTTGACATATTAAAAGTTATTTCTCTAGGTCTCGACTTAAATCCTTTAATTATTTTGCCCGTATCTTTGTTCTTATTACGCTCGAAGCTTTGACCATATTCTATCATATTAATCTTGAATGTTGATGGGATATGCTCTCTTTTGAAAGAAGATTTGTTGTATTCTTCCACTTAAATCATATAAGTAAGTCTTTCAAAGACACTAAAAAAACTATAATTCAATAGTAAAATACACTCAGAAAATCATCATAAGTATAAAAGATATTATAATAAATGTTTGGTATTAAATGATGTAATAGATATATGATCTAATAAATGAAGGTACCCCGCTAGGGTAAGGCGAGGACATAAGAAATGGGTCAAAAGGCATGCACCCAACTACTTGGTAAGGCACATAAAAGTACCTTGTCAATAAACAATGAAGTAATGGATGACAGGACCTAAAGCTATGATATCTTGAGGTTATCAAGGTCGTCCTTAATGAACGACCTCCATATAGACACCCTCTTGTTTGTAAATACTTGTAACGATCTGATTTCTACATATTAGTTTATGCTATCTAAGTCCCTTAATGTACACCTCGTGATGTACGTAGGGATACATATATATACCCTTTAAATGAGGAGAATACAAAACAGATTCAAGATATACTATTTCTTACTTCTCACTAAAATAAGATACATAAATTCTCTCCAAATAATTGACGTCGTCTATGGGAAACTTAAGATTTTTTATTTAGCATCTGAGAACTACTTTATTAAGAGAATTTATCGGTGTCATTTTCAACTCCAGATGGATCATTCGATCATTATCCAACCTAACAACCTCATTCTAGAAGCTCTAGAGCCAAACAACCTTGTCCCAGAGGCTCTAGAACCAAACGAACTTGTTCTAGAAGCTCTAGAATGTGACAATAATAAAACGCTCCACTCCTCACCCATCAGGTTGCTATCAAACTACGCCATGAGGCCCATTTTAGCTAGCGAAGAGTCTTTGTCAAGCTCGCATGATAATCCAACATATGAAGATGCGATGATATGAGGACTTCAAAAACAAATTATAGAATTACAATAAGCTTTCATTGAATGTCAAAAGGATAATAAAGAACTAAGATCTCAATTGGAACAAAACAACTATTCGAACACAGCTAGTTCCTTTTTTATACCTCGTGACCCTCAAATGTTGTGTCAACCTCTCAGAAGAGAGCATACAGCTCATACTTCAAATCCTCATCAATATACAGTGAGGGAACAACACCCAAAATTGGTTTCTAATCATCCCATCATTGGAGAGATGACTCATTCAAATCTTCCAATTCATAGATCGACGATTGAGTCCATTCCACTATGCGATCATTGTGGAGAGTTAGACAAAAGGTTAAAAGAGATGGAAGAAAATTATGGATCAAGGTTAATTATAGGTTCGCAAGAAAAGAAAAAGCAAAACCTTGGGGTGATATAGAAAATGTTTGTAATCAGTTATCTACGTATCCTTTCTCTGACTTCATTGAGTTAATAGTACCTCCTCACTCGGGATGCAGGATACCTCCTATGCCTCGTGAGGAGTCCATTGACCCTCCACTTAAGATGCAAAATAATGCTCACAATTGTGTTCTTGGCATCTTATTTCGTGCCCCAAGTAGAGACAAGTCCTTTGACCTCCTCACTTAGGATGCAAGACATGTCATTGCCTGGTGATTGGAGAAGAAGTCCTCTGACCCTCCCACTTGAACTGTGGCCTATCTTATGCCCCTTTATTGGAGGTGGAATCCCCTGATCCCCCTACTCTTGATATAGGATACGTCCTATGCCTCATGATTGGAGCAGTAGTCCCCTGACCCCCCACTCGAGATGCGAAATAATGCTCGCAATTGTGTTATGGGCATCTTATTTCATCCCCCAAGTGGAGACAAGTCCTTTGACCTCTTCACTTGGAATGTAAGACATCTCTTTTGCCTCGTGATTGGAGGAGGAGTCCCCTGACCCCTCCACTCGACCTACGGCCTATCTTATGCCTCGTGATTAGAAAAGGAGTTACCTGACCCCCTCACTTAGGATGCAGGATACGTTCTATGCCTCATGATTGGAGGAAGAGTCCACTGACCCCCTCACTCAGGATACGGGATACATCCTATGCCACGTGATTGGAGGAGGAGTCCCCTAACCTCCCACTCGAGATGAGCAATATGCTCGCAAGAACAAGAATCATATCAAACCAGGTTCATATGATATCATAGAATGTCAAATCATTATTACAAACAAATTATTACAAACCATATGATATCATCGATTGATCAAACATTACTACAAATAAATTATTAACACTTAGAAATATTATCTATTCTTTCCCAAGTGCTCTATTTTTCCAATACTCTACTAATTTGAGCAATTTGTACCCTTCATTTTTATATCGTTCTTGCTCAAGAAGGGATAACTTCAAATCTTCTCGTGAACCCGCTAAATCTTCCTTCAAAACTTCATATTGTTCTTTCCATACATGTAACTCTTCCTCTGTACATTCATTTGTTTCTTGACATATATTTACTTCTTTCTCTGCATCTTTCGCCATAGCTATGGCCTTAAAAAAACACACTGATTTAGTTAAGTTTTAAAAAAATACATATCAATTTACTTTGTTATAATTTATAATAATCCCTTACATAAAACATATGTCTCGCTATCATATGCCATATAGGCCATCCCTCTCTCTTATGGGCTGTGTAAATAGAAGGATGATCTTTTGGCACTCCGAAATGATGATATAAATCTTCTTGCGCACAAGGTGCATTAAACATACCATATTTGAAAAGGTTTTTCACCCCAATTGTCTCACCTCTTTCTTTCAGGGGAGAATATATACTCTGTAAAGGCTTAATATCCTTTAAAATGGACACCTCATCAAGCAGTGATATAGATTTCCCCTTTGTGACCTTCGAAGAAGCTTGATTAACCTCCTCACTCTGAGAAGGGGAAATAACTCATTTTCTCTCATCAGACAAAATTGGCGTGACTAAGGTTGAACTTATCTTTTCACCTGAGTAGAAATAGTTCGCCCTCCTATTACAGGAAGTACTTTGTCAGATGGTAATAACCTCGTCGTTTCAAACAAATCATCCAAATTTACTCTACTATAATCCATTAAGTTAACGGACAGTGATTGCTAGATATACGGCCTCAAATTCTCTAAATTATATATATCACACTAACACAAAAATTTCATAAATTAATTAACAAACTTCATAAAATATATAGATTTCAAACAATTGACTTCCAAAATTTCATTTAATGATTTCAAGTCTCCAAATTTCATTTACATACTTCTATAATAATAATAATAATAATAATTTTACGGAGTAGTTTCACTGTTACCCCATCACGTTGATGACTCAAAGTGGCTATAGTATCACGGGGTGAATCTTGCAGTGTAGCATCCCCAGATGTCTTGGGTCTGATGCTCTGAAAAGCTCACATCAATGACATATAATGCGTAGTCAAACTTAGTTTTTTAGCATATTGTTTGAGGTTACTTATTACAAAGCTCGCACCATTACAGTAAGCCTTAGTACATTCTGCCCTTAGTGTGTCTACTAATGTAGATAGCGAACTGACTTGAGTTGACAGGGCAGAAATTTGCTCTTGAAGTGTGAGGTTCTTTTCATCGGCCTATTTTGCTAACTTTTCAAAATGTTTAGCGGCTTCACCCTTCTCAAAACAATAAGTGTCCATTTTTCTTAATTTTTCCACCTTATCAACCATTTCATTCTATAAATTCAGAATTTTTGCATCCTTGTCTTTATTCAATCTCTCATATTTGGATATATGTAACTGGCTAGCCTGTACTTCACGTTTATAACCCCGTAATGATAGCTCAGCTTCTCTCGCCAAACAAATCGCCTATAAATAACACGTTAGATTGAAATAAAATTGTTTTGTAAAGTTTGTATTGCAGAATAAAATTACCTCCAACAGACGAGCTGCTCTCATTTGCGCCCTCTCAATGTTTGTTCCAAAATGTTGGTACATATCTCTTTTTAGATTAGTTCGTTCAAATATCCCTTCATTAAAATAAGTAATAGGGGTCTCCAAAACAACGACATATCTCAAGACAACTTCATCAAATTCAAAATCATCCATGTCCATTGCTTACATACCAGGGGTATAATCCCCAACTTTCCTTTTTTTGACGTTTCTGGTTCATGAGGTGATACCAAGCCCATATTACCCAAATTAGTTGAAGGAATTGTAGTTATTGGAGTAGCTTCAACTTCTAAGTTTGTGAACAAATCTTCTTGAGTAGGTGAAGGGGTCATACGCTCCAGACGCGGGTAGGTAGGAGCCAGCTCTTGTACACCTGAAATGTCAATAAGATCTTCTAAATCAAAATTTGAATAATCCATCCCTGCCAAATAAATATAGATTAATAAAATTCACCAACGGCGTATGTATATACAAACATAAAATAAATAATAAAATAGCAACCTTGATATTCGTTTGTATATATCATGGTAACCTTCATTCGAGGTATTTTGTAGCTCAATTTGCCTCATTTTTTCTTTACCACTAATATCCAGTTTACTCATGAGCTCACTAGCCCGAGGGTATGAAGTGTTAAAGTTAGGGTTCTGTGTGTGTCAAATGAGAAAATACACCCCGTCACCCCAAATATCCCCAATAATATACAAGTATTTATCTTTCCAACCTAAGGTGCTATCAGGAAGTCTGAGATGCAAACCATGACCTATAACACAAGATATGTATGCCCTCCCTTTATCTAACCGGTTTCTTTTTAAACAATATAAACACCTTAATTCCTCATTTTCGAGGTCTATTCTGTGCTCCCCAACTACCACGGAAAGACATAAAAGAGTTTGCCACCCGTTTGGGTTTATTTGTACAAAATTGATATCAAAAGTGCTTAAAGCACGGGCCACCAATTTGGGAAAAGGGCAACATAAACCTATTTTAAAGATCGTTAAATGCATCACCCACCACCCCGGTGGAGAATCATCAGCATCACATAAATGAGGTGATATTGGCATTAACCCCACACGGGCTGAAATTTCATATGTTTGTCTAATCTTTTCCAAATCTTTAACTGTTATAACACTTGGCATCTTTTCAATTTGATGTTTATCTTTGGTTCTATGTGTAGGTTCGCCATTGTTTTCCCTTTTTCTTTTTTGGACAAGATACTTTGGTAGACATGGGCACGGGAATCTTGATAATAGGAATTGAACCCGTGAGGATGAGCGAAAACCCCGAGGAAGTAGAAAAAGCGAGAACCTTTTCCTTAACAATCCTCAGGGAGGACCTATTGTCACCATTCCTCGTCATTTCAGTTTGTTTGGTTAATAACGACCTCGAGGGAATTCGACTAGGAGAAGTATTTTTAGAAAGATCTCCCTTAGAAGATATCACTTTTTTTCTTTTATGCGACATTTTAAAAAAAGGATGAATATTTACCCATAATAAGTAGCTCGTATCAAAATCAAAGAGTGAACGATATAGCAGCGACTTGAATCCCAGCAAACGACGTTAGATAAATGAGTTGAGATGACTCAAACAATTTTTTTAGCTACCTTTTGGAAGAATAAAATGACCTCTGAGTAATCAACGAGCTAAAATTCTCTGAATATATTAACTTAGTTAAAAACAAGTAAAAGGTAAAATAAATTCTCCACTATTTATAAAGGAAAAATGAGAAGCTGAAAAGTTTCTTACTACATTTAATATTTTTATTTTTTTCATTAAAACAATATATATTTGCATTATCTGAGTGATCGTTAGGATTATGCGACCAGAATATTCTCTTGACTTCTCAAAGAATCAATAGAATGGGGGAGCTAATGTTTTGTATTAAATGATGTAACAGATATACAACCTAATAAATGCAGATACCTTGCTAGGATAAAGCGAGGATATAAGAATTGGGTCAAAAGGCATGCGCCCAACTACTTGGTAAGGCACATAAAAGTACTTCACCATCAAACAACGAAGTAATGGATGATAGGACTTAAAGCTATAATATCTTGAGGTTATCAAGGTCGTCCTTAATGAACGACCTCCATATAGACACTCTTTTTTTGTAAATACTTGTAACGATCTGATTTCTACAAATTAGTTTATGCTATCTAGGTTGCTTAATGTATACCTTGTTATGTACGTAAGGATACATATCTATACCCTTTAAATGAGGAGAATACATGACAGATTCAAGATATATTATTTCTTACTTTTCACTAAAAAATCATGATAACTGTATTTTATACAGTGATTTACGTCTATTTTATTAATTATAATTGCTAGTTCTTTACATTTTTAATTAATTAAATTAATATTTAGTATTAGTTTTTAATAAATATATTTTCAAGTAAATTAATAAATTTTAATAAAAAGGGGCCTAATTACAATTATAAAAAGATTACAATTTAATTTGAAATTAAGAATGGGTTAAATTGCAAATATCAAAATATTAGAAATTAATTTAAATTAAATTTGTGGGTCAAAATGAAATTAATAAAAGTTGAATTTCTATGCAAGAGAAGAGCCACTCGCGACATTCACAACACCCAACACACACCGTTCGATCATCTCATCAACGGTCAAGTTTGGGCGCGTGAAATCCAGACACAACAAAAACGAGTAAGCTGGAATTCCTTAAGCGCGTGGCTCGGTACATGTAGGGCCCATATGCCGCGTATACTCGCGTGAAGTAGGGGTGTCCATGTTCCGGTCTGGTCCGATTTTGCCTAAAAAAATTTAACCAAACTAGACCGTTCATATTACACGGACTGGACCGGACCGTTTGATTTATAAAACGGTTAAGTTCAGTTTGGTTTCCGGTTTTTTTCAATTTTTTTATAATTTAATAAAGAATAATGTGAAAATTTTAATATATTATTAAACCGGTCCAGTCCGGTTCGAACGGTTTAAAATTAGTACAAACCGGACCGGACCATTTGATTTGTAAAACCGTTCGATTTGGTCTGGTTTTACGGTTTGGTCCGATCCAGTTTTACGGTTTGGTTTGGTCTGGTTTACGGTTTGGTTTGGTTCGGTCCGGTTTATGGACACCCCTAGCGTGAAGGGTGGGACCCACATGTCGGCTGTGCATTTTCTCCTAAGGCAATCGCTGACCGTTGGATCTGTTGAACAGTCCAGATTTAAAACGCATGGAAGCAAGTTGTCGTGCACCGAGCCGCTCGCCTACAATCTCGTGCGACGCGATTCATCCAAGCAGTGTTCATGCTCGCGTTTCAACGAAAAATAAGCAGCCACGTGTCTCCTAAATATTCTAGCCAATCACATGATGACATATGGCATGTATTTCGTAAAATAAAAACGCAGAAATGACGCCCACTTACCAGCCATTAACGCGTCGCCATGTGTCGAAGCCAACTGTAGCGCACTTCCAGCACGATGAAATCTTGTGCGACGCGGTCCAATTGTTCTCCTTGCGCCCGTTCTTCCCACCCAACGAAAATTTGCCACGTGTCTCTTTATTTCTCGCAGCCAATTAAATGATGACACGTGGCATGCATAAAAAGAAAAAAAAATCAGAAACGCGTAGAAAGGTTTTCACGCGTGTTGTTTATTTTAATTCCCCCATGTATTTTAGTCCCCCACTGATAAAAAAAAGAATAGTTGGAAAGAGGGGATATATTTTGTATACGAAAATTAGTTTGGAGTTTTTAGTTTTCGTTTTTTTTGTTTGAGCTTGCAGTTTTTTACATTTTTCTCTCCTCACCATTTTCTTTGTTTTTCCTCTCTGCGTGTTTTGTACAACACGTAGAATGTTTATTTGACATTTTTGTGTTGTATTTTCTTAGGAAAATTATAGAGAAAGAAGACAACGAAGAAGAAGGAAAGGGAAGAAATTTATTTTTCATCGATGAATCGTGAAAGAGTTTCTCCTAATCTATTTTCTTTTAATTTTTTTCTCTTCAATGCTTTATTATTGTTGTGTTGTAATTTTAATTTCTGCTATGAACTAATTTATTTGTTCTAGGATTGTAGTGTAGCATAAATTATGAAACTTGAATTAATTATTTTTGAATGATTTATGGAACTGTTTTAAGTTGTTTTATTTTATATGTGTTTAATGCTTTTAATTATCGGAAGATTAATTAACTGATATGTGATACTTAAATAAACTTCAAAAAGGCATTTTTGTGTGTTGCTCGTGATAAAATAACGTATATATATACATAAGGGATAGAAATATACTTTTATTGTATATGTAACTGTTTGAGAACTCAAAACTTAATAAATCTGGTTGAATTTAATTCTAATAAGAATATAGTGAATTATTTTAGCGAGATGTGTCTGTGTGGAGCTCGGAAGAGATATATGGATAAATTATGAATTCTTGGTTTACAACTTAAAATATGAAAACATAAATCAAGAGAAAATAAAATGTTCAAGTGGATTAATTTGGTGAAACTATAATCCTAGAATTTTCTTACAAACTGTTAAAAAAATTAGTTAAGTCAAACTCCATCAAATTATTGATTGTTTGGATAAAATTAGGTTTAAATAATTTTAATAATTAACGAAAGCTAGTAACAAATCTCTAGGAGAACGATATTTTACTGATCATATTATTATTTGTGACCGTGTATACTTGCACGATTTTATGTTTTTTAAAAGAGACAACAAATCACTAAAATAAGATAAATTCTCTTTGAACAATAAATAATATAATTATTAGTTGATAAATAGTTAACAAAATAAAACAGTAAGCATACAAGTAGAATTCTATAAACTTAATTAAGAATAAAAAAATGTCATAAAGATTAATAACCATAACACACGTAAAAGAGAAAGTAAAGGAAGTAAAAACAAAAGGGTAAAAATAAATAGAAATAAAACAAAGCTGACAAGATGCAGTATCCAAAAAAATAATAACAAATTTGTTTTTCTATAAACTCAAAGATACAAGTTACCGTATTTTTTATAATTAAAATAACATATATAAAAAAGAATTTAAATTAATATTAAGAGAAATAAAAAAATCAAATATAAACTAAGAAAGCAATCCCTGAACTCTTCAAAACGAATAAAATATATAGAGCAAAGACAAATGCCACCGTCAAAAAAATATAGATACCGAAAAGGCACCGATCAGAGAAAAAAAATCAAAAGATATTATTACAACACGAAGGAATAAGGACGGAAAAGCAAAGACGGAAAAACAACATAGGAAAATCAAACTAAAAATTGAAAACAAACAGCAAAGGCAAACACTGAAAGAAAAATATAAAGCAGAGCATATAAATATAACATAACAATAATATAAAAAATTTAATGTTTAAAAAATAAAATAAAAATTATCTTAATATTATAAAAATAATACATAAATAAATAAAAATAAAAAAATATATTATTTTAAATTTAAATATATAAAATATAAAAATCATGAAATAAAATTAGAATATAAAAATTATAAAAGATTGTATATAATACGATATATTCGAGATAATTTTTCAAAAAACTCCAAAAATATATATTTCAATATACAATGAAAAATATGGGATGGATATATTCTTGTACGGTGTGAAGCAAGTTGTCTTCAAACTAAAAATTATAAATTTGATTGAGAGCAAACAAAAATCTTTGCATGTGGTGTTGGATGGTTGAAAATCTATCACGGTTTCTTGGGTGTTCTCTGCAAGATTTGGCCTAAGGGTGGTGTCCTTGAATTTGCATATGCTTCGTATTAAAGAGTGTCTTGATTTTGCTGTCAAATGCTTGATTACAATTGATAAGTTTGATGAGTGACCTTTTTCATGGATTAATGTGCAAATTTTAGATTGTTTAATGTTAAAATATTTATATTAAAATATAGAATAAGATATATGTTAAAATATTAAACTAAAATATATTTTAAAAGATTTTTTTTAAAATAAGATTGATTCTACTATGATTGGTTTTAATGTGAACTAAATGATGAGACCATTTGTGGCTTATGGATAAACGCAATGTAATTGGTTTCTGTTTCTATGAACCATGTTATGGTAGAGAAAACAAATAAGTTCAATGATTTGAACATCAAGAAATGGAAGAGTAATACGATATTCTATATTAGCGCCTTGAATTTGGAAAGGTTCTTGACTGAAGAAGCTCTCAATCAACCTTAGAGTGAAAGATTTTTAGACTGCTAATGCTATCAAAGCATGAAAGCATTCTAATTACCTATATTGAAATTATGTTCTGAATAACTAACAAATTTCTTATACAATGAGTACAATAAGGTGAAGACAATTAAAGACTTATGTCAATTATTGGACAAGAAGTATGAAATTGAAAATGTCTAAGAAATTTTTAGTTGGTCCCTTTCTTGATTATAAGATAATGGACTTTAAACTTGTATGCATTCAAGTACATGAAATCTAAAATATCTTAATAGAGATGTATGATGAAAGATGGTACTTAGTAAAACCTTTCAAGTTGTATCTATTATTGAAAAGTTGTCTCCTTCACGAATAGAGTTCAAGGACTACCTTAAGCATAAGCAAATGAAAGTTTCTTTAAGACTTGATGATAAGATTCAAAATGAAAGAAAACAACAATGTTTGTTCTAAAAGAAAGTATATCAAATTTGCATCTAAGACTAATGTAATAGAACATGATCAAAGTTCCAAACACAATAAGAATAAAGGTAAAGGCAAGTTAGGTAAAATGTCTAAGTTGAATCCTAAAGAAACAACTTTTAAAAAGTCAAGCTTTAGAATGATTTGCTTTAACTGTTATAGGATATGACATAGAACCATAGATTGCAAGTCTCCAAAAAGAAACAGGATCACACCAAAAGGAATTGTTGAATGATAATGATGCAAAGACTCATGTTCAAATAAAAACTATTTACTACTTTTGAACCAATGAAAGATAAATGCCAAACTAAAGAATGACCTCTAGGAAGAAACTTACATTTAAAAATGTACTCTATATGACATACATTTAACCAAGAAATCAAAGATAAGAAAGTTAAGAGTAATGAAAATATAAAACTTTCCTAATAAACAATTATTTTCAATAAGTCTAAATCCATGATATGATGATTGTAAACTATCTTATCACTAGATATGACTTAACATTTCATATCGCCTTATTTATACAAGATTAATTTATACAAGATTAATCAAGATTGAGTCATCCAAATATGTAAACGGTTATATCTATTAATTTCTAATTCAAACAACTATTATAATATAACAAATCAAAACTTGTTTCTATTCCAAAATTAATTGATGCATTAGTTCCGTTCCCAACGTTTATATCCCCAAATTCAAACGTTTATACTACTTATCAAAGCATCAAAATTTTGTAGCAACTTTTTGAGTTGTTTTCGGTTCTTATCCTTTAGTGTTCTAATCTCACCATCTTCAACACATTCTTAACAATTTAATCCTTATTATTCCTTTGAATTCTCCGTTTACTAGGTTTTTTTTTCCTAAAGGATACTAATCGTTTATTATTAGTGCATTAGTTGGTGAAAAGAGGATGTGTTTCTTCATTAAAATTATTATTCATCATTTCATTGTTACAACTTTCTTAAGTAACAAATTAAAAAAAAAAAAAATTTTGGTTCTAATCTTGTGTTTTCTTTCAATATTATTGTTAATGTTTTCGTCTTTAGACATTGCTGTTCTTAAAAAAAAATTTGTATTTCATAGTTTAAATAAAGAGTGATAAATTGGCATAGCAATTTTAAACAGTTATATCTATTAATTCCTCATCTAAACTAATATTCCAATATATCATATCAAAGATTGTTTCGATATGTATTCATCATTCAAACAATTAGCAAATCAAAACTTCTATTCATTCTAAAATTAATCGATGCAATAGTTCCGTTCTCAGCATTTATATCCCCACAGCATTTTTATCATCAAATTCACCCGTTTATATTACTTAACAAAGCATTAAAGTACTTTTTGTGTTATTTTTAATTCTTGCACTTTAGTGTTCTAATATTAAGGATTCATAAGTTAGTTTACTAGGATCCATATAATTTACTATAAGTACAGGTGAAAAGAGGTACCATTCTTTAATTTTTTTGAAATGTTTTATTAAAAAAATTCATCATTTCAGCTGTCTTAAGTAACAAAATAAAAATAAATATCGTTCCAATCTTGTATTTTGTTTCAATATTGTTGCGATGTTTTCGTCTTTTGATATTGCTTTCATAGTACAAATAATTTGTATCTTTTTCTTGTTATTTTCATCGTGTTCAATCTGTTGTTCTTCAATAAAAGATACTTTGGTATTTCATAGTTTAAATAAAAGAGTAAAAAATTGGCATAACAATTTTAAACGGTAATATCTATTAATTCATCATCCAAACTACTAATACAATAAATCATATCTATTAATTCGTCATCCAAACTACTATTACAATAAATCAAATTGAGACTTCTATTCCAAAATTAATAGATGCATTAATTCCGTTCTCGTCGTTTATATCCCCAAATTCACCCGTTTACAACATCAAAATTTTGTTATAACTTTTTGAGTTGTTTTCGGTACCCTTTTAGCGTTCTAATCTGATAATTCGAATTACATACTCCGAAGAAAATTCTCTAAATAGTGAACTGACATATCCCCTTACTTGGAAAAACCACAAATTCAACGTAATTATGACTTCATGAACTTAAGATTTATAACTTATAGAAACGAAAATTTGAAATAAAAATTAAAATTTGCAAATCCAAACAAGTTAATAAAAAAATTTAGGTGAAGCTATTACGAATTGAGATTTATTTTCTGAAGCCTCAGTTAAGCCAGTCTGTTTAACATCAAATAATGTTTCAGCCGGTAATTCCAACTACATAGTACTACTCCTCATTGGCTTCACACTCGAAAAAAATGACAACAAAAAATTTAAAAGCTCAAGCAACATAACTTGATATGTAATCACACAAAACGGCTCCGTAGACCATAGGTATTGAGATCCACAGGTTCCTATCAAGATGTGAAACAAAAACTTTATATTGGCTCAATCATAGCATCGCCGGTCAACGCTCTCTGAGCTACCGTCGACGTGGCATCGAGCCTTATTTCCATGCAATTAAATTGATTTAACCCTAGTGAAATAATAAAGACGATTTTTTTAATGTAAAAAGAAACCCTCAGAGACCCGTTCAAAATCACCCACAGAGTGGAAACTCGAAACCACTAGATTCCGACCAATCAACAGGAACTCAAACGATATCGTGACGAAACGAACCGGAGGCCATAGTAATTGGTGGATGGAAAAGAGGGGTTTCTTTGGTGCTTCCACAGCTGGTTAGTGTCATACGGCACTTCCTATCAATTTTTGGGGAGTTCCTCCTCATTGGGATTTTGCCCTATAAGTATAACATTCTAACAAAATTTAAACAATAAACCCTAGCTAAGTGGATCTTTTCTTCAAGAGGCGACACGGTTACAGAGGGAACTTACAACAAGTACTCAGAAATTTGTCCTTTAAATAGAAGAAATGCTTCGAAAGATCGTAACCCTAATTTCTTTATTGTTACTCTTCTTTTCTTTTTAATTTATTTTATATTTGTTTGGTTTTTTCACTATGGGCTTTTAGTATTGATATATACGGCCCAAACGAAATGGGCCTTAAGCTTTTATGTATGGCTCTAGTAACTCTTTGATGGACTTTTGGGCCTGGAATCGAGGCTCCGACTGGTGTTGCAGGTGGAGATTTGGCCGTTCTCCGATATTTTGAAATAGCCAGAAGCGGAAGGTGGGAAAAGAGAAGAATTGCTTTCGAAAATTCGTGGTTGAATTGTTTTAGTGGAAATTTTTAACAGGGTAGCTTGAACTCGTATTTCTGGCGTGATCCGATTGCTTGTGTTTTAAATTGAATGTTCAAATAACTTGAAGAAGCAAGCTTTGGTGCCAAATTATATCTGATTGTACAGTTTGAAGATTTCTAATTTTATCTCGGAGTCATTGCTTTGAGAATACTTCAGAGGCCTGGACTTTACAGGATGCTACTCTTCAGATTCGTATACGTGTCTTTATTGCATTATTGATTGGACGTGCTTCTTTTTTTTCCTTCTTACTTTGATAAGTTACTTGAATTATTGAAGTTTTTGAAATCATGTTTGCTTCGGTCAACTGTTTTCTAGTTTCGTTTCTCAGTGGAGCTTGTTCTCTTCTTCTGGTAGGAAGAATTGCACTAATAGTGGTGAAAAGCCTACTAAAACAACTATGTGAAAACATTATTTTAACAATATTTGAAAAATTATGTAAAAATAATATTACTGATATATTAAAATATATTGTTTAGGTTAAGTCGCAAATTAAATCGTTCTTTTTAACTATGTGAAAAACATTGTTCGAACAATATTTGAAAAATTATGTAAAAATAATATTACTCATATATTAAAATATATTTTTTGAGTTGAGTCGCAAACTAGATCGTTCTCTTTAAGACGTTTTGTAGTTCTGCCCAAATTTATGCAAACAAATATAGTTTCGTCAGGATAAAACAACCCAAAATCTTTTTCATGTCTCGGAGCTTTACTACACTGATGAAGTCCGAAATACTACATCTTTCAAATATTTAGGAAATCTGAGAAAATAATTCTGAATTTTCTTTTCTTTGATTTTACTAAGAAAAATCGTAGAACTATTTTTGAGTTGTTAAGTTGTGTTTTAAAACTGAGGGTTATTGTCCTCTATTTATAGTTGAAAATTATGTGTAACAGATACATAATTATAAAAATAACAGTCATAAAATAACGATTACATAATTATGAAAATAACAGTCATAAAATAACGGCCACATAATTATGAAAATAACGGTCATAAAAATAATAAAAATATTTTTTATTTAAATTCATTTTCAACAATTCCCACTTGAATTTTACATAAAAATAGTTTCATCGAGCAACCGATCAATTAAAAGTATAAGATTGTGCATAAGCAAAAGGTGTCTATCGACTTAAACCTTTGCATAGTATTGATGCTTTAAAATATATTAAAGTAACTCGTATTTTTGAACTCTATCTCTAACAACATTACACACACAACCTTTCCAAGATGTAGTTTGAAAAGCTCGTGTTTTACGATCATGCACGTGTATCCCAATATAGTGAATGCTCTAGTAAATTTTGCCTAGAAATTTTCATAGGAAGTGGTCATACTTCCACATTCACATAGGTGAGTATATTAAGAGCACTCTTGTAGCTATGTACTCCACTCCACATAGAGTATAGAACTAATTAAGAGTTCAATAATTAACTCATCATTTTCTATCGCTTCAGGATTTCATGTTTCTAACAATATAGAATGAGATTGTAAAATAGCATGGTTCATCTCATATCACCTTATGACTAGTTATTACCCTTTGAACTTATTCTCTGGGATATCCAGTCTATAAGTTGGGTTACCATCACGAGTAACTCTTCATTCTAAGGGCATTAGTCTTATTTCTTTTGAGGTTTTGAAAATCTTTTCTCTTGGTAATCCTTTCGTCAAAGGATCTGCCAAATTTTCATCAGAACGTACATGATCCACTCTTACAGCTCCTGTAGAGAGAAATTCTCTAACAGTACTATACTTATGACGTATATGTCGTCTCTTGCCGTTATAATAACGGTTCTGAATCTTTGCAATAGTCGTTGTACTATCACAGTGGATCAAGACAACTGGTATCAGTCTTTCCCATAAATCTTTTCCATAAAGGAATCTCAGCTAACAGACTTCTTAACCAGCTTACTTTTTCACTAGCAATAGCTAGTGCTATCATTTCAGACTCCATCATAGATTAAGCCAATATGGTTTCTTTCTTAGACTTCCAATAAACATTTCCACCAACAATGCTAAATATATAGCCACTATTTGCTTTGGAGTCTTATGATAGAATGTTCCAATTAGCATCATTGTATCATTCTATAAAAGTAAGAAACTTCTTATAATGTAATCCAAGGTTCATAGTTCTCTTAAGGTATCTCGTGACCCTTTCAATAGCATTCCAATGCTCTATAATATAAACTATGTCTGGTCTAGTGTAGTCAGTAGCATAACGTACACTACCAATGATGCTCGCATACTTATTTTGTCTAACATTGTCTCCAGTGTTCTTGAATAACTTTACACTAGGATAATAAGGAGTACATGCAGGTTTGTAGTTAAAGTAATTATATTTCTTTAAGATCTTCTCAATGTAATGAGATTGATCTAGGAAAATTCCCTTTTCAGACCTAGTAATCTTTATACCAAGGATTACACTCGTTTCTCTAAGATCTTTCATATCAAAGTTAGCACTTAACAAAAATTTCACATTGTTTACTACATGAATATTTGATCCAAAAATAAGCATGTCATCTACATATAAGCATATAATAGTGCAAATGTCATTTTCTAATTTATAATAAATGTATTTGTCACTTTCATTTATTTTGAATGCATGTGAGATAACTAGATTATCAAATTTTTCATGTCATTACTTAGGCACTTGTTTTAGACCATAAAGGGATTTATCTAGTTTACAAACTTTATTTTCTTGACTTGGGATAACAAAACCTTCAAGTTGATCCATATAAATTTCTTCTTCTAAGTCACCATTTAAGAAAATAGTTTTAACATCCATTTAGTGCACTACTAAATCATGGATAACAGCAAGAGAGAAAAATACATATATGGAAGTTATTCGTGTGACTGGTGAAAAGGTATCAAGGAAATCTATATTTTCTTTTTGCCTATACTCTTTGACTACAAGACGAGCTTTGTACTTTTCAATAGTACCATCGGGTTTTAATTTTTTCTTTAGTATCCATTTTTATCCAATAGTTTTGCAACCAGAATGTAAGTTAATTAAATGTCAAGTTCTATTATACTCAAGTGAGTCCATTTCATCATATATGGCTTCTTCCTATGAGTTGACATCTAAAGAAGATAATGCTTCTTTAAGAGTTTGGGGATCTACCCCTAACGTATAAGCATCCAAAATCAGACCCAAAATCCTTAAGGGTTCGAGCTCATTTACTTCTCCTAATTTTAGTGTTTAATTCCTCATTTTGTTCACTAGTTCTAGTTATAGGTAAACTAATAGAAGATGATCCCCCACTATTTTTCAATTTAAAGGGAAACATATGTTCATAAAAGTTAACATCATTTGATTCTATAACTACATGATCATTTAAGTCATAGAATTTATAAGCATTATTATTCACAACGTATCCTGTGAATACACATTCATATGCTCTACTAGCAAGTTTATTTCTTTTAGAATCAGGGATCCTAACATAGGCTAAACAACCCCAAGTTTTACAATAAGTTAAATTAGGTTTCTTATTTTTCAAAATTTCATATGTTGAAATTTTACTTGTATATTTAGGCACTCTATTTAGCACATAACAAACAGTTAATAAAAAATTTCCCCACCAATGGGAAGCAGCATTAGAGTTTAATAAAATTGCAACAACTAATTTAGTAAAAGTTCTATTTTTTCTTTCAATTTTGCCATTCATTTCAGGAGAATAAGGTGTAGTTTTTTAATGAATGATTCCATGAGTTTTATAAAAATCATTGAAAATATTGGAATCATATTCAGTGTCTTTATCACTTCGAAACTTTTTTATTTTTCTGTTAAGTTGACTTTCAATTTTAGCCATAAATATTCTAAACATGTCAAACACTTCACTTTTATTTTTCATTAGATATACATAAGTGTAATCTTAACAATCATCTATAAAAGTTATAAAATAACATTTTTCATTTCTTGTTAAATTTCCATCAAGTTCACATATGTCAGAATGTATTTAATCTAAAGATTCAAATTCTCTAACTACTGATTTATGTGAAGTTTTGGTTATTTTAGCTTGATTACAAAAATCACATTTTTCAAAATCATTCAAAGATAGTTTAGGAATTAGTTCTAAGGTACTCATGTTCTTGATTATACGTTTATTAATATGACAAAGTTTAGCATGCCAAATATTAAAATAACTCAACATATAAGCAGAAGAAGAAGCTTTATTCATTTCAACATTTAATTTAAACATGCTATCAGTGGCGTACCATTTCCCAACAAATATATTATTTTTAGTTATACTATATAAATCACCCCCTATAGTTTTAGTAAACCCAACTTTGTTAAGAAGATAGTTTGAAACTAAGTTCTTTCTTATCTCTAGAGTATGTAGGACAGTCTTTCCAGAGATAAACTTTAATACCACCTTACCAGTACCAACAATTTTAGTGGAGTGAGAGTAACCCATCAGCATTTTTTTATCCTCCGACTTAGAATAGGACTTGAACATGTCTTAATTATACCAAACATGGAGAGAAGCACCAATGTCCACCCACCACCCCTCGGATCTAGCAAAAATATTAACTTTAAATATCATAGCAATAAGTTGATCTTCGGTAAGGTTCACCTACGGGGCAGGACGATTCCTGTTCCGACACTTCCTGGTGGGGATAATTTCTGATTCTATTTTGGTAGTTATGGTTCTATTTATTATTGCAATTCTGAGTTTTCATGTTTCTTTCTTTAGGTTTCAAAATTGTAGAAGAGGATTTCTTATCGGTACTGTTATTTGAGATAACAAGTATTTCATCTCTTTGATCTTGTTTTCGGGGTTCTTCTTTCCATGCAAGGAGTAATTTATCTATAATAATAGTAAATTGAAGTTTTTCATCTAAAGTTATACCTTCAAAAATTATTTTATATGCTATCTTCTACAGTTCGTGTGATTGAGCTTCCATAGATTTACCATCAATCATTTGGTATTTCATGCATCTACTGGAAGTATACTTCTTTGTTTCAACTTCTTCAATGTCGTACTTCTTTTGAAGTGCATCCTAAATTTCCTTAATAGACTTATCAAAATTGTAATAGTCATACAAGTCATTAGCTAATCCATTAAGAATAAAAAATTTACATATAAAATGATTTTATATCCAGGTGTTTAAATCCTTTGTTGTAGCTTTAGTATGAGAATTAGGTAGTGTTGGTTTTTCAATAATAAGAACAAAAGCGACATTTTACATGGTTAAGAAAAATAACATTTTTTGTCTCCATTTTTTAAAGTGTAGTTCCTTAAAACGAATGATTTGTTAAGATCAACAATTAACATTTCAGTAGACATGGCAGATAGAAAACGTCTTAAAATTGTTGAAACAAGTACGTGAAAAAATATATTGGAATAATATGTGAAAAACTATGTAAGAACAATATTATCAATATACTGAAATATATTGTTTGAGTTGAGTCATGGACTAGGTTGCTCTGTTTAAGACATTTCACGGCTATGCCCAAACTTGTGCAAACAAGCACAGTCTCATCGTTCCTAGGATGAAACATCTCATAATCTTTTTTTTATCTTGGAGCTTCATTACACTGATGAAGTTCAAAATACTACACCTCTCAAATATTTATGTTCCTCGGAAATCTGAGAAAACAATTCTGAATTTTCTTTTCTTTGATTTTGCTATGAAAAAATCGTAGAACTATTTTTGAGTTGTTAAGTTGTGTTCTAAAACTGAGGGTTATTGCCCTCTATTTTATAGTTGAAAAATTATGTGTAACGACCACATAATTATGAAAATAATGGTCACATAATTATAAAAATAACGGTAATAAAAATAATAAAAATATTTTTTATTTAAATTCATTTCCAACATATATATACAAAAAAAGTTGTGATCAATATTAGAAATTGTCACCTACTTCTAATAAATTGTACACATGTAATGTGATTAATGATATTTGTATAACTCCTATAACACTTATATTGCTATTACTAATAACCACATAACAAACTGATTCTTGTTATTCTGTTATACTTCCTATTATGCTTATACAACTTTATTTTTTGTTTTCTTTCTATTACACCAGTTGGCGTTACAACTGGATTTGGATCTATATAATAACATATTCCTCTTCTGCTTCTCCTAAAATGAAAGCAGAGTTTACAAGCTTCATATATTTTATCTTGGTATTAGAGCTCTTAATAAGATCTAAGTATGTCTTCAGCTTCCACTCAATTTTATTCATCCTCTGGTTTGATTGGATCTGGACAAAGCTCAATAATGATGTATATTACTTCTTATTATATGCTTAATCATACTCTTCCTGTGAAACTCGATCAAACTAATTACGTTCTATGGAGATCTCAAATTGATAATTTTTTTTTCGCTAATGGATTTGAAGATTTCATAGATGGATCTTTTATCTGTCTAGAAAAAGAACTAAGTCCAGGAGTGATCAATCCAACTTTTGTTGCTTGGAGAAGACAAGATCGAACAATCCTCAACCATATCTACTCATCTCTCACACCAATGATTATGGCATATATCATAGGTCACAACTCCTCTCACTCTACTTGGAATGCATTGGAGAAAAAAATTTCGTCTTTCTGCAGAGCCAGAATAATGCAACTCAAAATCGAGTTACAATCCACCAAGAAAGGATCTCTGTCTATGATAAACTATATCATGAAGGCTAAATGAGTTGTAGATAGCTTAGTAGCCATTGGAGAACCTGTCTCAGAACAAGATCAGGTTATGAATCTCCTCGATGGACTTGGATCTGACTACAATGTAGTTGTTACTACTATTAACATTAGAGATGACATGATCTCTATTGAAGTTGTTCACAGTATGCTTCTGGATTTTGAAAATCATCTTGAGCAATAAAGCTCGATTGAACAAAGCTTTACTATGTTGGCTAATTATGCCTCCTCCTCTAATAAAAGAGGTGGTGGAAGGAAATATAATGGCGGTCGAGGACAAAATCATACTCCAAATACCAGCAACTATACCTACAGAGGTCGTGGTCACATGAATAGATATGGCCAAAATAGAAGATACAATTCCAACAATTACGAGAAGCCACAATGCCAGTTGTGTGGCAAGTTTGGCCATACAGTTCAGATATGTTACCATAGGTTTGATATCTCCTATCAAAGTTCTCAGAACAATGACATTTTTTCCTCAAACGCTAGTAATTCAAATTCAATACCTGCTATGGTTGCATCTTCTAATAATCTTGCAGATGAAATGTGGTATCTTAACTCTGGAGCAAGTCATCATCTGACTCAGAATGTGGGAAATCTGACCAGTCCTTCACCATACACAGGCACAGATAAGGTGACAATTGGTAATGGTAAGCACCTATCCATCTACAACATTGGCTCTCATCGTTTACTATCTGATTCACACTCTTTTCGTCTAAAAAAGGTTTTCATATTCCCTTTATATCAGTAAACTTGATAAGTGTTGCTAAGTTCTACTAAGAAAATAATGTCTTAATTAAGTTTCAATCTAATAGTTTATTTGTGAAGGATCTGCATACGAAGAAGGTGTTTGCTCAAGGTAGCCTTGAGAATGGACTTTATAGATTTCCAACTTTGAATAGTAAGAAAGTAGCTTGTGTTGGTGTTAATAATCTATCTATCTTTTACTCCTATAACTCGAGTGTCTTTGATAATAAAGTCCAATTATGGCATCACAGACTAGGTTATGCTACTACTAACTTTGTAACCCAAATAATGCAGAGTTGTAATGCTCCCTATGAAAAGAATAAAACTGTTGTTTGCTCTTCTTATCAACTTGCTAAAAGTCACAAATTACCTACTTGTCTTTCACTTTCTCGTGCTTCCAAACCTTTGGAACCTGTTCACACTGACATTTGGGGATCTATATCATTCAAATCCATATCTGGTGCTAGATATTTCATCTTATTTTTAGATGACTACTCACAGTACACATGGTTTTATCCTTTCCAAACAAAAGATCAAGCTTTTCCTGCTTTTTAGCAATTCAAACTCCAAGTAGAAAATCAATTTGATGCAAATATCAAATGCTTGGAGTCTGATAATGGTGGAGAGTTCAGGTCTTTCATGAATTTTCTTCAACAATCTCGGATATTTCATCGATTCTCTTATCTTTATAATTCAGCTCAGAATGGGAGAGTTGAAAGGAAGCACATACATGTTGAAATCGGGTTAACTTTGCTAGCTCATGCCTTCTTGCCAATGAGATTCTGGTAGTATGCCTTCCAAACAACTGTTTTTCTCATAAATAGAATGCCAAGTAAGGTTCTCCAAAATACTTCACCTTATTTCATTCTTTTCCAAAAGCTTCCAGATTACAAGCCACTTAGAGTCTTTGGCTGCTTATGTTACTCGTTCATTCATCCTTATAACAATCATAAGTTGTAGTATCGATCTGTTCCATGTCTCTTTCTTGGCTATAGCCTCCATAACAAAGGTTTTTTGTGTCTTGATTTTTTGAATGGACGAGTTTAAGTTACTCCTTATGTTGTCTTTGATGATGGGAAATTTCCTCTAGCTAAAGCTCATTCTCTCTCCCCAACCAAAGTCACTTCAACAGACACTTTCCCTCCAGCCATCATCACTTCCTTTCCCTCTTCAGCCTTCTGTTCTAATGGCAACCACAAGTCATCATCCTCTTCATTGCTATCAATAAGTGCTACTTCAGACTCTATGAGCAGTCCTATTATTACTCCTGCTCCCAGTACCTTACCTGAGGCAATACATGAGGCTCTACCTTTTCCTCTAGCTCCATGTATGACAACAAGGTTAATGCGTGGTATAACCAAGAAAAAGACCATCCTTGATCTCTCTGCTGTTAAGATCTCAAAACCGTATACTCTCAACCAAGCTCTCAAAGATCCAAATTGGGTACAAGTTATAGATTTAGAGGTTGCTCCTCTTCATCAAAACCATACTTGGGATCTTGTTAATTAGCCTTCTAATGTAAATGTAATAGGCTATAAGTGGGTGTACAAGTTGAAACATAAACCAGATGGGACCATAGAAAGATATAAAGCCAGACTTATGACTAAGAAGTATAACCACACTCTTGGTCTTGATTATTTTGAAACGTTTAGTCCTGTGGTTAAGGCTACGACTATTCAAATTGTCCTCACTGTTGCTCTCAGTTTTAAGTGGGAAGTTCAACAGCTTGATGTTCATAATGCCTTTCTCAGTGGTGAGTTAGAAGAGAAAGTGTACATGTCTCAACCTCCTGGCTATTTGGACCGTCAGTTCCCTACTAGAGTGTGTAAATTGAAGAAAGCTTTATATGGTTTGAAACAGGCACCAAGAGCTTGGTTTCAAAGACTCAATTTTGCTCTTCTACAGTGGGGATTCAACAATTCTAGAACTGATAGTTCTATGTTTCTACACTTTGGTAGGTCTACCACTCTAATTGTTCTTGTCTATGTTGATGATATCATCGTTATTGGTAGCTACTCAACTCAAATTTCCTCACTCATCACTCAGCTTAATTTTATTTTTGCATTAAGAGACTTAGGGCAGTATCCTACTTCCTCGGCATAGAGATTTTTTACAATGAAGTCTCTATGCATTTAAGCTAAGCCAAATATGTTTTAGACTTGCTACATAGAACTGAAATGTTTGATACCAAATCAACAAAAACACTTGGCGTTGTTGGGCAGAATCTATCCAAATTTGATGGTGACCCTATGGATGATATCACGTACTATCACAATGTAATATAGGCCTTTCAGTATCTTACCATAACAAGGACTGATATCGCTTTTGTTGTTAATAAGGCATGTCAGTTCATGCAACAACCAACCTCAGCTCACTGGTTCTCAGTCAAAAGGATCCTTCGGTATCTAAAGGGAACAATGCAAGAAGGGCTATTGCTAAGTCCTTCTAGCACCTTGACCATTGAAGGATTCACAAATACAGATTGGGGGGCCCAACCTGATGACAGGCTCAATTCAAGTGGCTATCTGGTTTATATGGGAGATAACTTAGTCTCTTGGTCCTCTTCCAAACAAAGAGTAGTGTCTCGAAGTAGTGCCGAGTCTGAGTATCGTGGCCTTGCTTTAGCCATTGTCGAGATCATTTGGATGTAAGCCTTATTACGTGAACTCTATGTTCCTATTCCTACAATTCCTCTGCTCTATTATGATAATGTTAGCACCTTTCATATGGCAAAAAAACCTATATTTCATGCTAGAACGAAGCACATAGAAATAGATATGCACTTTATTCACGATCAAGTTCTACGCGGTAAGATATTGTTGCAATTTATTCCTACTGCAGACCAGCTAATTGATCTCGTGACAAAACATCTTCCAAGTTCAAGATTTTTCTCACTCAAAACTCAACTTTGTATCACTCAAGACCCTTTTACTTGAGGAGGATGATAAGCTAAACTGATTCTTGTTATTCTGTTATGCTTCCCGTTGTGCTTGTACATCTGTATTTTCTGTTTCCTTTCTGTTACACCAGTTGGCGTTACAGCTGACTTTGAATCTATATAATAACATCTTATTCTTCTACTTCTCCTAAGATGAGAGCAGAGTTTACAAGCTTCGCACATTCTATCTAGTTGAACACAGATTCAAGATTCAACCACATTTGAGATGCAGTTATGGATTAAGATCCACTAACTTGATAAAGCATCTATGTACTTATTAGTTATAGATCCAATTCTTAAGTAAATCATTACTGTTTCATTCCATGTATGTTGTGTTAAATGTCGGGGGGGTAAGTTGTTTTGTATATATTCTCTTTGGAGTCTTGTAGTAGTGAAATTATTCCTTCATCTTTGTTAGATACTCATCCAATGTGAAAACTCTGATATATGCATCCAATGGTACTAAAAAAATAATAAAAAATACCAAATGCAAAAGTATTTGCATCCATATTAATCATGGTGTGTAATTTGCTAGAAATTTATTTGCATAATGAATAATCTAGATCTATTTTAAAAGTTATTTTATCACTAACATATCGATTTAGTCTTATAATTATTATAAAATGAGTTTTAAAAATCTCATAATTATTCACTTTATTCAATTAATTCTAATAATTTAACAAAAATAATTAAATTCGTTTAATTAATATAATTTAATCAAAATTAGATGTAATACATTAAAAAATATATATTTATTAATCACATATCCAATTAACTAAGACTAATTTAATAATTTTAAATTAATTAAATAAAAAATATTCATATTTAATAAAAAGTTTGGAATCTTTTTTTTATGAGAAAAAAAATCAATTTAAAAATTACAGAATTTAAAAATATTATGGATTCTTTTGATGTCAAAATAAATAAAATTCATCCACGAAAATCATGTCTCTTTCTCTACTTATATTAATTTATCTTATTTTAATGAAAAACTATAGTTTAAATTTATTTTATTTAAAAAAATATTAAGGATTAATTGGATGTAATTAAAAAATACGAGATTAAATTATGTATTATTTAAAATAATGGGATTAATTTTAACTTCACTTAGTTTTAAGTATGACATTACATTTATGTGTAATTAACATTTTTAAAAAATAATTTCTCAATTCTTTTAGTCAATTATTTGAGTACAATTAATTATGACTATTTTTTGATAAAAATAAAAAAATAAGATTATCTTTTATTAAATGTATAAATAATATACTACTCTAAATTAAAAATTGTTGCGGTAGTGTTTCAGCACACAAGTTCCGACGTTGTTAGTTGTTACCAAGGTGCACGTATTGTCTCGGTTTGCACCATATACATCTAGGAACAATTACCTATGAGATTCAAAGAAGTAAATTCTCTTTTATTTCTTATATATCTCAATAATTGATATATAAGGATAAAAAAATTCCTAATAAAATGAGTTTATTGATAATGATCGGTATTTATTAAATTTAAATTTTAAAATATAATTAAATTGATTTTTCAATATAATTTATTATATTTATTTGTTTTTAAAATGATATTAAAATTTATTTTGGATATAGCTATTATAATTTTGTTACTTTTATAAAATAATCTTAGGTTAATTTGACAATTTTAGGTTAAATATTAGTATTTTAAAAATATTTAATTTTTAATAAAAATAATAACAATAAATATTTAAATGATTATTTTTTTAGTTACACCAAATATCATTTTCTTACTATTAATAGTATTAATAATTTTTTTATTTACTTGTTACGTTAGATCATAAGTTATTCATTTAAAGCTTAGTTCGATGAATAATTTGAGTTTCTCCATTTT
Source organism: Hippophae tibetana (assembly GCA_037013495.1). Lineage (NCBI taxonomy): Eukaryota > Viridiplantae > Streptophyta > Magnoliopsida > Rosales > Elaeagnaceae > Hippophae > Hippophae tibetana. Next base: position 71,422,578 of record CM072803.1, on the reverse strand, counting down.
ATCACAAACTTTCTTTCGTTTATAATTCTAATATAGATTTTTTCACAGTAAATCTTGAAAAGAGTTATCATTAGTTTTCAATTAACTGTATGGTAAAAAATGATGTACAATTTATTGATAATGTCAAGATCCTATTAAGAAAAATCATGATATTCAAAATAATTTGTTATATGTTTCAACTTTTTTTGTAATTGGTATTTTTTAATTTGATTTTCTTTCTGTGAAAATTTTGAACAATAATGTGAATGGAACTCAATTGGAAAAATGAATAATAAATACGATGATATGGTTTATCATATAAATAAAAAATAAATAAATTATGATTACGTTATTTTATGTAATTTTTTTATAAATAATATAATGAAATATTAATTTATTTTATTTATCATAATGTAACCATAATCTACTTATTTGACCATTTAATTTGAAAACAGTTCTCAAAAACTATTTTTAAATCATAATTAAAAAATAATTTTCAACAACTTTTAAAAATGAACTATTTGGTGAATATTTTTAAAAATTATTCTCAATATATATATATATAATTATCATGGTGTTTATAATTGTTTGTAAAAAGAATTTTTAATCTTAAAATTAATCTTATAATATAATTTTAACAATTTGTTCATATTTTATAATAATTAAATATGAGGAATCTAATTTTTTTATATTTTATAACGATTAAATATGAGAAATGTAAATAATTTGTTTATATTTTATAATAATTAAATATGAGAAATCTATACATAAATGGATTCATAAAACAATTATTAGGATAAAATAAAATATTTTGGTAAAATATAACCTTAAATAATTAAAATTACTAAAATAAAAATATTTGTTTTTTTAAATTTTTTTGAACTTTAATATTTTTTTTAGAAAATTGGATTTTATTAACGATTAAAAGACAAATATAAATAAAAAATCATTAATTTAAACACATCAATCATCAAAATTGTTAAACTAAAATTAATTTTTTTAAAATACATAAAGAAAACCATGAGTTTTATCTTTTGAATGTTACGTTACTCTAACATATTAATAAGAAAAATTAACTTAAAACTAGATCAAATAACATAAATATGTGTTTTTATTTAAAATAATTAATAAAATAAATAAATAAATAAAACAAAATTAACGGAGAGAGACTCCTCTATAAAAAAAAAGAGGCTAACAAAAATGAATAAGGATTATTAGAATATGATTAAGAAAAGCTTTTTCACGATGTACAAGATGATTAGTTGAAAATGCAATAAAAATAAGAAATTACAATTTTAATTGTGATTAAAGGTAAACTTTTACATTAAATCGGGATAATACACACTCTATATGTGTACTATTGACATCACCCTCGTAATAAAAAAATGCTTATTTATTTAAAAATAATATCTTGGATTTAAGGGACGTACAACCGAACTAGAGTTTACTTTTATTATTATCCCAACAAAATATATAATTATTTATTTTATTATTTTTATTTTTATATTATTATTAATAAATAAAATATAATTATAATAATAACAGCTTATACTATAAATAAAATAAAATAAAATAGAATTATAATCCATCAAATAAAAAAAACAGTTGTTGAGGTTATCGGGGATAGAGTCGTAAAAAACGAAGAATAAAACAAAATTTCGGAATGTTACGCTAGGAGATACAATTTTCCATGTTTTTATTGTTCACAAACAATAAAAATATCTCCAAATTATTCTCATTTTTTTCAAATATATTGTTTTAATAAATATTAACTTAAAAACAATAAAAAAACATTTATTTTAAAATTAATTTTTTGTTTTTAAATGTAGAAAATAATTTTTAAATAATACAACCAAATAGACCCTTAATTTTTTGGGAGAAGTATTTTGAAATATATGCTTTCATCCTAAAATAATTATCAAAATGATACTTAAAATTATTTTTAATATTTTTATTCCAAACACTTAAATGATTATCTTAAATTTACTTTTAAGTAAACCATTTTATTTTAAATTATTTTTCTTAAAACCATTATAAGAGAATGACATCCAAACTAATCTTTAGTCTCTTATTTTCATTATCTAACTTGCTTTTAAACCAATTAATTGAAAAAACTCGATGGTAATAAATAGCCCATAACTTTATTCTCTATTAAAAAAAACTTAAAAATTGTTTTCTCATAGTTATTTGTCATATTATTACGATTGCAAAATTGTGATGGTTAGAATATCATATTGATTTTGGTGCTTGGTGATAGATCTCTTTTTTCATTTAAAAAAATATACATTTTAGTTCTTTTAGGTGTTACCTTAGATTTTTTTATTTTATGGAAAAATATATATATGTTAAATGTCTTGGGTATATTTATTGTTAGAATATTTTTGAATGAAATTTAATTTTAACCGTTTTCTTTCTTAGTAACGAAAGAATTGGTAGTTTCATACAAAACACTTTTTATTTTTTAATTCCTTTTACATTTTTACAGTTTCATACAAAACCATTTCCCACTTTTACCGAGAAAAATGAGAAATAAAAAAAAACATAATATAAAGTTTAGTGTTGGTGTGAGTTTGTTATTAGTTTATTATTATATCATTTGAGATAATTTCTCAAAATTTTCATACACTAACAATAAACGAAAAAATTATCTTAAAAACACTATGTAATTTATAAGTTATAATCATTTCCATACTCTATTTCTATTTTATATTATTTAATTTTCCTGTGACAAGAATAACATCCATAAAAATGATAATCACTATCGCAGATTTACAAAGTTTTGAAATACATCAAATGAATATAAGGACAACTTTTCTAAATTGAAAGTTAGATGAAAAAATCTATATGGAACAATCTGAGAGCTTTTTCGACTCAGGATAAAAAGAAAAGTTATGTAAAATTGAAGAAGTCATTATATGGCTTAAAACATGCATCAAAATAGTGGGATAAATTTTTTGATAAAGTCGTGAAGACAAATGACTTTAAAATCAATCAATATGACAAATGTAAATATGTCAAAGACAAAGAAGATGATCATATCATCTTGTCATTATGTTGATAACATGTTAATTATGAGTAGTAATGATCAAATGATTAAATCTATTAATAATATATTGATTTGAAGGTCTAAAATGAAAGACATTAGACATGTTGATGTAATTCTGGGAATTAAGATATCAAGAATATCAAGCGATTACATTCTAAGTCAATGTTACTATGTTGACAATATGTTTAATAAATTCAACAATGGTGGTTCCAAAATTTTAAGAGCACTGATATATGTAAATTTATATCTATCTAAGAATAGAGTTGAGAATGTGTCTCAACTGGGATATTATAATGTGATAGAAAATCTTATGTACTTGATAAATTGTACAATATCAAACATAGTTTACGTTGTAAATAAACTAAGTAGATATACTAGTAATTTAGGATCTAATCACTAGAAAGGTATTATAAGAGTACTTAGATACTTAAGATACACATGTAGCTATAAATTGCATTACACAAGATATCTAGCTATATTAGAAAGATACAATGATGCAAACTAGATATCTGACATGAAAGACTCAAACACTACAAGTGGATATGTGTTTACACTAGGTGGTGAGGCTATTTCATGAAAGTCCTCTAAAGTAGACTTGTATTGCTAGATCCATGATGAAATCTAAATTTATTGCTTTGGATAAATGTATAATTTCTTAAAGGATATTTAAAAATGGCCAAAGCTTATGCCTACAATTTGCATCCATTGTGATAATTAATATGTTATTGACAAGACATAGAGAAATATGTATAATGGTAAGTCTTGACATATACGTCGTAGACACAATACCATTAGACAACTACTCCCAACTATGGTTATCTCTATTGATTATGTAAAGTCAAAGGATAACATAGTAGATCTACTAATAAAATGATTAAATCGAGAGTTAGTTGATAAATCATTGAGGAGGATAAGACTGAAGGCCATGAAAGAATAAGGGTTTGCAAAGGGAGCCCAATTTAGTTGATTGGAGATCTTAAGATCTAGGTTCAAAAGGACAACCTAGTTGTAAAGACTTAGTGAGATCACTATGAGAATTTACCCTCAAGTCTATTCCTATAATGAAAACAATGATATCTGTAAGATACAGATTAAGCTAAGGCATTTAATGATTCTTATAAAGAGAATATTAGCGAAACATGGAGGATACTCTTTATGAATTACTTTAATAGATAAAACATCACCTATATGAGAGAGAAGTAAAATCTCTTCCAAAAAGAGTTGTGTAGAGCTTAATTATTTAAAAACTCTCATAGAACCAGACATTTATTCATAGTCAAAACGAACATAATAGTGAGAATTGAATTGTGTCAAAAAAAAAAATTATGTGTGAAGTATATCATCGCTTACATAAATGACATAATAGTTTAAAGGCATTAATGTCTACTAGTTATCCAGTAAGTTAATATACTTTCATAAGGAAAGGTTCAAAGGATAATACTTACATATCCTATGTAAGTTTTAGACTATTGAACTCTATATCAGTGTCAAATATGATTTGAATAGTTATTTTTGAATTTTTTTGCCAATTTTTATTTATACGAGGGATTGATAGAATTTTTTTTGCATAAAATTTATTTTGAATTGTGTTCTTCCTTAGTAATGAAAGAAAGAATGGTTTTAGACAACCATTTTCTATTTCATGTTACCTTCTTATGGTTTCATACAAAATTGTTTTTCTTTTGATTAATTTCTCTTCATGGTGTGATGTATATATATATATATATATATGAAAGACAAGCAAAATAAAAGCAAGAAAGAAGGTACAAGAAAAAAAGAAAAATAATAATAATAAAGCATGATAAAAGGAAAAAAGAAAATGCAAAATATAAAATATAAAATTTAGTATTTTGATTTTGATTTATTTAATTTTTGTATTCACAATCTAGAGTTAGGTTTCTTTTCAACAAAATTAAGACACTTGAAAGTTAATTGGGATAACAAACTATGATGTAAGTTTGTTACTAATTGATCGTTGTATCTTGAGAGACAAGTTTTCAGAGTTTTTATACACCTATAGTAAACGAAAAAATTATCTTAAGAATACCGTACATATGATACACAAGTATTAGTTATTTCTGTATCATATTTCTATTTTATGTTATTTAAATTTTGTATTTGCAATTTATATATATTTATATTTGTGTATTTTTAATTTAAAATACTATATTTTTATTCTCAACTTATTTATCCATATATTATTTCATAAATCATTTTGTATGAAACCATAAAAAGGTAAAAGGAATTAAAAATGAAAAAAAGGGTTTTGTATGAAACCACAATTTGTTTCTTTCAATACATAGAAAGAAACCTATTCAAATTAAATTTCATTAAAAAAAAATTAAAATTTATGGCATTTATGTTTAATAAAAGGTATATATATTCATTTAAAAAATAAAAAATACTAAGAACATAAAAATTTATACATATTTTTGTTAATAAATCATCATTAATGGTATATTAGTTGTATGTAACTAATATACTTTTCTTAAAAACATTTTTCCTAAAAAGAAGATTCTCATTTCCTGTATTTATACTTGTATTATCATTCATTATAAAATATATATTTCAGTATATTCAATTTGGTATCATAGCAGAAAAAAAAATTCTTTTTACATGTTCCCTAGCAGCAGTGCCGCCATTATCATTAGTATCACCGTCAATACTTTTATGCAGTGCCATTAATCTTCTTGCACTATCTATTTCGTGCCACCGTTGTAGATATGTCTGTCCGTTGTAGATCCATCGTCCAGCCTACGTCATCCAATCCGCACTGTCCAGCATCGCGCCCACACACCAGCTGTCTGCTTGTATGTGCACCAATCGTCTGCCTGTCCGCGCATTAGCCATCTACGTACCAGTCATCTGCCTGTTCAGCCCTCACCAATTGATGTTTCAATGAGACCAGATAAGATTCCTAATCTATTGAATCCAGTCATCGAAGAAGCAGATGCTCCAAGTATTCAAGCATCAAATTCGCTCACAACAAATGAAGTTGAAGACACAATTGTTCCCTCAGGCATTACTCCTACCCCTGATCAACAACTCTCTGGTACTGAAGGTCACTCATCTGAGGTATGTACACCCACTAATACTAATAGCATTGAGTCTAATGTTGGACAGTACGTGTTACCAAATCAATCTACTAAAGGTCAACCAACCAAAAGGTATAAACCAAATATTCATGCAAAATAAAAATACCGAGTAGCCAATTACATGTCCACTAAAAGATTATCTAAGTCATATAAATCATTTGTAAATCAAATATCTGGTGTATCAGTACCTAACAAAGTGTAGGACGCGTTGGGAGATCCAATATGGAGAAAGGCAATGGCTAAAAAGATGAAGGCGTTACAGAATAACGATACTTGGCAACTTGTGCCACCACCACAAGGAAAAAAAGCAATTGGTTGTCGATTGATGTTTACTATAAAACATAATAGTGATGGATCTGTAAATCGGTATAAAACTCCTATTGTAGCAAAAGAGTTTACTCAAACGTATGGTGTAGACTATGATGAGACTTTTACTCCTGTTGCCAAAATGAACACTATTCGGGTTATGCTCTCACTTGCCGCTAACCTAAATTGGCCACTTCAACAGTTTGATGTCAAAAATGCGTTTCTTCATGGAGAATTAGCCGAGGAGCTGTACATGAGTCTTCCACTTGGGTATGTAGTTGATTCTCATGGTAATTTTGTATGCAAATTGATGAAGTCTTTGTATGGTCTCAAGCAATCCATTCGAGCCTAGTTTGGAAGGTTTTCACAATTCATGCAGAAGGTTGGTTACAAATAGAGTAATTCAGACCACACTCTATTTCTCAAACATCAACGAGGGAAGGTAACAATCCTAATAATTTATGTTAATGATATGGTAATCACTGGTGATGATACTATTAAGATGGATAAATTACAAAGACAACTAGCCTCTGAATTTGAGATGAAGGACTTAGGTGAACTAAAGTACTTCTTAGGAATTGAGGTAGCCAGGGGAAGAGAAGGAATATATCTATGTCAGAGGAAGTACATTATTGATCTGCTAACAGAGACGGGTATGTTGGATTGCAAACCTATTCACACTCCTATTGAACAAAACCATTATTTAGTAGAGTATCCAGATCAGATACCAACTCATCGAGCTCACTATCAGAGATTGGTTGGGCGTTTGATTTACTTGGCTCATACTAGACCAGATGTTGCATATGCAGTAAGTGTGGTGAGTCAGTTCATGCATAATCCAAGTGAGAACCACATGAATGCTGTTTTGAGAATTTTAAGGTATTTGAAATCGGCTCCAGGAAGAGGAGTAATGTTCTCTAAACACAACAATTCTCTTGAAGTCTGTGGCTTCACAAATGTAGATTGGGCAGAAAGTATTATAGATAGAAAGTCAACATCTGGTTATTTCACCTTTGTGGGAGGAAATTTGGTTACATGGAAAGTAAGAAGCAGAAAGTGGCGGTGTGATCTAGTGTTGAGGTTGAGTATAAAGGTATAGCTCATGGGGTTTGTGAATTACTATGGATAAGAACTTTGTTATTTGATTTGAGTTTCGAACTCAAAAATACAACGCAGTTGTATTGCAACAATCAGACAGTCATTGATATATCACAAAATCCAGTACAATATGATCGTACTAAGCATGTAGAGGTTGATCGTCACTTTATAAAAGAGAAGCTAGATGTCAAACTTATTAGCTTTCCTTTTGTTCCCACTAAAGAGCAACTTGTAAATATGCTTACCAAAAGAGTTTTCAAGAAGCCATTATACGACTCACTAAACAAGTTGGGTATGATCGATATATATGTGCCAACTTGAAAAAGAGTGTTAATAAATCATCATTAGTAGTATATTAGTTGTATGCAACTAATGTATTTTATCAGCTGTATATTAATTATATGCAACTAATATACTTTTCTTAAAAACATTTTTCCTAAAAAGCATATTCGTATTTCTTGTATTTATACTTGTATTATCATTCATTGTATTTCATTGTAAATATATATTTCAATATATTCAATTAGTTTTACAATCATACCACTTATATCATGAAAAATGATAAAATAATCTTTAAAATTGATAAAATAATTTATTTTTTTAGATAATTCTATCACATTAAACTATATAAGTTAAGTAGTACAAAAATGTAAGGATTTTTTTAAATAGGCAAGTAAAATCAATATTTTAACCTTCTTATCTTCTTCATTTTTTTTCCGCTTGGGAATCCCATTGAAAATACACTTTAAATTAATTGAAATTGCTCATTATTAAATTACTAAAATTTAAAGAATGAAGTCACTACTTAAGACGTCCTTCTTCTTTTTTAACAAAATGGCCAAGATTATCATGATCGGATCAATAATTTATCATTTTCTTATTTTTACAGTGGAAAGAGCCAAAGAGGCATGGAATATTGAAAAAAAGAAACCAATAATGTAATGTTTGTGTGACCTAGATAAATCAAAAATGACGTGGGCATTTTTTTTTATGGATTGAGGTTTAATTTATCAAAGGTACATTTCAGTCTTTATTTTTAAAAGTTCAAATCAACCCCAAATAATCATTTTTCAAGAGTAAATTCAAAATTTGAAAAAATAAAATACAAAAATTATTATTTGTTTAAATGTATATTATTTTGATTAAAAAAAACGTAGTTTGGAAATAGAGAAAAATTCCTTTTTTATATAAATGCAGAGGTTAAAAAAATTTAATTTCTGAAAAGAAATTGTAAAAAAATTAAAAAAAAAATTAATTTTTTATTCTAAATATAAATTGTATATGCTTTTGTTTAGTTTTTGATTTATAAAATTGTTTTTTATTAAATTTTATTGATTTACTTTTTCAAATTTTAAATTTATTCTTAAAACATTTTAATTTTTTATTCTAAATATAAATTGTATATGCTTTTGTTTAGTTTTTGATTTATAAAATTGTTTTTTTATTAAATTTTATTGATTTACTTTTTCAAATTTTAAATTTATTCTTAAAACATTTTATTTAATTAATTAATTAAACTTAATACTTTAAAAATATATCTCTTCTCTTTTCACAATGCAATCCCATCTTTGAGTAGAAGTCATTCTATTCCCTAAATATTGCCTTTTCAATTATTAAATTAACAACTTGATTTTGGTTCATTATGGCAAAGACTATAAAACGTATTATGCATGGGTACTTTTTTTTAAGCATATTATGCCTTGTACTCTCAGTTAGGCATCTTTACATGAAAAATGTACAACCAGTGCCGACACAAGGCTAAGATCTTTTGGGCGGTTGCTTAGAGTACTGTCAAATGAAGTCCCAATCAAATTTATGTATTTTTTTTTAATTTTTAAAATATAATAAAAACTTTAATTCTTTTTTTTCATTAAATTGTAGGCATGAAACGATACACTAACACCAACAAATACAATTGTTATATAATTAAAATAATTATATAATGTTTTATAAATTTAACCAAAATGTGAGTACTGATTAAATATAACGTAAACAAAACAACATGATTATTAAATATAATCTAATTTATTAAAAAAAAATATAAATATTTTTTTAATAACATTTATGGTACTATAATTAATAAATTCACCGATGATAGAGTTGCTAAATATTTTTAAATCAAACTCGCGTTTTTTTTTTGAGTTTTTTTCAATTGTATGAATAAATATTGAACAAAAAATATTTATTCACGTTTAATCGCTACAAGTGATATATTTTTCTTAAAATTTGTGTTACTTAAAAATTTAAATTAAAGTTTGAGTTCATAATTTATCTTATCAGCCATCTTATTCTTATCTTCAGAATTGTGGATAGTAAATTACCGCCGGTGGATTTTTTGTCTTCAAAAAGAAAGAAAAAAACTTACGACTTCAACTATAAAACTCGTGTAATATATCAGCTTTTATATCCACTTATTTTACATAATGTTACATACATTTATTTAAAAATACATTTTTAATTTTTAATTTTTTTTTAAAAATAGATCAAATAAAAATAAATAATTTTTTAATAATTTTTTATGTTAAGTTATTAAAATATAATTAAAAATTAATCATTTAATAATAAAAAAATTAATTTAATATAATTTTTTGTAAATTTGTTTTTTAATATTTGATTATTTTTATTTAATAGTTTACTAATTTTTATTTTTTAAAAATAAAAATATATATTTAAATAATTTTATGTTAAAATATTATATTTTTTTTATTTTTAAAGTAATTTTTATATTAAATTTTACTTTTTCATTTTACCTTGTTTTGGTTATTTAACAATAAAATTAATATTTTAATATATAGTTATTTTTAATTGATATATTTTTTAAAAATTAAAAAATACTTTTTAAAATTTAAAGTTCTGAATACCATTAATTTTTAATATGGGAGACTTTTGTATCCCCTCCCCCTATTTAAGATATACAAGTGCAAGGAAAAACCAGTTAAAATTGAATATGATATCAAGTTTAAACAAGTAAGAAAGTTACAAAATGCTTCTTCTTCTTTTTCACTGTGTGCATATTTTTATTGATTAAAATATTGGTTTGTTTTGCTCCTTTTAAATTTAATTATTTTTGCTCGTGGCATTTTCTTAAATGATGAATATATTGATTTTTCTTTTAAAAAAGTTGCTTTAGAATTTTCTTCAATTTATTGTTTGGATTGTTAGGATTAAAAATATTAAAAAGTTAATATTTAATTTATTTATTTTATATTTATAATAAATTAAGTTGTCAAATGAAAAGAATTAATATTAAACTATTAATTATATATTTTTTAATTTTATTAATAAAATTATATATATACATAATAAAATTCATATTTTTAGTAACTTATTTTAATAAATGAACGTAATATATATATATATACTTAGCAATATTATATATTTTTGCATATTTTTTGTAAATATTTTAATAATTTTAAATAAAAACAATGAATTAAACACATCTATATATAATATTTAACTCTCACACCGTATATTACTAGATATGGTCTCTCTACAACCTTATATATGATAAAAAACAAAAAAACAAAATTTTGTTCTTATTGAGCTCAGATGTACAATTAGGGATGAAAAAAAAAACTATAAATTCGGTTTTTAACCGTTTAATTTCAAGGATATATTCGATTTTGGATAAAAATCGAACATAAAGGAGTAGGTACGGTTCGATCACGGTTATATTTAAAATTGTACCTACCTGTACCCAAAATTAATTATATTTATTTAAATAAATTATATATTAATTAGAATTTACTTGTTTTTAACTTAATATATAAACCTAATTTATCATATTACTCGTTACTCTCTCTGTGCTTCTATTTTTTCTTAATCTCACTCTCAGATTGCGCATCCATACTCTTAATTTCTCTCATTTTTCTTCCATCTAAAGATCTGCTTAGTTCTCTCATAGCGCTGCGTCGTCGCCAGCCGCATCCGCAGCTATAGTCGTCAATCGTCAGTTCCTGCGTCGTGTCATCACCATTCACAACGCCAACCGTTGTTGCTCATAATGCCGCTCAGTAACTATTTTGTTGACCTTATTCTGGTTCATTGTTTTTTGATGCTTTTATCTATGATTTTAAGATTGGAATCTTGTGCATATTACTATGAACAAGGTTTTGCTAATTGGAACAAGACATAGTACATATATTGGCAAACCAGTGGTGACAAACGTTGATGTGGATGCCATAGTTGAAGAGCAAGTAATTCATCACCTTGTGACTCATAAAAGATATGTGTTTGCATAGTCTGTCATCTTTATTTATTTCTTTGTTACCTTTGTGCTTTCCTGTAGGGATTGGATCAAAAGGTTGTTGTTTTCAAGTATAAGAAGAAGAAAAACTACAGGATAAATATTGGCCACATACAGGTATACTATACAATTTAATTTGTCTCCTCACAAAAAAAGATGTATGGGCATTGCAAAAAGAAAAAGATAAGTGACACAAAAATAAAATGGGTTGAAAATATAAAATATTGGGTCAAACTACTCACAATTTGAGAGAATATGTTGGAGAAAATGAAAGTTTTACAGAATGCATATTTTACAAAACAGAACTTATGACTTCTCACATAAAACATGAAAGTTGTAATTTACAGTTAGTTGTGTATCATCGTAGTAATGGAGGTTTGAGGTTTTAGCTTTAAACATCTCCACATATGTCGTCTAGTCCTGCTCCTTATGATTTGGTTTGGTTATGATTATGATCCAATTATGCAGCCACGTACCAGGATAAGGATCACTGACATTAGAGGCTATCAAGACTATCCAGCGACGACACTTGAATCATAGGCTTAATTAAGGAGGTTTGTGTGATGAAGATTTAAGTTTGAATATCTTGTGTAGCAAATTTTCTTTTTCGATTTTCTATATATAAAGTAGCATGATCTGTAGAGAAAATTCAGTATATGAAATAAAGCGACTACTCTGTTTTGTGTATGAACCTCCCTGTTGTGAGATTAGTGCTACTCTTTTATCGATTTATAATGTATATAGTAAAATCTTATTATCGATTCATATTGAATATGAAATATAGTATGATGATAATTTTTTTTATCATATCTTGTAGAGTTAGAGATTTGTGAAGAAGACATAGACTTTAAATATCATGACAAGTGAATATGTTGAAAATGTAACGTGAGATAATAGAAAGTATATGTATATATTTTTTATATATGAATTTAAATTTTGAAAGTTATTTTTTCAAAAAATTTCACCACAATCGTCTCAAGGAGTAAATGACATTGAACTTAATGTGGAGGTAACAAGTGGTGGAACTTCAAGTGCCGATCAACATACAAATGTTCCTCTCCTTACATCAACCTTTTCACCTAAAAATACACAAAGTCAACCATCAAATGAAAGTAGTGAGGGAGAAGATGGGAAGGCTAAATTAAAGTCTGAAACATGGGTTCATTTTGATAGGAAGAAAATTAATGGGATATGGAAGGCAATATGTAATTATTGTAGAAAATAGTTAGGAGGTGATACAACGAATGAGACATCTAATTTGAAAGCACATACAAAAGGTTGTTTATTCAAACGGCAAGAAAAAGGTATCATGTAATTATTGCAGGAAACAGTTAGGAGGTGATACAAGGAATGAGACATCTTATTTGAAAGCACATACAAAAGGTTGTCTATTCAAACGACAAGAAAGGGGTATCAGTCAATCATTGTTAAATCCTAACAAGAAAATGGATAGAATTGAATTAGGATATTGAAAGTTTGATTCTCAAGTTTCTCGTGATAAATGTGCAAAGATAATAATTCTACACGAGAATCCTCTTAGTATTGTTGAGCATCATAGATTTAGGGAGTATTCACATTCATTACAACCAATATGGAAGCCTATTTCTTGGACGAAAGTTAAGAGAGACATTATAAAGATTTATGATGTTGAGAAAAAATGATGGATATGTTTGAGAACATTAAAAGTCGTGTTGTAATCAGGAGTGATATGTGGAAGTTTGGAAATCAGAACAAAGGATTCATGGCTATAACTTGTCATTTCATTGATGACAATTGGTATTTGCATAGTAAAATAATAAGGTAATTTTTAAGTTTATTATTGAAATTTATACAATTCCTATTAAATATTTTTTTAGAGATTTGATATATTAAATGATTGTATATAACAATTTTATTGTTACTATATAATTTTTTGTAGGTTTATATATGTTCATGCTCCACACAATACTGCAGTTATTGGTCAAGAATTAATGAGTTGCTTTTTGGATTGGAACATTGATCGTAAGATTTCAACCTTAGCTTTAGATAAATTTTCTACTAATAATTCAATGCTACCCGATCTGTTAGATTCCTTAGATAGAACTTCAATGTTATTGTATGGAGATATTTTTCACATGCGTTATGCTGCTTACATATTAAACTTGGTAGTGAAAGATAGGTTAAATCTAATTTCTCAATGCATTGTTAAAGTTAGAGATAGTGTTGCATATTGGACAACAAGACAAAAGAGGGAGGAAAAATTTAAAAAAATTGCATCTCAAGAAATAAAGTCTTCTTATAAGAATTTATTTCTTGATTGTCAAACTTGTTGGAATTCTACTTTTTAATGCTTAAAAATGCATTGTTTTATGAGAAAGTGTTTCCTTGTTTAAAACAATTGGATAAAAATTATAATAGTCTTCTTGATGCATTGGATTGGAAAATGGCAAGTACAATTTGTGATAAGTTAGAAGTATTTTACAAGGTTACCGAATTGATTTATGGTTCCAACTATCCCACCATAAACATATTATTTCCTCATATTTGTGACATCAAATTGTCATTATATAATTGGATTAATGATGAGGGTGATTTGGTCAAGGGAATAGCTTCAAACATGCTTGTAAAATATGATAAGTATTGGCAAGAAGTTAATATTGTCATGGCTATAGGAGCTGTTTTGGATCCTACATTTAAGATGAATTATCTTGAATTCTATTTTCCAAGAATATACGGAGAGAGTGCCATTTTTTGAAATTGAAAAGGTGAGAAAAAAGTGTTATGATTTGATAAATATGTACCAAAATAAACGAATTTTAGAAGAGAGTCGACAAATAGAATTTTCAACACGTTCTAATACATCTCAAAGTTCAAAAGGTACTAGTGTTCTTAATCCTAGTGGTATAAATGAGTATAAACAATGGAAATCAATGCAAAATAAAGCTGGATCTTTGAAATCTGAGTTAGACTCTTATTTAGAGGAGGCTGATATAGAAATTTCGGATGAAGAGTTTGATATATTGTCTTGGTGGAAGTGTAATAAACATAAGTATCCAATAATGCATGATCACCACAGTTGCTTCAGAATCTGCATTTAACGCAAGTGGTAGAGTAGTGAGCAAACATCGTAGTAGACTCAAAGAAAACACATTGGAAGCTTTGATGTGCACTCAATATTGGTTATGGGCTAATATTCATAAACAATGTATAAGTCTATATATTTAATACATATACATATTATATTTTATTAACACTTATTTTATGTATTATATATTAATTATTTAATTGTGTATTCAAATATTTTATAATTTATTCAGATATGTTATCTCCTGGTTCATCCGCTTACACTATTAATATTGCAGAAGATGATGTTGAGGTAAAAAAATTACATTATTGATTAATCAATTTATTATTTTGGTTTATAAAAATGATTTTATATATTTTATTTTTGTAGTATACGTGTGTTGTTAATGGATAATTAGAAGAAAGAAGTTTTGATTCATTGTAATTGAAGTTTTCTTAAATTTATTTAATTAGTTTTTAATATTTGTATTAGTTTATAATATTTTATTTATATCTTGTGTTTCTTGTTTATATGTATTTAATTTTACCAAGATTCATAGAAATATATATTATTAAATGTTAATTCTTTTTTATCATAAATTCAAAATAACAAATTGAGATAACAAGTTCAATATCAATTATTTGTTTTAGGTGGATTGCATAGCTAAAACGAGCTCAATTGAATAGGATTTTGAAAAACGGTTTTTTTTTCGGTTTTTTTAATACCGTTATTGAATTAGAACGATTTTCGGGCGATTTCGGTGACATATTTTATAATTTGGTTTGAGAACGGTTATATTAAAATCCGTCCCCACCCATCCCTATGTACAATCGTTGTTGATACACTAACATTTAACTTAATTAATTTTATATGTGTAATATTAATATTACATTATCATCCTTATTTTTCATAAGTTTTAAATCAATAAACATTTAATTATTTTCTCACAATTATTTCAATCAAAATTATTTATCATTATATATCTACAATAAATAATATATAATGTCATATATACAATAGACTAATTCTTTCATCCATTTAAATATAATAAATTCATTATAACAAAATGTTAAATTTAATAAAGTACGAAAGACATTTTGTACATAGACAACTTTAATAAATATTTCATTTTTTTAAATATATTTAATGAATTTAAATTATTAAATTTTAAAAAAACATACTTAACATTCAAAAGATATATACTTAGCATTCAAAAGATATATAATTAGTCGAATAGTAATAACAGATACTTTTTTATAAAGTAAATGAATTCAAATTATGAACCTTATTTTTAGAAATTATACTATTTAAATTAAGTTTAATTTTTTTAGCTATGTAAATTATGAGAAAAATTATTTTGATGGTGTTTATAAAATAAATTCTATAAATGTTAAATTTATTAATTTTACTAATTTAGTAAGAGATTTTTTTATATTGTAAAATATTATTTATTACTACAATATTTATAAAAATAAAATAATTTTCAAAGTAAATTTTAAAATTTTAATAAAAAAATTTAATATAATATATAAGGGTTCTATTTAAAAGAAGAAGAAAATATTATTATTCTCAAAATAAATAATATTATTTGACGAAGATAAAGCAAATATAACTATATATATGTATGACTTATATTCTAAATTCTAAAATATTTTTTGTGTGTAAATGGCTTGTTTGGTTTTTCTTTAATTTATTATTATTGATTCTTACATGAATTTGTTTATTTAATATTTATATTATGTCTTATCAATAATCATCTTATTATTATTTTTAGGCTATTAGTTATATTTAATGAATCAATGTAATAAATATATTATTTTTATTTTGACTTATAATTTTTTCAGTTAGCATTTTACAGGAACTATTAAATAGCATTAGTAATTTTTAATGAATTTGTTGAATAACTTTAATTAAGGTTGATGAAGGTAGCATTTTAATTTATGAAATAATAAATATTATTGATATTATCGATAAAATTATTAATGGTATTTTTGATGATAAATTTAAAAATCAAGAAAATTTCCTTGAAAATAAACTTTTGCGAAATTTAATCCAGTATAAAGTAAATTTGAACCAAAAAATAAATATAAAGAGTAGTTCAACAAAAAAATTGCAAACTTACTTGTAAAGAATATTGTTGCATCGTGTATAAATATTCCTGGCTAAATCCTTCAATAATCGTAACTTTCTTATGAAAAAATATTAAACTTGTAATATCTGATAATTATAATATTAATAAAAATAAACACGAAGTTTTCCTTTTAGGCTTAAACGTATTATTAATTGTAAGGTTTAATGAAAACTTAAGTTATGTTTTATGCCTCGAATTGGTAAGTAAATTTGTTAAACAGTTTATCAAATTTAATGATTTTTGTTGTACTTAAAGGACTTTTATTTAATTTTTGTTTATTATGTTAACAAATATAACATAAAATGATACACATTAATTAAAATTAAATATCATGTTTTATTTTTTAAAATTTGTGTATAAAATCGATAGAAATACATAAATGTAACAAAATATAATCATTATAAACATTTTTTTAATAAATTAAAAGTTTTGAATAAATTTACAATTGATGATGACATAAAAAATAGTTTACCACACACTTTAATGGAATGTTTCTTGGGATTCCATTATGAAACCAAATACAAACGCTGTTAATTTGATAATAACGTATTATGTTTAAAAGAAACTCAATCAAAAGTTACAATAAAAAATACACTCAAATCAAATATGTAAAATTGTGTTTGTTGGCACATATAAGTGTGTAAGTATATTTCTTTCGAAATGGAAGCATAATAATTTGTATTTAAAATATTTTTTACTATAAATTTATTTTTATATTTGTATTACATTTTAAAAATAAATAAATCAAGATATATAATTTTATAATTAAAAAAATTAAACGAATTAAGTTAGTTATCTAATATTATTTAGACCCATATTCTCTGAATATATTATTTTTATATTTTATGATATAGTCTAAATTAAAAATTAAATACATAATTATATAAAAATTATACTATTAACATATTTGATATTACCTGACAAACTAAGAATATTTTTTCTATACAACACAAAAAATGATATAACAATATATAATAATTTATATTTTTAATCATTTTTATTCACTTATTTTTTAACAACACATACAAAATGATACATAAGAACTATACTCGTAACAAACTATGTCAAAAATGTTAAATATCATTCCATAGTTTTTCTTTCCAAAATCGCGTAGCACAAAGTTACAAACTGAAAACGACCACAAAATACCAACATGGAATATCGTATAATTAAAAAAGTAGATTCCGAAGGATATTATCTATTTAACATAGAGAGTATGGGTCCCACAGAAAATAACGAAAAGAAAAGACTCGGAAAGGGTAGAGTGTATCATTATTTTTGAAATATTGTTTTTACTAATCTTTCTCTCTACTTATTTAATATTTTTTTTTAAAATGTGATAATAATATGAAAATTATTGATTGATATCCAAACATGTGACGTAGTATTGATAAAATTTAAAATTAATTTTATAATTTTTTTAAAAAAATAAATAAGTTATAATTGATAATAAAAATATTTTAGAACAATAAATAATCATGTTAAAATAAAAGACACTTTATAATATTATTTATGTATTATAAATCTAAGGAATCTTAAAATTTTAATATATATAACAAATGATCATAAATCTAATAACTTAAATAATTTTAATGTTAAAATAAAATCATATAGAATTAGAATACTACCGTACCACTTTTATTATTAATGTTCATAAATATCGCGAAGATTGTTATTGTTTTATGAGGAATTAAATAAATCTGGTGATGCTTCTGTTTTGTCTGTGTGTGTCTTTTTCTTGTCCGTTTGATCTCCCTTTCGTCTCCAATCCTAACGGTTAATTTTTCCAGCCTGGACTTCTCCCTTCTCCTCTTCACTTCTTTGTTTTATTGTTATGAAGGTTATTTCTTCTCTCTTCTTCTTCAATCTTTTTTGTTCTCTTCCTCTTTCATGGAACTTCTCTGACCCTCAAGGTTCTATTTCTATCTCTATCTGTTTAATTCTATTTTACATGTTTGAGATTCGATTGTGTGTTTGTTGATGCTGAATTTGGGGCAGTGAAGCTTTGCTTGCTGGTGAATTTCGCACAAAGCATTATTTTAATGGGGAATGGCGATGATGGGTGTTGCATTTTCTCTCTGAATAGCTTGCAGATTGGGTAATATACTCAGAATCCCCTTTCTATATTCACTAAAACTCTCATGTTTCTTTAACATCAGGCCTTAGGTTAGTCTTACATTGAATAGGAAGTGGCGTTTTGTATTCTAATTGAGTAATTTAGTTCAAATTGTTTTCAATTCTATGATCTGGTTTAGGAATATCAATATTTCTATGCGCGTTGCTACTTGAAACAAGGTAATGGATGAATTCATTTGGCCATTTGAAGAAAACCAAAGATACCACTTATCAGAATTCAGGAATGTAAACCTGATTATTAGACAAGAATGGCTAAATAATTTGTTAGAAAATAGAAATCATACATCAAATGTAATGGACGGTGATTGCAAACATTAACATTTAACAGGGGTTCACATTGAAGCATCTGTCATTGAGCTACAAAATATCTCATATGCAGCATCTCTGTGCAAAATAAATGATAAAGAAAATAGGTAAGAGAACAATCTAGGCGTATTTTGTGTTGCTCTTGTTGGTTTATAGCAACCAATTTAACTGTTCTTATGAGCAAAAATTGGGGTAATGATATAAGGACTTCAGGAAGAAGTCGATTGCATAATCGTGGCTTATCTTTTGCATTTTTGCTCTAATTAGACATCAGTAGCTGGGCTTTAACTACATCAACAGCTGGATATGTTATTATATATCTAATCATATTCATCTTTAGTCATCAACCTACTTTTTTCTAGAGCTCTAATCATATTCATCTTTAGTAGCTAGACTAGATGTATAAAATTGGGCATGCTGATACTATATATGGAAAACTAAAATATTTCTGTTTATTGATTTTTTGGTGTCATTGATACTGTTATTCTAGAGTTCTTTCTTTTCTTCCTTACTAATCTCTTTTAATCCTTTCTAACGTGGTGCATTTTATGCTATGTACATGATTCCAGAGACTTGCAATCTTACCTTTCGGATCTTAGTCTCTTCCTGGCACTTGAGAGTAAGAAGTTTTATATCTTGGTGGACAACCGGCCATGGCTGAGAGACCTAGGTTCGCATCCAGCACACTTGTGGCAACTGATGGTTACCAAGGTTATTGTGAACATCTTGTTTATGCTTACGTAATATGTTTTTGGTTAATCACTAGATATAATTAAATTTGGTTCATTTCCAGTCAAGATTATCTCCCTTTGCAAACACTAAAGCACGGAAGAAGAGTAGGAAGGGTAAAGAGGCTTGTTCAAAACCTAGTACTAGTCAACCACACAAACATGCTAGATGGTTTTCATTAATTGATGCAGCTACATTGTCTCGAAAGAGAGTTTTGCTGCCTGTAAAGAAGCTGCGTAATTCATTGCTTTTAAGCAGTGAGTTGCACAGGACATTGTATGGTTTCATTGTATTTGAAGTTGCATGGAGTAATGTTCGAGGTATCAACTACTTGAATGAACTTCAGGTATCACTTCTACTTTTTTCAAGGCATGCTAGTGGATTGTCATGAGTATTATCATTTTCAATAATTTTGCTGCAATTTGCAGACTGATACCTCTTTGGCTATAGAGGCTAAATTCATACAAAGATGGGAATTTGATAGTATAGCTCAGGCTGCAAGCTCTTTAACTTCGTGGTTCTCTGGCACAACCTCTGAACAGTTGCAGTTGAGGGAGTATATGGATTTTGCCATAGGTAATCTTTCACCTTAATGATTCTGGATTACTGTGGAAGCAAGAAAAACAATCATGATGATTTTGTGATACACATAGGATTATTATGTTGTGATGGATACCGGAGAAAAATGTAATATTTAGATAGCGAGAGGAGGGTTTCTGTTCTATTTGTTTATTCATGTTCATGGTATAGCGACGTTAATGACAATGATCTATAATTATGCACATTGTTACAGTATCACAGTGACTGTGATAAAGGTATATCTTTCTCCCCATCGAAAAAAGGGTATTATCTTTCTCCCTGGATATTTGTGTTTCTTGAGCATTTGTTGCTTCCTATTCACCTTTATGATGCTCATAAGGTGCTTTTGTAAATTTTACTTTTGTAGTCTTGTGCAGTGTTTTATTAGTTGATATAGTCTTGTTTAGTTAGTCAGGTGTTGGATTTACTATATGCCCACAATGTGGGTGGAGATGCTGAAATATCTAACTTCTATTGAAATGAGTATCCATTGACAATTATTTTCAACTTTTCAGGAGAGGTCTTCTATGATGCTGAAGAAGATATATCAGTAACTCCTATATCTGGTGTTGAAAATATCAGTGATTATAATCCGTATGTTGAGGATGATTCTCTTCGCTTCCTTAGTACTAAGTTTACTATAAATTCTGCAACTGATGAAAATGACCCTGGTGAGCCACACACTCCACCGCCTCCAACTGGACCATATAAGAGAAGGAAAGTGATGAAGACCAGTGGTACTGGAGTTGAAGTAGACACATACTCCGAGGAAATAGGGAATACTGAGACCTGTTGCAGCAGAGGTTGTGAAAATAGAGTGGAAGCTACCCAGTACCGGGATGTTTTGCTTTTATTCAGGTTTAATGACCACGACCTTCCTTTTAAATTGAAGGATATAATCATGTCTGATTTGCGGTTGCTTACTCTGTTAGAAGCTGGGCTTCCATCTTGGGTTATCTTCCTTCAGTCATACCCAGGATTTTGCCATCTATATCGATCATGGATGTGCCCCTTGGCAAGAGCTTTGTATGTGATCATCTCATTCGTGACTGTTCTTATAGGATTTTATGATCTATACAAAAATGTCCCAGTCCTCAAGGCTACTGCATCGCGGTTGTGTGGTCCTCTCTTGGATTGGATAGAGACTTGGGAGATGGTATCAAGGATCAAATACTTGGGAACCATGCTTTTTCTACATAACTTTCAGAAGGCTGTCAATTGGTTTCTGACAATTAGAAGTACCACTGGATCTTTCTTTTCTGTTCTTACTCAACCACTAGCAGAGCCTCTTTTGGAATTTTTTGGGTTCCTCCTCCCAGCTTGGAATGGATTGATTAAAGTAGTAGAGGGCTTATTGTCAATTATTTGGATTCTAATAGGGTCTTCTTGTGGTTTCATTGAAAACCTAGTAGAGATATTACTTTTGCCTTTATGGTTCCTCCTTTCTGTTGTATGGCATATGGGTAAGTTACTGACACTATTTTTTGAGTTTTACTTATAATAGCACATAAATATACAAGTCTTGTCTTAACTACAATTTTAGCATCTATTTTGCAGCTATTTCAATTTTGTATCCTGTGTTTTGGATCCTTTGGGAAATACTCTATGCTCCTATACGCATGGTGTTGGCTTTATCCAATCTCGTAGCTTTTGTTTATACCTGCTTATATGAAATGATTGGAGAAATATGGGAGTTTATTAGTTACATATCTCGGCTTGCCTTAGCATCTGAGACAACAGTCAAGACATATGAAGCTTCCATGTGGCGTTCACTTTGGAACGACCTTTTCTCCCAGGTTGTTGATTGTGTAGTATTTTCTTTATTGATTTGTGTCATGGTTAAATCAGTGGTTTTGTTGATCAATATAATCCATATTTTACTTCAGGTTTTTCGTGCTGTCAAAAGTATATTATATGGTTTTGTTGCATTTTTTGCGGCTTGCAACCGCCATCGCCTTAGGTATGCTTTTAACTTTTTAGAATAGCACAGTTTTTTTTCTCGTTTTCATTTTAAATCTTCTTCTTTCTGGCATATAAGTTGCATATATGTAGTTTCTTTTCTTTTCTTTGTTTTTTCCTCTTTAGTAGAGACCTCGGAGGACATTACTGGACTTTATAATCATGTCTTAAATGAAACTTCCATGCAACCTAAGAACAGAGTCTAACAATAAACTAGTAGCTGGTTACTCATGTTTTAGTCATTGGTTCCCTGTAGTTAGGTGACTGGTGGTGGTAACTGGTAAGGTCGGCCCTATAGGCATTGGATTACCCTAACCCCTAACTAATTAGCATAATATAAGTCTCCCTTAGTTGATATCCAATGTGCCCACTTTCAGATGTACCAATGTTTTTAGTTTGATATGAAACTGGTAATTCAACTGAGTTGGATAGAGTGCAATGATCGACTTAATCAGTAGGACTTACCGAAAAATAAATTCATGCATGGAACAAAAGATCAGGTTCCTTTTCAGCAATTTAGGAAGGCAATGTGAAGTGAAAGAACTATTCAAATACAATAGCAAAAAAGACAGTTATTCAGATAAGTCTATAGGTCAGCTCTAAGTGCAAACAAGTTCAAATTAGGCTATAGAAGGCACATGCAGTCACTATATATGTCGACTCTGATAAAATAAATAAAACTATACCTGGATGTTTCCAAACAAATATACTATACTTGCTTTTATTTTTATTTTTTATGAGAACATTTGAACAGCTTTTACTAGATCTCTTATATCAGTCCATGCTCCATGATATCTTAATTCTTCCTTTCTTGTGGATCTAAGAGGGATAATTTCACTTATGCCATCAATTCCCAACAAATAAATTTATCAATTTTGAAGGATTTATGACAGAATTTTCACACTAAGAAACCCATTCTATTCTGAATTTTGGATTCCTCTGTCCCTTCTGTCGGAAGTATATGACTAGGACAGGAAAGTTAGTGGTGGAAGTTTAGAGGCTAGCTGAGAAAGATATAAAATTAAGGGATATAAAAACTACTTGCATGATGCATCGCACAAGTAGGTTCTAGCTTCTTTTGCATCACACAGAACAGAGAAACTCTTCTATTAAAAAATTCCACTCTATTGTTCCTTTCATTCATATTTGGAGATATTTAATTCATGGACGAAAGAGTTACATGAACCAAAGGCACATATACTAGGTTCATAAATATGAAACTTAAACATGCATGGGTTCATGAATCTCGATAGATTCATTAATTTACAAATTTAGTGTGCGAAGAGAGAAATTTAGTGCATAAAGTTTAGTAATGGATATTGGCAACATTATTTTTAGCGTTGGGCGTTGGCTGAAAAGTATCAATTTTTTCTATTTGTTTGAAACTTTCACCGCTCAATTTAAATGGGAGTTAGTTTTCTTTAGTTTATGCAGCGAGAAGTAATACTTGTTTATTAATTGTCATTTACTTTTTCTATGTATTAGATTCAAAAGTCCTAAAATAGTTCCCATCATCCCTGACCCATCCATCTTGCTAATGATTCTTTTTCATGTGTGATTGGGTACAGCATTTATAATCATGTACAGGAATTTATGCAAAGATTATTCTGTCGAACTCCACAATCATGGCATAACGATCAAACTCCAAGAGTAAGGCATGAAGATCCAAGACATAGAAGATCAAAATATGATACACATAATCTGGTTAGAACTCGACTATATGAATTTTCATACTCTGGCTCACGCACAATAATGCAGTACAAAATAGTGGTAGCTGTTCTTCCGTGTGAACACAATTTATTTGTCTCTTCAAACTTATTTGGTCAATCGAGTAATTATTATTATCATAATTTCTAATCCATTGAGTATCACATTTTAATTTTATGCTCTGCCGCAAATGACTGTCAATCATATTAGAAGCATAAGATATTGACGTTTAGTATTCAATGTGCATATAAGAAAATAACCCTTTTTTGTTTACTGTGGTTATGCAGCTAGAAGTAAGGAGGAAGCTTCACTAAATAAAGATCCACAGTTTTTAAGTCAAAATAAATTCAGAAGATACACCTTGGTCAGTGGCCCTAGTTTAAGACAAAAGAGTAGTTCTTAACAACTCAAAGAGAGTGTATTTCCGGGAGAAGAGAATGAAATAGTGTTCCACTTGTGTATACAGCGGCAACAAGTTGTCTTGAGTACTTTGCCAGACCTCTCCATTGGTTCGATTCTTTAATGTTTTCTATCCTTCATGGTTTAGTTATCCTTTTGTAAATAGCTTGTACAGGGGAATTTTTGAATGTCATGCGTCTGAATCTGAATGATTGAGTGGTTAGTCATGGCCAGATAAGAAGCCATTTGAAGTTTCTTCTTTTCTAGTTCACAGACAATCTCATGAATGTCATGAAGATTCAACTATCACAGTTTTTTGTCAAGGGCACAAGGAGTAACCGTAACTGCCATTATAAGCATCATGGTTTTATTGTATATATATAGAAAAATATTGTATTAGAAATTTTTAATATATAATTTAACATCAGTTAATATAGCATCATTTTTAAAATAGGAGTAAATAAGCTATTTATTGAAGTGTTTGGTATTTAACTTCACGATTTAAAAGATCAACTATTTAAAGGAGATTTTTTTTAGAAAAGTAGCGGTTCATGTTCATGTCACAGAATTCCCAAAAAGAGAGCTATCACATACTCTTATGCTAATCATACTAAATCAGAATACAAGATTATGAATGCAGATGATTATGATAAATTTGTATGTGCTGAAATTCTAGACAAACAAAAACATCCTACACTACATGATATGCATATTTGGAGAGTTAAACATGAAAAATCCATGCATGATTGACGGTGGAAGCAAAAATCATTACCCTAGAAGTTTTGTCATAAAACAATGCAAGGAAAAGATTTGTACTCCGTCTACAGAAGGCGGAATAACAAACAAGTAGTTAAGGTAAGAAATACGGATAATAGATGGGTTGTCTCTTATAACCCATACCTATTGTCAAGATATAACTGTCATGTTAACGTTGAGTTATGCTCATACATTTAGTTTGTCATAATAATTTTTAAAATGGAAGTGTTTTATTTTTCAAGATAATTATGACACGTGATATAATATAAGGAATATAAATGTAAATTTATGTGTATTAACCGATACTATCAATGAAACACACATAAAACGGTACTAAATTGATGTTTCAACAGTCATATGTCATAATCATATATTCCACCTTTCTCATTCCATGTTAGTTTAACAGGTTTAGATTCACAGAAAAAGAGTATTCTGCCCACTTGTTAATGAGAACAGAAAGTCTTTTAAAAAGTTGGAATCTAACCCTCCAATATCTAATTTGTGGAAGATCTTAAGTTTGAGCCATCAGCATATGATGAAAACACGAAGCATCCTCCAGTTTGGTGTAACATGCAATCAATCTCATCACCATTCTCCATCTCAAGCTGAGGCACACACAAGTCATATATACCAGGGTTACCAAAATATTCATCCATGTACCATGTGCATATATGAATCAATTAGTGTACCAGCATATCATTTTGTATGTTTTCTAAGGGATCGAAGGTGTGCACACAAATACAAGCAGCATGTGTGTGTGTGTGTGAGAGAGAGAGAGAGAGAGAGAGCTCATCTGGAGTTTGCCCGCGACCATCAAACAAGAATGCAATTGAACTAATATCAACAGATTGTTGATCACAATATGCGTTCATAAGCTTGTTCAGTTGAGTGAACTTCTTAATCATAAAAAAACTCCATTTCCATCCTATAATCAAATAAACAATAGTTAGATCCATAAGATAAAGAGGTGCATAGAGAAAACACCTATCACCTATGTTATATGAATTATTTTCAGACGCATTCGAGTCTCGTATCTAAGTGTTGAACACACATGTCTTTAAATTCTCTTTAAATTTTCACTAATTTGAAGTGTCGAATACACGCACCCATATCTATTGACATTAATAACTCACAGAAAATGACGATCCCATGTAACATGACTTATCACACTTTGTAATTATCTATACCAATGCTATATTTCTAGAAAGGTAATTAAGTGCTACAGGCTTCCCAGCTGCAGGTCAGACTTCGAAATTAACACATTAATGAAATTTTTTGCACAAAAGATCCTCCTCACGAAAGTAATAGAATACAGGAAAAAATAGTACTTTATATTTTATACAATAACATTGCTCAGCAAATGAAACAATGGGTAAACAGAAGAACACTCGCTCAATCAAAAATCCAAAGAATCCAGAAAAAAAACGTATTCATGAAAATGAACCACAATTCCTAGTAGAAAGCATATATATTCAGAAACTGTAAATTCCGAAAGAAGAAAAATTAAGGACCTGGTCTTTACCTTTCAGGTTGATGTGGTTCTGATCGTTGGGCTTCTTGTCCTCTTACGTTGGGTTTGTCACTGCTGACATCTTCTTCTTCCTCAAGCCTTGGACCTGGACGATTGAAGATCTGGTTTACGTTTCCTCTGGTTTATTTTATAGATATTTTGCTAATTTATAAAATTTACTTTAAATGTTATATGAAACCAACCAAAAGTAGAATAACAATAACCTCACCATTTTGTCATTGAAATTTAGAGAGCCAAATACAAATATATAATTATATTTTATTTTACAATTTAAATATATATATATATATATATATATTATTACATATGAATTATTATATGTATCAAATTATATTAAAATTCAATTTTTTTATTACAAATTTATGATATTAATTTTCTTAATATTTCTTAGTAGAACATGGAGATATGGATATTTTTTTTAGGGGGGAAATAGTAGTCTTTATCTACAATAATTGAGTTCATCTGAACTCAACCAAATAAATCCTCACTCCATAAGTCCCGACATATTTTATTGTGTTTAAACCTAAACCACTACTTTACACACATTTTTATATTTATAATATTTACAATTATTTTTAAAATCATATAAATAATTTAATTTTTTTATAATATTAATACGTGATATAATTTAAATAACATTAATATAATATAAAGTGAAGCTTTCAGATTAATGAGTTACAATGATTGCCGCAATTGAAGGCTTTTGACAGATAAGCACCACTACACTTATCCCCAACGATGGTAAGCATTATTGTCATTTTAATTGTTGTATTAAGCCATAAATAAAGTGAAGCTAGCTAGGCCACTTTATCACTAGAGATGTGAAGTCATACTTTGTACTCTGTCTCTTCATGTGATTTTCATCTAATTCTCTATGTATGTTCATCTAACACACTACTCTTCAATCTTAATTTCTATTATTAAAAGTAGGAAAGAGATTATTTATATATGTTACTCTCTCACACATGTCAACTAACTTCATCAACGTACTCTATATATATCAACCATTATTATTATTATTATATCTTGATTTGGCTTCTGCGTCTATTATTTCTCTTTCTCG
The DNA here is from genome assembly GCA_037013495.1 of Hippophae tibetana. Taxonomy (NCBI): domain Eukaryota; kingdom Viridiplantae; phylum Streptophyta; class Magnoliopsida; order Rosales; family Elaeagnaceae; genus Hippophae; species Hippophae tibetana. The sequence continues at coordinate 71,394,469 of CM072803.1, read as the reverse complement.
TGATCAGTATCACTAAGCTTTCATTTGTTCTTCTTTGTTGTTTGCAGCTTCATATTGAAGAATGTTTGAAGGTTCATCTCACTTGCAATCATTCTAAACTTTAAATTAAATTTATGAATTGAATACAACCTCTGCGCCTTCTACTACTTCCAAGTAAGTCAAATCTAACATAAATAATAATAAAAAAGTTAATTTAATATATTATTTAAATCGATTTGTTGTGATACACTAGATTTAAAAATTAATATAATTGGATAAAATCATTTAAAAAACGATTTTAATTATTAAAATTAAACTAAATCATTTGATTTATAAAATTGTTTGAATTTATCCAATATAATCTAATTTTTTCTTTTAATTCGATCCAATTTTTAGACATTCTTATTATCTATTATAAGTTTTTGAATAGAAAAGAAAAACTCTTTAATAGAAACATAAATAAATATTATTAATTAAAATATTTTGAGTTTTGAAAATGTGATTAATTTTTTTAATAAGTTATAAATAAATGAATTATCTATTAAAAAAGTACAATTCTTAATATTATATGTCATTTTAGTGTTTTGCTTAAATATTTTTTTCTAAAACCTAAAATGGTAGTAAAGTTACTTCAAATAAGGTTAAATTTATAAAAATAAAAATATCTATTTTATTTTCATTTTAAATTAAGAGGAGTATTAATTATATTAATGATATTATTTTTATTATTATAAATTTTTATAATGTTAAATTTTTTATTTTTAAAAAATAAAATATAAGGGAAGGGTATGAAAAAGCGAGGATGGACACCAAGACGAAGGATGAATGGATATTTTAGTGTTAGTGTGTTTTTATTAATGGATCTTACAATAATTAAAAACAACTATAAATAATAAAAGATTATATTATTGCTTTATACATTAAACTTATATCTTTATTTTAAAATATAATAATATTTTTAACAAGCATGCTCATATTTAGATTTTTGCAGGGGTGAGCTAGAAGGAAATGAGCGGTGAAGATCGAAAAAGACGCTGGGCGAGTATAAAGCAACGGATAAGATTAAAAGGAATTATGGGTTGTTGTGTAACCACCTGGAAGCCTACTATTTCTTCAACTTCAACGATTACAGAGAACCTCCAACTCCAACAATATACCACTGAGCCTGCGATGGTCAATGAAGTGGGCCCATCTCCGACACAAATAGCTCCAGGTATGAATTTGGCAATGGCATTAGCGGCTGAGCGTAGTTCGCAGAAGGCAAACATAGATTTGGGTCCCACTACAACAAGGCAATTTAAGTCCTTGATGAGATTGATCGAAGAGACGGATGGTGTGGATTGGAATAAGAGGAGAAAGAGAAATAATGAAGGAGGCGATGGTGATTGGGTGTGCTGCGTCTGCAGGGAAAGGAGTAAAGGTACGGCTTTTATTCCATGTGGTCACGCCTTTTGTAGGGTGTGTTCTAGGGAGTTGTGGGCTAATCAACATACTTGTGCTGTTTGTAACCGTCCGATCGTTGAGATCCTTGATATCTATTAAGATCTACATTTGTTTTTTGTTCTTTTGGGTATTCAAGCTTATAATAAAAAGTAGGGTGTGCCGTTTAATTCATATTGTTTATGAGTTTAGAATTAATTAATTTTTATTTGTAAAATGTATTATTTAATCATTTTTGATTGAGTTTTGCAATTATAACACAATTATTTTAATATTTTATACATTTTAAACATAAACAACTCAACTTTTCACATATTTTCTTCCCCAAAATGCATTTAGTGTTGTAGCTAATCTATTAGCTCTAAAATTATGAGTACAAATTAATCTCGAGGGATGCGACTCTAGATGCTTTTGGTTTTAACTTAAAAAAGAGTTACTTAGTCTCTATTTGAATTAATTTTTGCATTTATAGTTCTCTTAGCCTATAAATCCATTTTCACATTTTTTATATACTAATAATATGGAATGATATTTTAATTACAGATAATTAAAATCGTGATTATATATAAAAATTCTATAATTTTTTTTTCTAAAAATAAATGTAACTCATAAAACATAAGACATAAGACGATAATAATTATTACAATATCGAAACTATAATTAATCCAACATAAATTAATATTATTTTATATATATATATATATATATAATTAGGTATAAAAATATACTTTTAATAATAAAAAATATAATAATTAAAATAATTAGATTAAATTTTTTTATTCTTTTTTATTTTATATAAAAACTTGTACTAAATAATAAAAAATGAAAATTAATGACAATATTTTAAATAATATAGTAAAGTAAGAATTATGTTAATATTGAATTTTTAATAAAAAATATATTTTTTAAATAAATATTTAAAAATAAAAAATATGATTAAACTATAAGAAAAATGCTAATATTCATAATCAATAATTATTATTTAAATATACCTAAAATTAATAAAAAATAATTATGATTATTAAGTAATAATCTCTAACTATTCTACGCCGATTCCGAAGTAATTTAGGCTTATCTAACCGTTGCTAATATGTGCTGGTAAAATTGATGATAGCTAATTAGTTGGATTGAGTATATAAAATAAAATAAAACTAATAAACAGATACACGCATATATAAACAATTAATTATTCTTGATGATATCATAATTATTTAATCATATAAATAATGTAGTAATAAATATGGTGCCACATATCTGCTTTCAAATTCCTTTCCCCATTGGATGGTATAAAAAAACGGACAAGTTGTTACATTCTCGTCAAATTTGATAAATGCAACAATATGCATAAGTTGGACTTTATTCGTTACTTTTTGACACATCGTTCATAAAATATTGGTCATTGCCTAATAAATCTTCGGGCTCAAAAAGAATATAAATCCTACCGACAAAAAATAAAACTATAACAAAACTGCAAAAATCAATATGTAAAAAAACAAATGTCGAATTTTAAAGGTAAAATTAAGAGACAGGGTAAATTCGTGCGCTTAAAGTTTAAAAAATTAGAAGGGTTAAGATTAAAATTTACAATTTAGTGAATATCTATTAATAATCACTCAGTATCACTTAACACTTTAAATAATCGCATAATGGACATAAAAATGTAGGAAAAAATCTTTAAATTTCTTGTTAAACATTGATTTCTATTATTTTAAGTCAAGTATTCAAAATCTTCAATTGTGATAATAATATAATTTTGATTAGAGAAAAATATTGCATATCTATCAATTGGATCAAAAAAACTGATTTGATTAGAGAAATTATTTATTGCTTGAGTTTTATTTAATTTAAAGAACTTAACTTCTGATATCACGAGAAAAAAACACTATATATCTAACAACTAGATAAGAAAAATTGATAAGATTAGAGAAATGATATGTAATTTGAAGATTTTTTGTTGCTTAAATTTTGTTTAATTTAGAGAACCTAATATAATAACACGAAGAAAATGCTAAAAAATTGAAGTGTTCGATACAAAAAATAATACAAGAACAATAATAGATGAGAATTATGAAAATGATAATGATAAGAGAAATAAAATGATAAATAATATTATTTATTGATAATATTACAGCTTATAATTTGTAAATTTATTTATACTAATGTATTTTCTTACTAGCAAAGTAAATCAAGTTAGAAATTGTATGAAATACAAATTGCTAATGCACTACCCATTGTACTGTTTATTGTGATACAATTTTGTAACCACTTTGTTGCTATAGTCCATGTGCCTGTGTGAACCCATGTGCTTGCTAGTTTTCTATTACAAAACCCACACTTGCCACCTTAGCTTTAGTAGGAGCTAGAATATTTGAGTCTTGCTCATGCTTAGAGCTGGAGCACTTGAGTCTTGCTCATGCTTGTTATCTCCATTCGAAACTGGAGCACTAATGTGCCATTGCATTGGAGATCATATAAAGAAGAATAAAATAGCATTGGGTATAAAATTATTATTAATTGTTAGAGAAACAAAAAATTGACAGAATGAGATTAAGTTTGATGAGAATTAACAAAAATGTATGTCGTTAGTTTTAAATTTTTAATTTAATGTGTAAGTGTTAAAGTTTACTTATTATGATTTAAAAAAAAAACTATTTCAAGCTAAATAATTTAACTAATTTAATTTTAATTTAATTTAATTTAATTTCAGATTATACAATTTAAATTCTATTAATTGAATTCGATTCCATAAAATTAACTAAATCATAAATTATCATCTCTAATAATAAGTTATTGAAATTCCTGACTTTAAAGCACTTTTGTAATAAATTGACAATCGTGTGAAATCTTTGACTTGAAAATAACTGCCGAAGAAAATCGAACACAAGACAACAGTTTTGGTGGCTGAAAAAAAAAAGGGAAGGAAGAAATAAAAGAAAAGTAGGTAAGAAATACTGCTTTTAAAAAATACTTTTGGACGTGCACTTTTTAGCTTTAACTAACGACATTCCAGAAATCATTCTAATTCCGTCCTCTCTCTTTAATAAATACTTTATTTTTACAAAAAGTATATCTGAATTTTTTTTATCTTTTATATCCTCAAATTTTTTCAATATTATAAATTTTTTCAATTTTTTTATTAAATTTTTTCAATATTATAAAAATATTATTAATATATGTATAATTTATTATTAATTTTCATTAACTCATTATCGTTGATAATGTTTTGGTAATATTTATAAAAATTAATATTAAGAAAATAACCAAAAAAAATTTAATAATATTTTTATAATATTTAAAAAATCTAATAATATATAAAAAAATATTTAAAAAATCTAATAATATATAAATAATATTTTAAAAAATTAATAATATATAAATAATATTTAAAAAAATCGATAATATTTTTATAATCATTCTAAAATTTAGTAATAAAAAAATATATGTGCTCCTTGTTTTTTATTTTAACGTATAATTCCCAACTCTTAATTTTATATGTTTCCGTATTTGCCATCAATATTTCACAATACTTAAATATAAATTACTGAAAAATATATTTGTGTTTGTCCCGTGTCCACCGCTAGAACATAAAAGGATGCGCAAAATGATATAAGTGATATGTAGCCAAATCAAAGCATGCCGATGATGCGTAGAAATTTATGAACATACGTTTTAGTTTTACCTGCTGGACACAATTTTTTTTAAATAAAATATAACATTTATGACTCTTATATCTAAATTAGATATTATTTAAATTAAGTTTTAATTAATTAAATTCATTTAATAATAAAATTTAATTATTTAAATCAACTTGATATTATTAGTATGATTTTTATTATTCTAAACTTTAAAGTATTATTTTGTGTAATTTATTTTAATTTAAATATCCGAGTACGTGATTTCTATTAATTAAATAATATATAAATATAATAAATCGATTAATTCAAGTAGAAATTATAGGAAGAAAGTAGTTATATTTACTGACTGGAATAACCAAGATATCTCTAACCATGTCATGCATTATTGGATACTTATGTTTGTTACACTTCCACTAAGACAATATATCAAACTCTTCATCCAAAATTTCTACATCAGTCTCCTCTAAATAAGAGTCTAACTCAGATTTCAAAGATCTAACTTTATTTTGCATTAATTTTCATTGTTTATACTCATTTATACCACTAAGATTAAGAACATTAGTACCTTTTGAACTTTGAGATGTATTGGAGCGTGTTGAAAACTCCATCTGTCAATTCTCTTCTAAAATTCGTTTATTTCGGTACATATTTATTAAATCATAACACTTTCTTCTCATCTTTTCAATTTCAAAAATGACATTCTCTTCATATATTCTTGGAAAATAGAATTCGAGATAATTCATCTTAAACTTAGGATCCAAAACAACTCTTATAGCCATGACAATATTAACTTCTTGCCAATACTTATCAAATTTTACAAGCATGTTTGAAGCCATTCCCTTGACCAAATCATCCTCATCATTAATCCAATTATATAATGACAATTTGATGTCACAAATATGAGAAAATAACATGTTTATGGTGGGATAATTGGAACCATAAATCAATTTAGTAACCTTGTAAAATACTTCTAACTTATCACAAATTGTACTTGCCATTTTCCAATCCAATGCATTAGAAAGACTATTATAATTCTTATCCAATTGTTTTAAATGAGGAAATACTTTCTCATAAAACAATGCATTTTTAAGCATTAAAAAAGTAGAATTCCAACAAGTTTGACAATCAAGAGATAAATTTTTACAAGAAAACTTTATCTCTTGAGATGCAATTTTTTTAAAATTTTCCTCCCTCTTTTGTGTTACTTTCCAATATACAACAATATCTCTAACTTTAACAATGCAATGAGAAATTAGATTTAACTCATCTTTCACTACCAAGTTTAATATGTGAGTAGCACAACGCATGTGAAAAATATCTCTATATAATAACATTAAAGTTCTATCTAATGAATTTAACAGATCAGGTAACATTGAATCATTAGTAGAACAATTATCTAAAATTAAGGTTAAAATCTTACGATCAATGTTCAAATCCAAAAAACAACTCATTAATTCTTGATCAATAATTGCAACATTGTGTGGAGTAGGAACATATATAAACCTACAAAAAGTTATATACTAACAATAAAATTGTTATATATAATCATTTAATATATCAAATCTCTAAAACAATATTTCATAGGAATTGTTTAAGTTTCAATAATAAACTTAAAAAAATTCCTTATTATTTTACTATGCAAATACCAATCGTCATCAATGAAATGACAAGTTACAACCATAAATCTTTTGTTCTAATTTCCAGACTTCCACATATCACTCGTGATTGCAACACGACTTTTGCTGTTCTCTAACTTATCCATCATTTTTTCTCTCAACATCATAAATCTTATAATGTCTCTCTTTACTGTCGCCTGAGAAATAGGTTCCATATTGGTTGTAATGAATGTGAATACTCCCTAAATCCATGATGCTCAACAATACTAAGAAGATACTCGTGTAGAATTATCATCTTTGCACATTTATCACAAGAAACTTAAGAATCAACATTCCAATGTCCTAATTCAATTCTATCCCTTTTCTTGTTAGGATTTAGCAATGATTGAATGATACCCATTTCTTGCCGTTTGAATGGACAACCTTTTGTATGTGCTTTCAAATGAGATGTCCAATTCCTTGTATCACCTCCTAACCGTTTTCCGCAATATTTACATATTGCCTTCCATATCCTATTAATTTCTTCCTATCAAAATGAACCCATGCTTCAAACTTTAATTTAGCCTTCCCATCTTCTTCCTCACTATATTTATTTGATGGTTGACTTTGTGTATTTTCAGGTGAAGAGGTTGATGTAAGGACAAGAACATTTGTATGTTGATCGGCACTTGAAGTTCCACCACTTGTTACCTTCACATTCAGTTCAATGTCATTTACTCCTTCAGAGGATTGTGGTGAAAAATTCTAAAAAAATAACTTTCAAAGTTTAAATTCATATATAAAAAATATATACATATACTTTCTATTACCTCACGTTACCTTTTCAACATATTCACTTGTCATGATATTTAAAGTCTCTATATTCTTCACAAATCTCTAACTCTACAAGACATGATAAAAAATTATCATCATACTATATTCCATATTCAATATGAACCGATAATAAGATTTTACCATATACACTATGAATCGATAAAATAGTAGCACTAATCTCACAACATGGAGGTCCATACACAAAACAGAGTAGTCACTTTATTTCATATACATTATGAATCGAAAATACATTATCCAGATGACTTCAGACATTTAAATATGTTATGCCGAAACTGTTTTGAGTCTCTTGACTAAATCTATCAAAAGCACAAATCAAATAAGATTTTACCATGATCACTTAAAATGATATAATTTTTTGTGACAAAAACAGACTAGCCAATAGCCATGTTTCATAACAGGAAGGTCCATACATAAAACAGAGTAGTCAATTTATTCCATATACACTATGAATCGATAATACATTGTCCAGACTCTAGATGACTTCAGGCATTTAAATATATGTTAGATTTAACCATTTTTTCTCAAGAAGTATAGTAGCAAAAATATCATAGCAGTGAGATCAGCCATGTATCAACCATACATAAAACAGAGTAACCATGTATAAGCCAGACAACCACCAAGAGATCTGCTTCATATGAGAAAAGGAAACACTTACCTGATGAGACCACGGAGAAGAAGGGATAGCAAGCCGACGACTGGCGAAGACGCAACGACTGACGACGACACAACGAAGATTGACGAAGACGTTGGCAAATGGTGACTAGACTCGGCATCTCGACGACTAGCGAGAAAACTGGGAGAAACTGAGATTAAGAAAAAAAAGAGGCGAGAGAGTAATCAGTGACAAGTTAGGTTCTATATAATTTATTTAAATAAATATAATTAATTTCGAGTACGTACACGGTTTTGAATATAACCGTAACCGAACAATACACACTCTTTTATATTCGATTTTTACCGAAAACCGAACCTATTCTTGAAATTAAACGATTAAAAATCGAACCGTCGGTGCAGTTATCCGTAGATAACCGAACTCATGTTTTTTTTTGCCCATTCTTATCTTACGTATAACAAGACTTTGATTCTTTTTACAAATTTTAAATTTACATGTCCAACTTAATATCATAAATAAAATCAATACTTTAAATTTGGATGAGTTTTTTTCTATTTAATGTCTTTCTTATGAATTTATAAAATCTCAAATCACATCCCTATATCTCTATCTCTCCTCGTTTCTCTCTTCCACTTTTTCTCTCCATTTTAATAAGTATATATAAAGGAGAGAATCTTTTCTCTTTTATATAAACAATTTTTACATACTAAATGCTTGAATGGAACAGAAAAAATACCATTGAAGAAGATGGGACATTTTTTTCTATACAATATAGAATTCACACCTTATAGTTAGAATTTTAACCTTAAACTTTCCATATTCACATAGATTTTGTCTTTAAACCGAGTTGACAAAAATATATGACATTTAATTACTTTATTTTCGTTGAAAGAAATTAATTAATTAGTGCTTAAGAAACATCTTTTGCACGTGTATAGCACATCTGCAGCTTCAAGAAAGGTGTATTACAAGATATATCTATCATTAATCACATGCTTAATTTGTCCCGTCATTAATGTATGAAAAACGTTAAGATTCTCTACTCTAGAATTCATATATGGGTCCCGTCAGAAATCATAATTGATGGTACTATTAAGTTTACAATGAATTCGCAATGACGCCTAAAATATACACTTTTTCATCCAAACAACGTACTGTTACTATTCACTTGCTACGACTTAGTTTTACAAATGAATTAGATTATCATTTTCGTTAAACACCAGCAAATGTAATGTGATTTGAAACAAAAATTAAATAATTAGAAATATATCAACTCATACTCTAAGTGACACATGATCCTTCGTTACAATCAAATCATATATAAGAGACACATTGTTAAACCACGTATGCATACAATTTACGATTTGATTACTAAACTCATTAAACGACATACACTTAATTATAATCTCTCCAAAATAATTTCAACAATAGATATAAGTCACAGGATGAATTTTGGTAGACTTTAAATTCTTAAACGAGGATGAAAAATTAGAGAAATGATAAGGTATTTATAATAGTAATATTTTTCACCTCACCAGTCACCTTGTCACCACCTTGCTACCATATATGGCGAGGTCCTTAGTGAACTTGTTCTCAAGGTGTGTAAAACGTGATATTTTTTGTTTCTAAAAATGTCAACTAAAATCCACAAATACCTACACTCGAAATAAGCCAAAAACCACAAGAAACAACGTCGGATCACTCGCACACTTGCTCATCGAAAATTAACACTCTCAATCTAGCATACACATTACGAAAACCAACCCTGTAATGTATATAAACATGCTTGTATACAAATTGTACTAAACTATATACGTGTATGAATTATTGCTCTACAGTAACCAATTTTACACAGAGGAAGACAAATACACTAAGTAAAATAAAACAAACAACATGTTTTGTACACGTGAAGCCAATACACAGACACAAATACAACGTGACTTACATTCTCCCCCTTTGGCTTTCCATGTTAAAACATTGCATAATTAGGTACATATACCCACCAAACATGAGATTATCATGAAAATGTCCTATAGTTGTTTGTTCCCATGAACAACACAACAATACACACTAAAACTTAAAAAACACACATATATCAAGTGCATCTATCTTGTGTGCTCTATCCAACTTCATGAATAAAGTCATTGATTATGTTACTTTGAAACACGAGGTTCTCAACACAACTGCACCCAAAACATATGAAGCTCAACAACTTCACTTTACACATGTAACCTACACAATCAAAATAAATACATACCTCATGAAATGTATCGTGCAAAAATAGCGTGTAGTCAAACCACATACTATCGTGTTACCTCTACATAGGTACACATGGATAGATACAAACACAAGAAAACTACACAACTTCCCTAACTTCATGCAACACTTCCCCTAAATGTGTGCAATTCAGATAACAATATATAGTGCAACCCTACACACTTAGCGTATGGACAGACAACATGGAAAAACATATAATTATGCATTTAAACATCTTCCACTTTTTGAAATTGAAAGTCAAATAAACAACTCAAACTGAGGGAGATAAGGTATATAAATATGCTATAATCCTAACATTAATGCAACACAACATGTAAGTGATGAGACAAAATCGACATTGGGTTAGTAATACCAATTTTGCGGATACTTTGGTTTTATATTTGTAAAACTCTTGCAAGTACACGAATCATTTTATGAAAAATGACAAATATATTCCCAAGGTCAATCTAAGGAAGAAATGTATGTGGTTTTTAATTTATTATTCAAACTTTTAAAAACGAAATTAAATCCTAAATATCCTGTCATGATATTTTGATTTTTTGTATTTCCTAATCTAATAACATAAAAAAATAAATATACATATAAATTTAATAAACAATTATGCAAATTTTTATCATTCATAACAGTGAAGTATTTATGTATATAATAATTAAGTTAATTATACTTTCTCATATTATTTAGTTTATTAAAGATATAAATTGATATTTATTGATTCCTTTTTTTTATATATAAATACCATCTTTCGTGGGATTAGATATTTTTTATTAATTAAACAAATCAATTAAAATCTATGTTCGGGGTAGATAGTTAATTTGGTTAATTAAATAAATTCCTTTTTTCTAAGAGATTGAAAATGAACCATTTAAATGACACTTTTGGTGGGATTAGATATTTTAAACTTTATTCAAGGTGTCCAAATTAAACCTAAAAATTTAATTATCCGAGTACTAACTTTCAAGTTTTAAAACCATTACTGAAGATATGTTGTCAATACATTTTCGAATAATAGTGCTTATAAAAACTTTTGAAATAAAGTTTCACTCTAACTACTCGGCGATTGTATCAACAAATAAAATAACATTACTCTAAATTTGACTAGATAATTAAACCTTAAAATATAAAATACTTAATATAAAATCTTGAATAAAAACAAAATCAATTTATTTATAAAAATGTTTTACCTATTTAATATTTCACAAGCATAAAAACGTTATTATGATATCATATTTACAAACAGTCTGACCATGTTAAATTTAATCACAACAAAATTAAATATAACATATAAGAATAAAACATAAAAATAACTATAAATAATTTATTTTAAAATTATACATCACAAAATCCTTACAAAATTTTAATGTTAATTTTGTTTCTAAGAAACCTCCAAATGGATTTGCATTTCCATTTATTGAATCAAAAACTAAAAATTTACAAGAGAAGAACTTTAAAACTAAAAAAAATTAAGAAAGCTTTTGATAACTGTATTTTATACAGTTATATTCGTCTATTTTATTAATTATAATTGCTAGTTCTTTACATTTTTAGTTAATTTTTAATTAATTAAATTAATATTTAGTATTAGTTTTTAATAAATATATTTTTAAGAAAATTAATGAAATTTAATAAAACAAAAGGTACTTAATTGCAATTATAAAAAGCTTAAAATTTAATTTGAATTTAAAGTGGGTGAAATTGCGAACATCAAAAGATTAGAAATTAATTTGAATTAAATTTGTGGGTCAAAATGTAATTAATGAAAGTTGAATTTTTTTACGCAGGAGAAGGAGCCACTCGTGCCATTCACAACGCCCAACACCCACCGTTCGATCATCCAATCAATGGTCAAGATCTGGCGTGTGCATTCCAGATGCGACAAAAGAGAGTGGACTTGGTATTCTTGAAGCACGCGACTCGGTGCCGAGTGGGGCCCATCTACCGCGTAGGCTAGCATTTATGGTGGGATCCACGTGTCGGCTGCGTAAAAGTTTCTCCCAAGGTGCATCACTCACCATTGGATCAGTGGAACGGTCCGGATTTGAGCGCGTGAATCAAGCTGTCGTGCACCGAGTAGCTCGCCTACACTCCCGTGCGACGTGGTTCATCGCATCAGAGTGCGCCACCGCATCCCACCGATTAAGAAGCAGCCACGTGTTCCCTAAATCTTCCAACCAATCATATGACGACACATGGCATGTATTTGGTAAAATAAAAACACAGAAACGATGACCACTTACCAGCTCTTTCTGCGTCGCCACGTGTCGAAGCTAGTTGTCGTGCACTTCCAGCACGATAAGATCTTGTTCGACGTGGTCCAACTGTTCTCCATACGCCCGTTCTTCCCATCGAATGAAAGGCTGCCACGTGTCTCTTTATATCTTACAGCGAATAAAATGATGACACGTTGCATGCGTTTAAAGAAAAAAAAATCAGAAAAACGCAAAACGGTTTTCACGCGTGTTATTTCTTTTAATTCTTCCCATGTGTTTTCATCCCCCAATACATGTATTTTGATAAAAAAAATATTAATTGTATAGGGGGATATATTAGTTTTCAGTTTACATTTTACACCATTTTTTGGCACTTCAAATTTTAGTTAACAATTTTTATGTTGTATTTTCTTAGGACATAGAGAGAAAGAAGACAACGAAGAAGAAGGAAAGGGAATAAATTTATTTTTCATTGAGGAATCGTGAAATAGTTTCTCCTAATCTTTTTTTCTTTTAAATTTTATTTCTCTGAAATGTTTGATTGTTGTTGTGTTGTAATTTTAATTTCTGTTATGAACTAATTTATTTGTTCTAGGGTTGCAGTGTAGCTTAAATTATGAAACTTGAATGAATTATTTTTGAATGATTTATGGAACAATTTTAAGTTGTTTATTTTATATGTGCTTAATGCTTTTAATTATCGGGAGACTAATTAATTGATATGTGACACTTAAATAAACTTAGAAAAGAAATTTTTGTGTGTTGCTCGGTATAAAATAAGATATATATATATATATATATATAAGGGATAGGAATATACTTTTATTTTATGTGTAACTATTTGAGAACTTAGAACTTAATAAATCTGGTTGAATTTAATTCTCAAAGAAATATAGTGAATTATTTTAGCGATATGTGTTTGTATGGAGCTCGGAAGAGATATGTGGATAAATTAGGAGTTCTTGGTTAACAACTTAAAATACGAGAACATAAATCAAGAGAAAATAAAATATTCAAGTGGATTAATTTGGTGAAACTACAATCCTAGAATTTTCTTACAAACTGTTATAAAAATTAGTTAGTCAAACTGCATTAAATTATCGAATATTTGGATAAACTCAGGTTGAAATAATTTTAGTAATTAACAAACACTAGTAACAAATCTCCGTGGGAACGATATTTTACTTATCATATTATTACTTATGGTCGTGTATACTTGCACGATTTTATGTTCTTCAAAAGAGACAACACCTTTCTAGAGAGATAAAGCTACAAAGAAAGAAGAGTTGAGAAATTGTGTGATTTGAGATTAGGGGAGATGATATTTTTATGAGGAAAAGGCTAAAATAATATGAAAATATCTCAATAATTGGTATTGGACACGTTTAAATAGGTTGGCACGCATGTGAGGTGAGATTTACAACAGGACAAGAATTGTCGTGTGCTATATACGCGCGGTTTTTTTTCTTCATTTTTGTTGACTTTTTCTCAACATATTTGTTATGTATTGCCTCTAGTATTTTTCTTTGAGTCTTTAAATTATTTTTGAATGAAATACCTGAAAAACAATAAAAATACCCGTGATTTTGAAAAAAAAAATATAAAAATATGATAGAATCATATAAATATAAATCTATTTAATAAATTAAACTACATTAAATAATGATAATTTTAGTGCTTTTTAAGCATTCATCATTAAGATAATAAAACACAGTAAGAAGTACCACATGCTTCATGAGAAAAATATATAGATAAGCACCAAGCCACAGATAAGAAAACACATAGGTAGACATGTGAAACCAGAGATTCCATACAATGCATGCAACATGCATACTCAAATTCCTATTTATGCATGGTTTCTATAAAGTGATGACAAGGAGAAGAAAGCATCACATGAACAAAACATGAAAGAATAAAACTCATAAATAGGACATACAACAAAAAATAAAACAAACACATCACTTATCTTGACAAATTAGAGGGTCTGTAGAGGATAAATAATACATTCAACAAAAATATCCACATGTCCATTGATCAATGATAAATTTACGTAAGGGTATAACTAAATTTTTGATGATATACATTGTGTGTGAAATGCAAATTTTTTTTGCTCTATATGCCACTGTGATATGCTTATGCGAACCAAGTAAATCGAAATATAGACTCAGATTGAACCAAGCTTCATATGTCTACATTTAGTCTCTCTCTCCACTAATGTAAGTACCGACCTAGAAGAAACCAATATGTCTTTCAAAGTTTATAATGACAGGCTAAGGTATAGGTAGGGGAGAAAAGACATTTAGGCTTGAACACACCTTTGCTGATCCCATCAAATAGATAAGTTCAAATCCATGAAAAATAAATCCACTCAAATATGAGATAACAGTACACACAAAATAGATGTTTAAGCAATACTGCCTCATCATCTTTTCACTTTTTCTTTCCTTTTTCTTTTCTTCATCTTTCCTCCTAACTTTATTTTCACATAGACAAATCTCAGTGATTATTTTCCTTTTTCTTTTCTCAACTGTTCCCATTTTATTTTGATATATATTTAACATTTCATTATCACTTTTCTTTCTTTTTTCATTCGCGTTTCCTTTTTTTTATAGTAGATTTTAGAGCTTGTTAGAGAAATACAAATCATCAAAGCAGGAGATTCACACAAGTTTTTCAAAATAGCCATACAAATTCACAAAGATATGGCATGTGTAAAAGAAGATTTCATTTGAGATAAGACAAACAAGAAAAAATTAGTTGTACATGCTCTAACGAATTACATATGTCAAAATAACCATATTTCAATTCACGTCAAAAGCATGCCAAACATATATCAACATAATCCATCTAAAATTCATTTTGCATGCAATAGTAGTAGAGTCAAAAGTTAGCAGTCTCATGAAACACAGATAATAGGATTTCCAACAAAACACACAAGTTTAGTTAATTAAATTATTGTAAGTATGTCAAAAGTCCTACAAATAAGTAAAAACTATATATGACATACAATGCACAAAGCAAACCAAAGCATGTCCAAAAAAGAGTAACACATAAAAATACGAGTAAGAAAGACATCTCAGTTAATTTCAAAGTACTTGCACAATAAAATGATAAGAAGGTGAAATATATATAGGTAAAAGATGGATAGAAGTTACCTAGAGAATTAACATACAACATGCTAGGTGTAAGAAATGAATACCTAGTATAACAAATGTGAGGCATCAAAATGTCATGGCATAAGAATGATAGGACAGTAGAAAGATAATCCTACTACAATGACACTATATGATGATAATGTATGATGTGATGCTCATGCAAACATCCATAAAAGAATACATAGTAAGCAATGAAAAAAGCTAGTAACAAGTCAAATAAGAAAGCATAACATCAAGTAAAAAAATTAAAGCACTATATAAGATAATGAAACAAGAAGAAAGGTAAACAGAACATATGCAGAAAAAACAAGCATAAATTCATATACTAAAACTATCAATAAAGAGAAAATGAAAGTAAGTAATTCAACCCTAATAGATCACCCAAAAATAGTGATTAGTTGGTATCCTTCCATTTAAAGAATTTGATAGGGGAAATAAAACTTAAAGATATTCTTTAACATGTAAGCATAAGGTGTATATGGAACTCGTGATCTATTTGGTTTATAATTTTTACAAAATTTTGATGAGTGATCCATATAAGTAAGATGCGGCATGCTTTTGGAGCCAAATTTATTTCTTTTTTCTTTGTGCCTCAAGTGCATAATGCATCCTTCATAAACATGCTTAGATGAGCCACAATAGCTACATCCTAACAAGAAAGATGAGGAAGTATTACTTGAAGGAAAGGAAGAGAAAGAGTCATATTGACTTTCATACGAGGATGAGAAGTCAATTTTTAGTAGTGTAATCTCAAGTGCTCAAGTTCTCTATAATGGTAACAAGTGGGAATAGAAATAGGTAGAGGTAGTAGAAGTAGAAGTTAGCCTTAGGTGAAAGATTTACTTTGCAAGAGAAAACAGACTAAAATGACACACCCAACTTACCTTTGGATTTGTAGCACCAGACTTCAACTTTGGCTCTTGATCAATAGAATTAAAAAACTTAGGAGTAGTAGAAGTAGAAGTATAAATCCCTTCATTATACCCAATATCATGTTTATCACCAAATGACTTTGTATTACTCACAATTTCACTTAATTTATAGGAACTAAAATCATTTTGTTGGCAGTAGAGGAACATTGAGCCAATTCTTTTTCACTCATGTAGAGTTTACTTTTTATAATTATAATCAAATCTTTTTTTTCTTAAGGAAAGATTCCAAGTAAGCTGTTGAATTGTTGAGAATCCTAACTTTCTCATTTATATGTTCCACTTCAGTTTCTTTCTCAATGAGAGCATAAGTCAGATACTTATTGGCACTTTCAAGGATAGTTACATGCTTCTTCAATTGTTAAATTTTATCCTTTTGATAATTCGATATATCATGATTGACATACAAAGGAGTAGCTTTATCGGAGGTTGAAAACCTCAATTATTCTTTAAAGTATTTGCATCTTCTCTAGATTTGCGTCAAACTTTTCTTGCAAATATAAATGTCCCTTTTGAGTTATCTCACACCTGTTAGTGAGATCATGTTGTTGATCACCAGTTGAGGACTTCCTTTCCTCAAGTGTTTTCTTGAAAACACTTATCTCACATTCATTTTCATCTAGGCTTTTCAAAGCCTTTTTCTTAGCATTTTCTGATTTGATATGCTCCAATAAGAGTGCATTGTATGAATCAAGCAATTCATCAAACTTATCTTCATCGTCATCATTTTCAACTATAACCTCTTGAACTCCTGAGGTGGTAGTTTGAGGAACAATGACATTGCTTAAAGTAGAGAAAGCAATAAAATTAATGTCATCATCATCTTCACTACTAATACTATTGAAACAATAACCTCAGCTTTCATAGCATACTAGTTTGTGTGAATTTTTTTCTTAAAACACCTTCCAGCAATGTGACCTAGCTTCCCACATTTGAAGCATATGATTTTATTCAAGTGCTCTTTTCTTGGCTTCTCATATTCATTTTTTTAGTCTTCATCAACCTTAGTAGAATTTGAGGCTTTGGAACTTGATGTATCTCTTCCAATAAACTCATATATGGGTTTATTCTTTTTAAAGAATCTTGTAAATTCCTAGGCAAGAAAGGCTATTTACTCCTCATCGGAATTAGAATCACTATTATTGCAAATCATGGCACTAACATCTTTACTTTGATCATTTTCTTTGGTTATTTTGAGAGTCAAGCTCTTACCTTTCTTAGAGGCAATTTGTTCTTGTCTAAGTAACAGATGATGCAATTCGAAGACTTGCAAGTCACTAACTAGCTCATTCACAGAGAGCTCACCAGGTTTATACATTAACTCAAGTACAATAACTTTAGCAAGTCACTAACTTGCTAATAATGTTAGAGAATCGTACATAAAACTTGTCAAAAGTTTCATTCTCTTGCATGATATAGAGTTCAAAATCTCTATTTAATTTCAGAATTTTGGATCTCTTTACAATAGAAGTACCCTAATAAGGAGTCTTCAGAATGTCCCATGCTTGTTTTAAAGAAGTACAATTCTAAAGTCCCTTGCTTTTCCATTCATATTCCTTACTTTCATCTTTATTCCACTCAATCATGGGTTTAGAAATCATAAGGTTTTGGTTGGATGCATCCAACCATTCTCAATAAGGAACCACACACGATCTCTTTGAGACCACAAGAAGGCCTTTATTTATGATTTCCAATAGGCATAGTTCAACCTATTAAAAAGTGGAGGTTTATTGAATTACCTTATTCTCCTGACTCCATTAGAGAAAATGTATATGCAACATCGAAATGGTTAAGCCCTAAAGGGTGCACTCGCTCTAATACCAATTGAAAAAGTCCACGACCTGATACACGACCAGTGTAAGGAGATACATACTCGTAAATGACTTAGTCCTAAGTCCTACAAATAAGAGTATAAGCACTTATACAAATCATGTTGTAGAATAAAAGATAGTATACTATCAAAAAGTAGATAACTTGAATCATATATATTATATATCAAAGCAGAAATAAAGTAAACATAAGTGTTTTCTAATCAGAGTTTATGTTTCAATATGTTGCGACATATATACAACAAACTCAGAATATACTAGCTCAAAATGTGATCATGCATAACACTTTATATAACGGGATAAACATATATAAAGATCATATCTATATAGTAACATCCTTGAGTTACTTAAGGAAACCACTCTATGGCAAATATTTTACTAAAAAGTAAATAAGTTACAACACTAATAGACAGTAAAACTACTATTACCTCTATCAGCTAGGACCTCTGTCCAAAATACCTACTATTACTAATCACTTGATGCTTTTGTAACAACTTAGTTTAACACATTAACCAAGTTATCTTCTACAGCTAACACCATACAATGCGATATGATTAGATACACAAATCAAGTAACTGAAAGTGTATCAACCCACACTCTCAAGGGACACACAGTCCACCATTACAATCAAATCGTATACGGGAGATACACAGTTAAACCACGTACACACACAACCTACGATTTAATTATTAAACTTACTAAGTGACCCATACTCAAATATAGTATCTCCAAAATAATTTTGACAATAGATATAACTTAGAGTGAATTTTGGTAGAGTTTCAATTCTTAAATGAGGGGTGAGAAATAAGGGAAATGAAAATGGTATTTATATCACTCGCTACCACTTGTGGCAAAGTCCTTATTGACCTAGTTGGCAAGCTTGTTTGTGAAATGTGTAAAATGTGACATTTTTTGTTTCCAAAAATATCGAGTAAAATACACAAATATGTACACCCAAAATAAGCCAAAAACCACGAGGAACAACATCGAAAAGCAAGCGTGAAAACCAATAATCTCAACCTAGCATGCATATTACGAAAACCAATCTTATGGCATGTGTAAACATGCTTACATAAAAAGTGTACCTAACTATATGCATGTGTGAATTATTTATTCATAGTAATTAATCTTACACAAAAGAATACAATTATACTAAGTAAAATAAAACAGACATATAGACATAAGTGCAACGAGACTTACAAATATAATGAAATTTTTTACAATAAGAAAGAAAAATAAGTAAAGTTTTATTGTTATAGATTGAACAAAGTTAATGTTTGAACTAATTTTTGATTCCATGATATTATAAATCCAAACTTAAGAAATATTATAACATGATATACATTTATAAATAAAATATTTATATTTTAAATTAAAAGATGATAAAATATTTTATGTTACATGTTGTAGACCTCTATTAGTAGTACTCATGATTTAGTCTTCAATTATTACACTTTGTTTTTCTTATAAAAATAAGTGGTTAGGATGAACGGTTCTACTAAGTAAAAATATCAATATTTCATGTACCATTCTCCCATGAAAGATATGCATGTAAATTATTTTGAATCAATTTTTTTTATTTCATTTTGACTTATCATTACATGTATAACTAATAATAAATATAAATGTGAAAATAAATACCTAAAAAATTAATAAAATAGCAAAAGATTAACACACAAAAATAGAAAATAAAAATGTATTAATTTAACTAAACATTTTAAAAATAGTTCAACCAACACTACATCTAAATATAGAGATGAGATGATAAAAGTTGGATTTTATTTGGCATGTGGTAACTTTGAAAAATAACACATTAAACATATTAAATAAAACGACTTAGTTTACATCTACGAGGGATGTGACCATTTTTGGCCTTGTTAAGAGACTGTCTTGACTTTATTTTAAATTTAACAATAGTAAGTTATGGAAATTTTAGCTGACTAATTACCCAATTTAATTAGGGTATGAAATTAGCTTTGAGTAAATTTGATAGCATGATCTGGATATGAATGAGGAATGTTTAGTTATTTATCTAGATTATAATTTTTTTATATATAAAGGTATTTATCTCATGTAACATAAATAATTATTATATTTTATAAGTTAATTATCTTAAGTTTTATTAATAAATTATTAGTAGTTAAAATATTAATAATTATCTAGATTATAATTATTTGTATTTTTTTTATAAAATTATTTATCTTAAACAATATTAAGCAATAAAGTTCTAGTTGAGACACGTGTTGTAATTTAATAGGGAGATGAGTGTTTTGTTAGTATAACAAAAATGCAAGGTGTAACATGTTATATATATACACGAAAATAACAACTTAGACTATTCATTTTTTTTCCTTTTTCTTCTTCTCTCTTATCTGAATATGTTATTGTTCAAGTTCTTCTATAGTATCAGAGCTTCCTTCTCGGAGATTCATTTTGTTCTTGTAAATTTTTTATTTGAATATTTGTTATGTTCGCTACAACTGTTCTTTTGTCTTCTACGAAGATATGGCATCTTCGATGCCTATTGATATACTTGTAAGAGATCAACCTGATAATCAAGAATTACTAACAAAGTATTTGGCTCAATTAGAGGTAACAATTCTTCCAAAAAATTCCTTAGAGTCAAGCTTTTTAGAAACAAATTTCTTGTTTTGAAAGAGCATATGATTATCCTAATCACTACTTACAGTATGAAAGCTTACATTAATGGTAAAATAGTTCAACCTAAAATATTTCTTGAAGGTTTCACAAAACTGAATCCAACACATGCTCTCTAGTCTCGTGATAATGGAGTGATAAAGAGTAAGATTTATGCCTCTATTTCAGAATCAATGCCTAAAAATGTTTTTGAAAATAATGATGCCTTTAATATGTAGCAGAGTCTTGAGCGAAGTTTTGTTTTGAGTTCTAAGACACAAATTATGGAAATAAAACTACAGTTACAGACAACAAGGAAGGATAATCTTTGTGTTCTTGATTATTTTGAAAAAAATTAAAGCATTAGGTGATGAACTCTTTGCAATTGGTAGACTAATGGATGACCAAGAATTGTTGATATTGATTTTGGGAAGTTTAGGAACAATATTTAATCCATGTGTTTTCTTATTGAACCGTGGAGATATTAGTCTTGAACAAGAAATGTTTGGATTGCTACCTTATAAGAATCTCCTCATGCAATCAGATAAGACTAAAGAGATGCAAGTTTATCAGGTAAATTACCCGAATGCAAGTCGAGGTAATAACAAGAAACATAGTAACTTTAATAAGTCTTTCACGGGTTCTCATAATGAGAATACAAGTGATAACTTTGGTCCTGATTATGGGGGTCATACTGATGCTCGTGATCATGGTAAGAACAATATACAGTGTCAATTTTGTTCCAAGATTGGACATATAGTATCTTTTTACTACATTCTAAGAAAACTTCTTGGAGGTTTCAAAGGGAATAATAAGACACAAGGTGGAGGTTATGGTTAGGATTTAGCCTTTGTTGCAAATATAGATTCTAATGATGACAATAATAGTAGTTCTTGGGTGCTTGATAATGGTGCTAGTCATCACATTACTTATGATGTTTCAAGTCTCTTAAATGTTCCCTAATTTCTTGGCTCAGATAGAGATGCTATAGGAAATTAAGGTAAGCTATCTATTACACATATTGGAATGGCTAAGTTGTTTACCTATGATAATAACTCTTTGATATTGAGAAATGTTTTGCTTCTCATATTTCTAAAAATTTAGTTTTTGTGAATAAGTTGTGCAAAGACAATGAGGTGTTTGTTGAAATTTACAATAATTATTTTCTTGCCAAGGACATTCATTTGAAGAGGGTTCTCCTTCCTTCTTCGAGAACTTATTGAGAATGGATTGTATTAATTGGTGCTTAATGGTGGAGTCACAAATTCAAGGACTCACATGGAATTTCTTGCTCAAAATTCTATATGGCATGATTGTCTAGCATATGTTTCTGATTTTAAATTGAATGAGGCACTTAGTAGCCACGGTATAAGCAAGGTAACATATGTAAATAAGATAAGAAGGACATTCATTTGAAAAAGGTTCTTCTTCCCTCTTTGAGGAGAGAATGGATTGTATGAATTGGTGCCTAATGGTGGAGTCATAAATTCATGGACTCACATGGCATTGCTTGCTCAAAATTCTATATGGTATGATTGTCTAGCATATGTTTATGATTTTACATTGAATGAGGCACTTAGTAGCCATGGTATAAGCAAGGAAGCATATGTAAATAAGATAAGTTCTTAGACAACTTACACTTTAGCTAAAACCCATATGTTACCGCTCATTTCTTCACATAAAAATACTGCTTTAACTTTTGAAATTCTATATTTTGACATTTAGGGGCCTTTTACACAACTTAGTGCAAATAGTGATCGATATTTCTTGTTAATTGTTGATGATTACACTCAATTATCATGGATTTATTTTTTATAATCAAGAGATCAGACTGTCTCAATTTTCTTAAAGTTCAAACAAATGTTAGAGTGTTAATTTAATACAAAAATCAAGCAAGTTCAAAGTTATGGTGCTGCATAATTTCTTGAAAACTATGAAGTGTTGTATCATTTAACGTGTCCTCACACTTCATCTTAGAATGGCATGGTTGAGTCAAGACATAAACAAGTTGTAAATTTAGGACTTTCTTTATTGTTTAAATCATAGATTCCCCTAAAGTATTGGCCATACTCTTTTAGGACTACTGTTTTTACTCTAAATAGAGTACCTAAAAAATTTCTTAATTTCTCTTTACCTTATGCAAAAATTTTCAAACGTGAACCAAATTTCTCATTTTTAAGAGTGTTTGGAAGCATGTGTTTTCCTTGCTTAAGGCCTTTTAATAAAAATAAATTACTGGCACGTTATATAGTTTATAACTTTTTGGGTTATGCATCTAATTAGAGGGGATACTTGTGCTTGGATATAAGTACAGACAAGCTAATCAATAGTAGACATGTTCTTTTTAGTGAAATTGAACTTCCTTTCTCTATTTGTAAGTTTGATATTCAATCTGGATTACTAATTTTGTGGTGTTAGATTTGCACATACCTTTCTGGTTGTCATCTACTTTCTAAAAAAATGATGATATTTAACCTAGGACTTTATCTGTTCCATTAGCTTTTACACCACAACTTCTAATTTATCTTCATCAATGCTTGATAGTTCTAATGATATCACATCAACTTATGCAATTGACTAGCCTTTATCACCAGTGTCCTCTTTTCAGCCTTTGGCTTCTAGGGTAAGACATATTTCTAGTGCAAGACATACCTTGTTTCAGCATGTAGATTCTTCTACATCATATAGTTCATTACAAACACATAGTTCATCACAAAATTGTGGATTCTAGTTTGTCTTCACAAATTTCTCATCTACCTACCATAAATTTAGAGGTTGTGCTTCCTCTTGCACCTGTTGGGAACAATAATTCTATGCTGACTCGCTCTAAGATAGGTAATGCTAAACCTAAAGCCTTTCATGTCGTTGCTTTTCTTCTCACTACATTAAAGAATTTTAAAGAAGCTATTAAGGTTCCTAAATGGTATGTAGCCGTGCAACATGAGTATAATACTTTAGTTCATAATCAAAATTGGGTTCTTTTTTATCCATCTTCTCATACCAAGGTCATTAGGAAACTCATGGCATGGACTTTACCGAAATGTTTAGTCCAATGGGGAAACTTACCCCAGTTGGAGTCACTCTTTCTATTGCTTTGCATTTTGGTTGGCACATCAGGCAACTGGATATGAATAAATGTTCTTAATGGTGATCTTGAAGATATGAATAACTTTTCTTAATGGTGATCTTGAAGAACAAGTATATATGAGACAACCACCTAGTTTTGAAGATTTTGGTCATCTCGATAAGGTATTTTTTTTTAAAAAGGTTTTGTATAGTTTAAAACAAGTCCCCATGGCTTGGTTTCACAAATTGCAAGAATGGTTATTAGGTTGAGGTTTAATTGGTACTCGTAATGACTCTAGTCTCATTGTCAAACAAGTTGATGGCCATGTTATATTCATGTTGGTGTATATGGATGATGTTGTGTTCATAAGTTCTAGCGAATTACAACAATTTATTAATGCTTTGCATAAGTAGTTTGCTTTGAAAGACATGGGGCCTTGAGTTACTTTTTGGGTTTGGAGGTGTCTTTTAATTCTGAGGGACTTCATATATGTCAAACTAAATATGTTCATAAGCTATGTCTCAATTTGGTTTGCTTTCATCCAAACTTGCTCTCACCCCTATAGCTTTAGGGGAGTATTGAGTAGAAGTGATGGTATTATGTTGGATGATACTTCTACTTATAGAATTATGATTCATGCTTTGCAACATTGCATGGTGACATGCCTTTATATAATTTTTGCTGTTAGTAAACTTTATCAGTTTCTAAGTTCATCTACTGATGTACATTTAAAAGCTATAAAGAAGGTGTTATGTTATTTAAAGGGTACTGTGAATTGTGGGGTTAGGTTAATGAACACAACTGAATTGGATCTGTTATGTTACACAGATGCTGATTGGGAGAACCGTCATGATGATAGGCATAATACAAGTGGTTATTGTACATTTTTGGGTGGAAACTTGATAAGTGGTCATCTTCAAAATAGAAGGTAGTATCATATACATATGTAGAGTCAGAATATTGTGCTTTGATAGGTGGAACTGCTGAAATAATTTGGATATAAACATTACTTAAAGAAATTGGAATAGAGCTTGTTGGTAGAACTGAATTGATGTGTGATAATATTAGCATTCAATACATTGCAAGAAAGCTTGTACACATGCAAGGACTAAACATATTGTGATAGATTTACATTTTGTTAGAGATCTTGTATTACAAAAGAAATTAGATATAGAATATTGTAAATCTAGTCCTAATTATTTGAATTGTAGAAGTAAACTTATGACTCTAAATATACCATAAGTTTGAAGGAGAGTATTATGCAATGTAGTTATAGTTGAGACACGTTATAATTTAATAGGGAGATAATTTTCCTGTTAATGTAACAAAAATGCAAGGTGTGTACTATGTAGTAGGTTCTATATATACCTATATACAATACGCGAAAATAACAACTTGGACTATTTATTTTCTTCCTTTTTTTCTTCTTTATCTTTAAATATATTCTTGTTCAAGTTTCTCTAATTAGCATAAATAATTATCATGTTTTTTAGTGTTTGAAATTTTACGTTTTATCAATTAAATAGTATAAGTTAATTGAAAATATTGACATCTTTTAGATTACAATTACTTATTTATACAAAATTATTTATCTTATATAATATATACAATTTTTTTTATTATCTTAAGTTTTAGTTTTTTATCAATTAAATAATAAATTAACACGCATATGTCATATGAGTTTGATTAGTATAATTATATAATATATATAATATATATATTGGTTTATTGGGCATTTAAAATGTGAAGAGTATAGAGAGATTAGAAGAAAGAATGATTTAATGTTGTATTGATTGTTTTAGAATGTACATAGAGAACCTTATTTATAGGGTTGTAACAAGTGTAGTACAAGTGAAATAGTGTAAATGTAGTACAAGTGAAATAATACAAGTGTAGTACAAGTGAAATATAAGTGAATTACAATATCAAATATAACTTAGCATCCGCCCTCAAACTCAAGGAGAAAGAGAAACAATCAACTTGAGTTTGGAAACTAATTCTTGAAATCTACCTGGTAGATGAGATTTGGTAAAAATGTCAGTTGTTTGATCTGTGGAGGATATTGATTTGAGACAAACAATGTCTTGAAGAACATATTGACGAACAAAATGACAATCAATCTCGATATGTTTTATTCGTTCAGAAAATACATTATTGTGAGTAATCTGAATAGCACTATGATTGTCACAATATAGGATAGTTGTAGTTGATTGGAGAACACCCATATCAGCAAGTAACCAAAGGAGCCAAAAAAGTTCTTGAGCGGTGTCAGCAAGAGCACGATATTCAGCTTCAGTGCTGGATCGAGAAGTGAGGGATTGTTTCTTGCTTCACCAAGATATGAGAAAGTTTCCAAGAAAGAAACAATATCCAATGGTAGAACGATGATCAATTGGGTCACCTGCCCAATCAGCATCAGAGTAGGCGAAAAGAAAAAGATTAGACTTGTTGGAGAAGTGGAGACCACAAAACATGGTGTCTTTGATGTAGCGGAGCAGACATGAATTGACTAACCAGATAAACAACATAGGCAATGTCAGGATGAGTGACTGTGAGATAAACAAGACTGCCTACTAGTTGTCTGTATAATGTGGCATCTGAGAGAATAGTACCATCTAATGGAGTAAGTTTGACATTGGTTTCTAGAGGTGTTAATGTAGTTTTGCAATTAGTAGGGCCAACCCGATTAAGATTATCGGAAGAGTACTGTGCTTGAGAGAGATAATATCCTTGAGAATCATATGAGATTTTTAGGCCTAAGAAGTAGTGGAGACGACCAAGGTCTTTCATTTCATATTGATGACTCAGAAACCGCTTGAGATCAATAATTTCATTAGAGTCATTCCCTGTTATGATCATATCATCTACATAAATGAGTAGAAGTGTTACACCAGTGGGAGTCTTTCGAATAAAGACCCCGGAGTCATAAGAACTAGAAGTGAAGCCAAAGTCAGTAAGTGTAGAGCTGAATTTGGCAAACCAAGCCCGAGGAGCTTGTTTGAGGCCATAGAAAGCACGACGAAGTCTGTATACTTGATGAGGTGAGTGAGTGTATCCAGGAAGAGGTTTCATATAAAATTCCTCAGTTATGTCTCTATTGAGAAAATCATTTTTGACATCCATTTGAAACATGTTCCAATTTCGAGCAGCAGTAAAAAGAATGATACTTTGAACAGAGGTGAGGCGAGCTACAGGTGAAAAAGTTTCTCCATAGTCGATTCCATATTATTGTGTAAAACCCTTTTGCAACCAAATAAGCTTTATATCATTTCACATACCCATCTAAATGAGTTTTGATTTTGAAAATTCACTTACAACCAATCAGAGATTTATTAGATGGAAGATCAACAATATCACATGTATGTGTTTTTATTAATGCATGTAATTCATCTGTCATAGCTTGCTGCCAATGAGGGTTAGAACTAGCTTCTCTATAGTTTTGGGGTTCATGATGAGACAAAATAGTAGAGAACATTGGTAATCACGAAGATGAAAAGGAAGACTACTTACACGAGTAGAACGACGAAGTGATGAATCTGGACAATAAGGTAGTTAGTCTTCAGAAGATGTTGTTATGGTAGGATCAGCAGAAGGAGCAAACACATCAGGAGAAGTCGTAGTAGACGATGGTGAGGGTAATGTAGCAATGTCAGAGGAAATAAATCAATAGTTGGGTCATTAAAAAATGAGAGTGAGGTAAGAGATAAGACATGAAATGAGGAAATAGAGGAAAACATTTTATATTCCCAAAAGATGACATGACGAGAGATGCACAATCGTTTAGAGATAGGATCCCAACAATGATAGCCTTTGTGTTCTATTCCATACCCTAAGAAACAACAAATATGAGCACGAGGTTCTAATTTATTATGTTCATGAGGGTGAAGAACAAAACAGGCACAACCAAACACTTTGAGGAGTTCATAAGATGGAGAAATACTATAGAGACACTCATAAGAGGATTGATTGTGAATAATAGGCATAAGAACACGATTGATGGTATAAACAGCCGTAAGAGCTGCTTCACCCCAAAAGCGTTCAGGATAAGAACTAGAAATGAGTAGAGTGTGAACAGTATTAAGAATATGTCTGTGTTTTCGCTCAACTCTTCCATTTTGTTTAGATGTGTCAGGACAAGAATATTGAGAAAGAGTCCCATTTTTTCGAAGAAAATTTAAAAAAATTGTTTCTTTATATTCCATAGCATTATCAGCTCTAAGTACTTTGATATTTTGAGAAAATTGGGTTTTAACCATTTGGGCAAAATCATAATAAATTTTGGGTAATTCAAATCTTTGTTTCATGAGAAAAATCCATGTGAATCTTGAATAATCATCAATAAAAATGACAAAGTAAACACATCCCCCCATAATAGAATATGGGGATGGACCCCAAACATCAGAATGAATTAAGTCAAAAGGGAAGATAGAAGTAGAATCACTTTTATTAAAACATAAAGCATGTTCTTTTCCCAATTGATAAGGCAAACAATTTACATTATTAGAAATAGAAACAAATCCTAATTTACTAGAAGATGCTAAGGGACGAAGACGTCCTATAGAGGTATGGCCTAGACGAACATGCCATAGGTTGTAGGAGTAATAGAAGTAGCAACATAAGTATGAAGAGAATTGGGTAGATGAAGGTCGATAAGTTCAAATAATCGTCCAACCTTACGGCCTATCTTAAGGATCTGTCCTGTCTGTGGATCCTGCACATGACAACCAAAAGAGGAAAAAGTAATAGTAAGACCAAGTTCACATAATTGACCAATAGAGATAAGATTTAGAGTAATGTTGGGAATATGAAAGGTGTCAAAAAGTGATATAGAAGATGTGGAAACTTGTCCTACAACATTAACATGCATATGTGAACCATTGGCAGTTTGAATTAAAGGTTTGGAGATGAAAGATTGTGTGGGAGAGAAGATGTGAGTATCATGAGTCATATGGTTACAACAAGCAGAATCAAAATATCATAAATATTTACCTGATGCGAGAGACAAGGCAGTAGGAGAAGGATTACTAGATTGTGAGAGAATATGTTTAAAAAGACCTTCAAGTTCTTGAGTAGAGAAGGTAAATTTGTCATGATTATCCTCAGAAACAACAGTAGTGATAGATGAGTTACTATTTTTACCCGAAGCATGTTGAGAGGGATTGTGATAGGAATTCCATGAGGAATGCTGAGAGGGATTCTGTGAGGAATGCTGAGAGGGATTTTGTGAGGAATGCTGTGAGGGACTCCGTGAGGAATGCTGAGAGGGATTCCGAAAGCAATCTCTGTTAAATTGTCCTGGACCCTTCTTGTGACAATATATACATACTCGAATGCGACATGTAAGAAGCCTATGATTGGGGTTGTGACAGTAGGTGCAGCCTTGATGTTTGAAGTCCTCTTTAGAACTTCCTTTAGGACGATAAAAGGGGGTGGCAAGAACAGAATCTGTATGATGAACTTTGAAAACCCCCATCCGAGTTTCTTCAGAGCGAAGCTCGGTCACAGCAGTATCTAAGGATGGAAAAGGACTCCGATGGAGTAAGGAAGCCCGAACAGGTTCAAATCGATCATGGAGAGCCATAAGAAAAATAACAAGACGCTGGTGATTACGGTAAATTGCAAACATCTCAGCATCAATCTTGTTCGTCCAAGTTGGTTCAGAGAGAGCGAGTTGATCCCGAATAGTATGCATTTCAGAGAGAAATTGGTTAATGGTTTGATCAGCCCTTTGGCGTTTGGTATGAAGAGTTGTTAGAAGTTGATATTGGTTGGCCAAATCTGTTGTAGTGAAGCGAGCCTCAAGAAATTCCCAAACTTCTTTGGCAATGTCAAAACGCCCAAATTCACCATGAATGGAAGGTAAGGTGGTGTTACGGAACCAGGTAATAATTTGATGGTGTTTACTCTCCCAATCTTCAAGGCGGTCAGCAAATAAGGAGTTGTTTTCAGTGGTTTCTTGGATGGGTATAGAGATATCACTAGTTATGAAACGCCATAGCTTGCGTCCTTTCAAGAAACTTTTCATTGCTTGTGCCCAAGCTAGGTAGTTAGTATCATCAAGGGTGGTAAAGATTGGTTTTGGGACATCATTTTGGTCCATTTTAACGAAATAATAGAGGAAATATGAAGCAAATATATAGAAACAGTATAAAGGAGATATCCTTAAAAAATGAAAAGAGGAGTTGAAAACAAGCCTAGAACCGGGTTGAGGTGAAGTGGGTTAGAGTGAGCCAAGTTGAGGTGAGCCGGGTTGGAGTGAGGCGAGTTAAGGTGAGCCGGGTTGGGGTGAATCGGGTTGAGAGTGAACCGAGTTAGGATGAGTTGGGTTGGCTATGATGAAGAGAGACAAAATTTTGATAGAAATTTTAGAGGTATATGAGAGGCTCTGATACCATGTGAAGAGTATAAAGAGATTAAAAGAAAGAATGATTTAATGTTGTATTGATGTGTTTTAGAATATACATAGAGAACTCTATTTATAGGGTTGTAATAAGTGTAGTACAAGTGTAGTACGAGTGAAATAGTAGAAGTGTAGTACAAGTGAAATAGTAGAAGTGTAGTACAAGTGAAATAGTAAAAGTGTAATACAAGTGAAATAGTAGAAGTGTAGTACAAATGAAATAATGTAAATATAGTACAAGTGCGAGTGAAGTATAAGTGAATTATAATATCAAATATAACTTAACATAAATTAATCTAAATATCGATTAAGTTGATAAATAAATTTAGTACATAATGCAGCATACCAAATTTTATCAATTGGGCTAAGCTTTAGTCTAAGTGAATCTCTACGAGAAGAATATATCATCGTATTAAAAGATTATTGATTTAAGTACATCTTTTCATGCACTCGTTTATACATTCTCTTATAAATTTTTTTGAACACGTGAAATTTTACTAAATTTCTTTTCTTGTCTTTTTTAATTTTCAAGAATTTTAATTATGTAAAGAAAAAATCCGTGTCGAAGTAAAAGAATATAAAAGAGTGCATAAATAATATTGAAGCATAAAATAAAAATAAAAATAATTTAGAACGTAATTTTTTTTCCCCTGAGTTGTTGCTAGCTTCTTCCATTTGCAGATCGATCAAACACATGGAAAGAGACAACCATTAACATGGTATGCTCTCTATTATTGCTTGTATTCCAGCTGTCACAGTTTGATTCTTAACTTGTCCCATATATTCAACATTCAAAAAGTTCAGATCAAATAATGGCTTTAACTCCTATATATATATATATATGTTTATCTTCTACATGAATATGGCCATTACATTAGGTATTTTAGGTGGAAAAGGAAATATATATATATATATATATATATGACACAAAACTGACGAAGTATTGGACTAATAAGAACCACGTAAACATCAACTTTTGTAGAAAATGTATGCATTTGGCTATATATTATGCATGTCATGTGCAATATTAGTTGTCAAAAGTTGTCTGTTTGTGCAAAAGAAAATAAAAATCAACACACTTTATCAAACAGTGCCTTAACAGCAAATTACCCCAACATTCGTGTAAATTATTGGCACGTTAAGATTTCCCATGAAATGAGCTAGTTTAATATTTAATTTATATGAATTAAGTTTTATTATAATAATTTTTTTTAAATAGTTATATTATTCTTGCACTCAATCGATTCGAAGGACTTTATATCTCTATAACTCTTTATTTGAAGAACATATCATTAGATTACACATGCTCAAACTTAAAATATAGAAGAAAAAAATGTATAATAAAAATTCCTTAAATTAATTTATTTTTGTGTTAAGGTAGAATTAAAATTTTATATGAATTCTTGTATACAAAGTTTTTCCCTAAAAGGTTTTCACATTTTCAACAACATTATTGTCGACAAAAGTTTGGAGGAAACTTCAACCCAACGGTTGCAAAAATGCTTTCCCACAAAATATTAATTTCATCGATGAATATATTTTTCTCAACAAAAATTTGTCTTTAAATGTGGTCAAAATCACTATATTTGAGTAAAACAATTTGGTTTCATAATTTAGAATTTTGTCAACGAAAGATTATACTCATCCACCAATACACATCTCTCCGTAAATATTTCCTTGGTAAACCTTTATTTTTGGAAAATTCATTCATTTAATTTTGAAAAAATTAATAAATTAAAGACAAATTATATTATATTAATTTAGTAGCTTTGTATTTAAATATTTTTTCTTAAATAATTAAAATGTAATTAATACGAGTTTTTGAAAATAATTTACTGTGACAAATATTATGAAAAAAACTCACACAATATTGATTTTAATATTTTCACTATTTTATTCTACTATTTTATTAATTTTTTAAATAAATTTTTGTTGCGATATATTATTAATTTTTTTAAAAAACTTTTATTAAATTTAACATTTATTCATATTAAAGACTCCTATTCTAATTTATTTTAATCACTTAAAAAAATACATTATAATATATTTTATTCTTAATCAATGAAACCAAACAACACCAATTATATAATACAAGAAACTTCACTCCTATAATATCTTATATAAATATTGGATAGTGACACTGACAACATCCTAACAAAAGAACTTTAATTATTATTTCTATTTTTTCTATCTTTCATGTATTTTTTTTATCTATTGTTATAGCTTATTATAAAGAATGTTTACCTATAACAAGTACACATTATAAATTTATACTATATTATATGTTACAACAAAATCTAAAAGGAGAGAGAACATAGCTAGTGTCATAAAGTACTCACTTACCCATTTCTACATTTTAGATATCTTCTCATGCACCCTTCAAAATAATTGAGGATTTCTAATAAGAGTCATAGTAAGTCTCACAAAAAAATTTGGAAACAAAACCCCAATGTCGACTAATCTCACCCATATATATCCATATGTGTGTGTCTATTCTTATTCTTTCCAAACTATGTGTGGTAGAGAATAAATTATTGAGTAACTGCGACTAGTAAAGTAGAAGTAAAACCCAATTCAGCTAATGTGATTTGTTACCATTTGACACAAATAGTATTGCTAAAGTTACAAGTGATCATGGGGTAATTTGGGATATAACTCGAACACGACCTGGTTGGTCACAAATTATTTTTAGTTAATTAATTTTTTTGTACTTTAAAGATATTAAATATTATTATTATTAAATAATATAAATAAATTATTAATTTGACTCTTATAAACTTATGTTTTTAAAATAATTGGTGTATGATATTTTTTGTACTATAATAATAACAAGATCTTTCGATCAAATTCCTATAAAAACTCTAAAATAATTAAATTTTTAAGTTGATGGAATTGACAATAAGAGAATACAAATCACTCTTGATAACATAGTAGCTCATACTTAAAAGAGGAGTACTAAAGAACATATATGAATTCTTAGATTCAACTTTTATAAGCTTTATTTTTATGGAGAATTTATACTTAATATATTTTTAATAATAATTAAATAAATTAACACAAATTAATTTAAATTTTTTATAATATTAAAAAATAAGTGAATTTTTACCAAAATACATAAACACTGCACAATTTATACTACTACCTTTTGCTTTATTATCTTTTTGCAATTTGAGGTGGGAAGCGGGGAGTTGCAAGATGTTAATTAGTGATAAAAAAGTAATTCTCTTATTTATAAAATATATTGTTATGATATAATTTATAAGAATTATGAATATTTTTATTAATAAAGTTAATTTTTAAATTAAAAAACATATAATTTTTATAGAATTGTACAAAATATGCTATACTAGTAATTCATTTGCTATAATAATGCAGTCGTGTCAAACTTGATGTTTCTTACTAGTCCCCCACAATGAACTTGATGTTTCTTACTAGTCGCCCACAACAAAGACCGATAGACCATGCTCATCTTATTAGTGGTTTATATAAAAAATAATATAGTGGCCTCTGAATCATTAACGTAATTATCTTAAAACCTTAAAACTACTGAAAGTTTATTAACCAACACTAATCGCCAGCTTGTTTACCATGAAATCATTACTGTAATAAGAGGAATTAATTATTTCACACGGCCAATGACTTAAAACAGAGGGATCCCATAATCTGGTAATAGATTCACTCCATTATTTTCTCTAGCAAGTTATATCAGTACAGTACTTGAGGGAGAACAAATGAAATGCTTGAACCACATTAAATATGGTTTTTATTTATTAATTAATTAATTGTGCCTATTTTGGGCAAAGGGTAATGGAGAAAAGGACAAAAAAAATAAAAATAGTAGGGTATCTCCAACATGTTAATGTCACAATAAATTTCAATACGTGAGGGGCGGTTTTGAAAAGTAAGAGCCAGGTCCTTCCAAGACATTAAATTCATCAAATTCATAGGGTCAAAATAACGAGTTAAAGATGAATTCTAGCAAAACGAAACAAAAAAGGAAAGCTACATGGAAATTAGAAGCGATGTGATCAAAAACCCCACCAAACGGGAGAGATGGCTCTACAAGGCAAAACGACCTTTAGCTGTAGATTAGGACCTATCAAAGATTTAACCAAAGATTATTTGACCCACTACATTCTTTACTTTTAAATTATATTTTTCTTGTTTCAACTTTTTTTCCTTTATTTATGCACTAGTAATAATTTCATTGCCAAACCAAAATCCAACCTCCCACCTATGAGCTTATTTTTTCTTCACTAGCACTTTGAATCCCTATAAATAGCACATGCAATTCAGATTAAGAAACCACCAAATAAAGCTAGGTACTTGAGAAAAGAAAGAGTAAGAGATAAGAGGAGAGAAGAGAGCAAATCAAGAGAGATGGAGAACTTCCCAATTATCAGCTTGGACAAGCTCAATGGTGAGGAAAGAAAAGCCACGATGGAACAAATCAAAGATGCCTGTGAAAACTGGGGTTTCTTTGAGGTAATATAATACTAACTATATATATATATATATATATATATATATATTCAAATGCTAGCTAGCTTCTTTCTATATGTAAATATATAGAATTATCGATGTCCATTTTGAGGTTTAAGGCTGTGATGAAATTGAACGTTCTCTGTATTAATTTATTTGGAAATGGTTGTAGCTTGTGAACCATGGAATTGAACAGGAGCTTATGGATACAGTGGAAAGAATGACAAAAGAGCACTACAAGAAGTGCATGGAGCAAAGGTTCAAAGAGCTTGTGGAAAGCAAAGGTTTAGAGGCTGTTCAATCAGAGGTGAAAGATATGGATTGGGAAAGTACCTTCTTCTTGCGCCATCTTCCTGTTTCAAACATATCTCAAGTCCCAGATCTTGATGATGATTACAGGTTAAATCTTGTAGTTTTTTTGTAGAATATTATTGAATTGTACAAAAGCCAACTATTCTTGAGAGTCTACTAAATTTGAAATCTGTGAGATTAACATGAATAAATTAATGCAGGAAGGCAATGAAGGAATTTGCAATGAAGTTGGAGAAATTAGCAGAAGAGCTACTAGACCTATTGTGTGAGAATCTTGGATTAGAAAAGGGGTACCTGAAGAAGGTGTTTTATGGATCAAAAGGTCCAACATTTGGCACCAAGGTCAGCAACTACCCACCATGTCCAAAGCCAGAGCTTATTAAGGGTCTCCGAGCTCACACCGATGCCGGCGGAATCATCCTTCTCTTTCAAGACGACAAGGTCGGTGGTCTCCAGTTGCTCAAGGATGGTCAGTGGATTGATGTGCCTCCAATGCGCCATTCCATTGTAGTCAACATCGGTGACCAACTTGAGGTAAAGTCTAAACCAATTAACCCAGTTCCTTTTCAAACTGTCTTAAACTAATTAAATCAAATTAATTAATGATCTCATTCATAATCAAGAAACTGAAACAAGATAATGAATTGGGGTTAATTGAATGTGCGTGTAGGTGATTACCAATGGAAAATACAAGAGTATAGAACACAGGGTAATTGCACAAACAGATGGTGCGCGTATCTCACTAGCTTCATTCTACAACCCTGGAAGTGATGCTTTGATCTATCCAGCAACAGAACTTGTGGAGAAAGAAGCAAAAGAGAAGAAACAAGTATACCCAAGATTTGTTTTTGAAGATTACATGAAGTTGTATGCTGGTTTGAAGTTTCAGGCAAAGGAACCTAGATTTGAAGCCATGAAAGCTGTGGAAAACAATGTCAGTTTGGGTCCAATTGCAACAGCTTAGAATAAAACTAGCAACTCCTTTCTATTTTTTGTTTCTGTGATACGTTTGTTAAGAGTAATGACTAATGAGTATGATTGCTTAAGTACTGTTTTATCCATAAAATTAAAAAAAAAAAAAAAGTCTAATTATGTGGTTCCTTAAAAAGTCATAGTTAGCTCATTTAAATCCTTATATTATTATTTATAATCTTGTGTTAATATTAAAAGTTAATGATTTGGAATAAATAAATAATATATAAACGTAACGTTTGTGTTACTTTTGATTAATTTAATTGAAGTAGTAGGATGTTACCTAATACACTATTCAAAGGAATCTCAATATCTCAAACTTAAAAAAGTAATTGACTCAGGCAGTAGTTATCTACGTAGAAATCTAGCAGATTCAATAAACAAGTTATATAAGTTTTACGATGATCGAATGATTTGATGCCTGAAGGTATCATAATATCAGCTGCCTTAACACATATAATAATGATATTATTGTAATACTTTATATAAAAAAATTATTTTATTTTTAATATTAATTATATTTTAATAATAAAATTATCATATAATTACAGATTATAATTTGTTGTTTAACGATAAGATACCCTATCATATAATATCCATCTTCTGTCAGTAAGTAGATGAGCTCATTTATTTTTTAGTACCTCATAAGGTGGCGTTGATAAAGTTTAAGAGAAAGAGTAAGGGAAAGAGAGAGAGAGAGTAAGAAAGGAAGTGATTTCTCATAATCGAATAATTAACCGGGGATCCGAATCTAAGCGGTAATAATAATTCAATAAGATTTGGTTACCGCTAAGATTACTTTACACTTATGTGTAACTTTTGATTAATTAAAACTAATATTAGATTTGTGACTTAAAATAAGATGTAAATAATTTAGAAAAAAAAATCAGAAAACGTAATTTCTCGTGTTTAAAAATGAAATTGTTTAATCTTATTTAAACGAAGAACTAAAAAATTAAATTTTCTAATTTTAATGAATGAATAAATATTTAATATATAAAATAAAAACTTAAAGATTATAAATATGAAATCATTTAATTATTTTAAAATAAAGAAAAATTTGTATGAAATTTTTTTTTTTTTATAGAATTTTGTGGAAAATTTTCATTTGGCTTGTAAATGTGATGGAAAATTAATGAGTATGAATATAACAATTTTTTAATAGTAAATTTTTTTCTTTGTTTTTTGATAACGAAAATAGTTTTTCTTTTATTAAAATTTTTACTATAATTCTCATTTTATGTATTTTTTATTTCTCTATTCTTTAATATTCTAATAAGGAAAATATTAAGAGGAAAAATTTATAATTATATCATTTTATCTAAATTTATTAAACAAACTTTAAAAAAAAATTGAGGGTTTATTAAACTTATAATTATTAATAAACTTAATAAATACCTCATTACAAACTAGTTCTTATGCCCCTTGTTTTGCTTGTCTTTTCAATGCTTTCATTTCCCATGAACTTTGCACTCATCACTTGCCATTAGTGCTTAAGCTCTTTTCCTGATTATTTTCTTTCTTTATTTTTCTTCTGCCCATTTGCTTCTTATTTTTTTTTTCTTTAATTCCATCATTTCTTCATGCTCCTCTTTGCTTCATCATTCATCATTCATGAATCTTGAAATTTTATTTTCTTTCTTGTCTTCCCAAATGATTGTTTTGCATGCTAGCTGATAAATATCATAGTTGATACTTCGTCATCTATTCTTCATCATTTTTCATGTGCCTAAAGTGCCCTCTGATTTGCTAATTCATCATAAGTTGCAATTAACTGCTCCCATGGTTCATAATATTTTGTTTCCATGGCTTTTGCCGTGTCTTTTGTTCACAATTATACAATTCTCTAAAGACTATTAACTTATTATCACTTACACTCATTTAACACACATCTCATTCTTTTTCCCTTAACATACAAGAACTCTTGACATTTTATAACGATTCTCACTCTAATTAAAGATAATTATGAATTTGAATTATTTTCCTCATCAAACTCTTCCCGTTATTAGCAAAAATATATATAATTAAAAAAAATATCTAGTCAAATATTGCATTGATGACTTTTTCTTTCATGGTTAATTTCGTCATTGAAGAAAAAATATGAGTAGTATAAAATCTTAAATTTATAGCGAGAAAGTATCGTACTAAAATGAGAATTTATTACGGACCAGAAAATGATTTTATAAATATATGAGTTAATATCAAAAATGTTATCCATGAAGTTGGATATTCAAAAAATTTATGGTATCAAGACTTGTTATTACCCTAGTTAGTTCGTAAAATGTGAACTTGGTTGGATATTATAAATAATTCTTAAAATGTGAACTTGGTTGGATATTATAAAATACAAACGTGAGTATGAATTTATAAATGTATTAGTCAAATACAACTAATGATTTAACATTTTATAATAGAAGTTTATTTATTTGTTGGAAACTCATAAAAATTATTTAACATATCAAATTTCATTATATGATATAGTTATTATCATGAGTTAATTGATGAAATGTAGGTTTGCTGTGCTTAAAATGATAATTCTCTATAATAATAACAAACTTATAATGGTGCGGGCTTGTTCTAAAAATAAAAACGAAAGACACTGAACATAGAGGACCTTGAAAGGAAGCTAAAATTTTGGGCAAAAAAGTCAAAGTTCAAAAAAGGTTAACCATACAAAACCTAGTTGGATTGATTTGAAAATAATAACAAACAAATCTCATGTTCATAAAATACCATTACAAATATGGGTTTGTAAGTGCATAATTAATCATGCCCAATAGTTTAATCATATTCTATTTATAAACACTTATATTAAACGATCTCAATTTTACGATATCATCCACTCTTTAATTTCTGTTGAATTTGTCTACAAAACTTTAGCTATATACTGGTAGTAGGATTATGATCTTAAATCAATGTTAACTGTTAAGAATAATCCTAATAATATGCCTCCCTCCACATTGGTTTACTTAAAAGTTTAAAACGATTACAAAGGAAAACTCTACTGGCATGTATTCACAAGATTCACCTATCCTCAATGTTAACATTGATTTATTTAGTCAATACCCATTTTGAAAAACTAAAAAAAAAAATGAACATGTTAGTGAAATTCATGGCTCAATGGATACAAATTTTAGTAAAATTAATATTCAAAAAGAATTACTCAGATATATAACAAGATATTAACTAATAACCTCCACATAAGTGATATTTAACTTAGGGCATAGTGATCATTAGTGAGTGGAGTAGC
The DNA here is from genome assembly GCA_037013495.1 of Hippophae tibetana. Taxonomy (NCBI): domain Eukaryota; kingdom Viridiplantae; phylum Streptophyta; class Magnoliopsida; order Rosales; family Elaeagnaceae; genus Hippophae; species Hippophae tibetana. The sequence goes on along the minus strand of CM072803.1, from coordinate 71,354,835 downwards.
TAAAATAATATAAAAATTACTTGAGTAAGATGGCCAATTAACCACCTTTTTTTACTTTTAATGGTAGCTGGTCTGGAATCATCTCATAATGGAAAAGAAACTTACACTTGAAGAAATTCAGAACTTCTCTTTTCGTCTATCTTAGTAAATTACTTTCAATATCGAGCTACTTTTTCAAGTGGTGACTTTGAAAATTAGTATCTGCATGACTGCATTTGCTTTATGCACAATAAAGTACAGCTATTAAGTCTCGGTGTTTCCACACAAATTTAAGTCTCTTCGTGTATAATAACTAATTTTTTTAAAATTTATAACAAAAACAAAATAGTTAGAAAGAAATTTAATTAAACGTATTTAATATTAAAATGTTAATTATTATAATTTAATTTTAACGTAGAATTTAAATACGTTTAAAATAATATAATATATTATTTTTTTAATAATAAAAATATATAAATTAAATATAAAAAATTTATATTATTTTTATAATTATAAATTTTAAAAATATTATTTTTGTTGTTTCTCTCTTATTTTTGCGATTTCTTTTTTATTTTTGCAAATCCCACATCATTTTGTATGGGCTGAAATAAGGTATATCCCCAAATTCATATCCATAAAATTAAGGGATCTGGATCGATTCTACATATCTCCATGAATAAGAGCCGATTAATTGAGCAAAGCCTCCTAAGAAGTTTGTTTGCTAACAAAAACTTGAACGGACATCATCCTATTTTGAGTTTGAGACTAATATATCATCCCTGAGATTTATATAAATTTTATTTATAATTAAGAATAAAATAAACATAAATAGAAAATTAATAATTAGAAGATATATTTTAAAAAAGAAAAAAAATATTAACTCACCAATAATACCATATATTGTTTACTAAATCTTTAATCTCAATACATAAATCCTAAATCGAATAAATTTAGAATTATTTTAATCTTTTTAATATATATATTATTATTTTTTAAAATTATACCTTTAAATTATCAAATATATTATTTTTATTAATAACTATAAATATCGATTATATTAAATATTTTGTTCTCCCATTTCCATTTCCTTGAAAAGATAATTACATTGAGAGGAAAGATTTTTACTCATTCAAACTGCTCAACCTAGAACATATATTTCAAAGGAAAGCCCATCTATCCAGTAACTATGAGCATTATATATATAATATAATAAAATAATATTTAATTTATTTTATATAATTTTATCGTCAATCAAAATAATTTTATCATAAAAAATTATTTAAATTAATATTTATTTTATTTTTATATTTTTATTATATTTTAAAATTTTAAAAAAAAGTAATTTGAGATTAATGAAAAAATAAAAACACATCATTTTAAAATTAAAATTTCAATCAAGCTAAATAAAGTAACTAATTTAAACACACTTAGTGATAATAGTAAATTTTTAAGTAATTATATAATTTTTATTTTATATAATACGGTCTAAATTTATAATTATACAAAAAAATAATTAATATTGTCTAACAAACCTGACTAAGTACTAACATTGAGCACTACTGCTACAGGATTTATCAAAACAAAATCACAAGGACTCGTTCAGCTTACAAATTAAATAAACAGATTCCACATGCTCATTCTCCATGAAACATTTTTATATTTGGTTTTCTCTACACTTTATCTATCCAATCAAGAGTGTGGTGGAAAACAAAAGCCTCTTCAGCTGTTTCGCTTTCCTGGTAAGCTAAAGCCTCTTGCTTTGTGTCCAGAACTTGGTTTCAGCTTCAACTTAAGCCAAGCTAACTAAAGAATTTTCAGAACATAATGTTTCCATAAACGGTAGCAAATATGGAAATATTGCTTAGCAACAAAAGCGAAAGCAAAATAGAAATATAAATCAAATCAAATAGATGAGGGGGATTAAGAGCTGTTGCCTGTAAGAACAAAGCATGGCAACAGTCAAGAAAGAAGTTACAAATACATTATTGGCTTTAATATTCTCCTGAATAAGGAAAGAAGAATGATTCCTCGGCCTCTTAAATGCATTTCAGGAACTCGACACTATTTCTTATTTATTCTAAAGTAGGATCTAAACTCCCTTTAAATAGGAAACTAAGCAAATGAGTCTTTAAACTGGTTGCTTCTTTACCTCTTTGAACATGAGAATGTCAACGGGATATGTTTCAAGCTAGAAACGTCAAACAGTTCCATAAATCTCTGATCAGAAACTCTGGCTTTTGCAGCTGCAAACCGCTGGTACTCGTCAAATATGGACGAGAGACACCATTTTTGCAATTTTCTTAAGCAGCCAACAAGACAGCCAGTTCGGTGCTGGATATGATACCAATGCAAGTAACCATTAATTACTCGAGCAATTGCATCAGGTTAAGAAATTTAAGAGGAGGAGAGAGAAGGAACAAATGGATTAATGTTGCAAATACCTTTCCCCGTTTACAATGAATCAAAACTGGATGATTCCTTACATCTGCATTCAGAGAGGCAAAATGAACACAAACCTTAACCAAACAATTATACAGTTACATGGCCCAAAAAAAACGTTATGCAGTTAGCAAATGAAGAAAGAAAAAAAATTGAAAGAGCTTGAAATACCAAGGAGAACTTTGAGTGCTTCACGGATTGTATCCTCTGGAATGTTCACAAAAGGCTCCTGAATACATAAAAGGAGACAAAAATTGGATAAGGGTGGCAATTTAGGGAAGTGTAACAATGCCGTAAAAATGCTGAATTGTGATGATTTTTTAATTTTATCAAAAAGGTCATTGAGAGTATTTATGTTAGTAGTTAACTTTATATAGGGAAAGAGTACAATTTTGATGTACCACTTATGATCATGCCACAGTTTGTGCCTCCCCTGTCACTAATATTAGATAGCTCTATTTGGAATGGGGAATAGCAGAACAAAAAGTAACCACAGAAAATTAATGTCTCCCTTGGTTAGTGAATTGAAAACTAGATTGATCTATTCTGGCTTTAAATTTTGAATTCCATAAGCTAAAAATCGGTACAAGACTCTGCTGGAGAAGCAATTCATTATCAAATCAACCATACACCAATATTATTTACAAACTTCCACAGAAGCTAAATGCCAATCAGTTATGACAGGTGCATTGCAGAAACAAAACGGCAACAAAAGACGTCTGGTGTCAGAACATTGTTATACATGGTAATCCTCACATATGAGGATATTGAAGACACGGTTTAATTATATGCAAAAAATACATCATGTTCGTTTTAATCTTGATCGGTTAGTTATATTGAGTTCTACTTGAGATTTATACAAGTAAATCCACAGACTAATGCATATCTGCAAGGTAGTTCAAGTCAATGCTCTCTGAGATTACAGCATATACAAAAGCTACCTTGGTTCGGAGTTTTCGGTGAAAAATAATCACATGACATGCTAGCAGCCTACCACAAAAACAAAACTTGTTTTCCCTAAAGTGAGAAATCCTACAACACTGACAGTGAAATTGAAAAAACAAAATAAACAACCAGAACATGCTTCCATGAAAAACAAAATAGTACAGCTCAAGTAAAAGAAAATATTTCGGTACTTCCATAAGATAACCATGGACGTTAGTCAAGTACAAGCTCATAATAGATGCTTGATTCACCCAATATACTCCTATGATATTGCATGGTAACTAATTTTTTAATTGATTTAGTCATAAATTTTTAAACAATCAAGATAACAATACACGTGATAATTGTACCAGAAAGTGAACATTTCACATGCTAATATGTCATATGTCTGAAAGGATTCCACTTCAAAGTAAATCCAAATAAACTTCTTGTACGGTTTTGAGATGCTACAATAAATAAATAAATAAAACCAAAGTAATGACATTTACTATCTGAGTACTCGAATCTAAAGTACTTAAAATGTCATAGTTTTAAGCAATAAAAAAATATAATCAGGGTTGTGCAAAATTAGTAATAACGACATTAATAAAAAAAATTCTAACAATATGTCAATATGATAATATTTAATTACATAACAACTGAAAACTGAAGTTTTCCAACAAGGTACCTTAGTTATACCGAAGAATATACCAGATCAATTATCATATGATTCAAAACATATTTTGATAACAATTACATATAACAAGCTAAATTTACATCATCTTTTTATTACGGTATTATCTAACAGTATGATCCATTATACAAGCAATCCACATATGGCTCTAACTATATGACATTACCAAACACAATATCATCCCAAAAAGAGGAAAAATGCTGAAGTCCTACGACATGAGGTAATAGATTAAAATCGAGTAAAGACTTCCTCGAGAATTTAATGTAATTATTCCTAAAAGTGTAAACACCATAAACAATTAATTCTTTTCTTAAATCAAAGGGTGAATGAAGATAACTCCATGCGGGACCTAAAATGGAAAGGGAGTACTAGATAACCATGTATTATTCATTATTCCTAGAGCATAATAATCTTTATCAATCAGAATAATTTTTTGCTCCACCATATATTGGATTTTTTTTTAAATAAAAAATTACATTAATCTTAAATTGTATTGACTTGAATTACAAATTCATCACATACTTCAAGAGCATCAAATAATTTCTCCAATATCATAAGGCCAAACACAATAAACAATTAAGTCAACAAGGGGATAAAGAAAAAGTGGCATGTAAGAAGCACCAAAACCCAACGCAATATACCAAGTATGTTTATAACATAGGAGAAATCATAATGGCAACTTAGATATGGAGTTAGGCAAGCGCATATACCTTGTGACCTTCAATCCCAAATTGAAAAAGCCGAATTCCTTTAGATTTAAGAAACTCCATGTTGGTCTCAGAATAAGGCTCCGGACACAAATAACTAATTATACATCCAAATTAATGAATCAATCAAACGAATTATTGTCACATAGCCAAAGCTATTTTATTAATAAAAATACAAATAAAATAAGCACACGGGTAAATGCGAATGCCGAGAGATATAAGAAAAGCTTACATGACAGAGCGAAGGCCTAGGGATTGAAGAAAGGAGAAGTTGGCCGAGTCAGGAAAACCGGACCTGAAAATGCCATTATCGACCACGGCGAAGTTGAGAGGAGGAATAAAAAGCTCCTCATCATCTCGGTCGAATTCACCGGCGAATACAACATGAGAATCGGTATGCGAGAATCGGCAGGGGTCAGCAGAGACATCGATGGTCCTGCACATCTCTTTGTTCTGTTGGTCCAACTTCATATCAGTCTGTAGGAAAAGAGCCAAAGCTCGGAAGCTACTTATAAACAGAAAAGATGATGTATTAGGAACTGTTTGGGATCGCCAAGGATATTCCTTCCTACCCTGCTTTTAGCTTTGAACCTTTTTTTAATGTATTTTATGATTTTTATTTAATTAAAATTTGAGTCTTATACAGTTGAAAAGAGATTATATAAAGATGACAAAGCAAGTTGTTAAAGAGAACCTTTGGTGCACAAAAGAAAAAAAAATGTTTTTGTATCTTATTCAATATTTAAAAAAAAAATTATATTAAATTATATTTTAAAAATGTACAAATCATAATCCATTAAACAATTTTCAGTTTTTTTTGTCTTTTTCTAACTTTCATTCCACTAATTCCAGGAGTCTCATTTTTATAATAAAAAAATATTTTTATCTTTTTTTTTGTCTTTCCCTCTTTCTTAAAATATAATTATTCATTAATTTTTAATAAATAATAATTTATTTTTATTATAAATAATAAAATAATTTATATTTATATAATAAAATATATATACTTTTTTATAACAAATAACTTATCAAAATTTTATTATAAAATAATAATAATAATAAATTATAAAATTTTAAATTATTAAAAACTTTACTAAATAGTTACAATATTTTTTATGAAAAATTATTAACATCTTAAAAAAATAAATTATTTAAGATTAACAAATATATTAAATTGTAACAAATATCTCTAATATTATTATAATTTTAATTATTACTAAAATAACAAATATTTATTAACAATAATTATATTTAAGTATTCAAATATAATTAATTCAATATAATTTATATATTTTATTATATTAATAATAAAAATAATTATAATAATATTATATTATATAATATTTTCTCACAAAATTTGTGATATAATGTTCTATATTTGTATCGTATCTTGTAAAAAATTGGATATAAAGGTTTCACAAATTTTTTTAATAATTTAATTATTTTTATGAATATTATGTTTATATCATAATTATAATTTTTTATTAAATATAATTATAATTATATTTAATAATAATAATAATGTATTATATTATTTATGAATTATCAAAATATTTAGCATATCATTTTCAATATATATATAAATTTATATTTATTTTATTGTAAAATAAATTATTTTTTATTTTTTAAAATAATTTGTTTAATATATGATATGATAAAAAAAATTATGTATTTAAAATTAATTATAAATTTATAAGATGTTAATATTTTTTTATGTTTATAATAATTATGTTTTACAAAATAGAACTAATATTTTTTAAATAAAATTGATTAAAAATTTTGCTTTCAAGTTTAAGGTAATATCTTGCCTATTTTTTAAAAAAAATCTTACTTATGTCTATTTTTAAACTATTGTGTGAAATATGGTTATTATAGACAAAAAAAAAATGGTCTCATACAATTGTACATTTATAGTCTTTATAGATTTAAAAGGAGAGAGAGGGTAAGAATAATGCAATTGAAGTAAAGAAATGTCCTATGATTTTACAAAACAATAATTATGAATTTTAAATATATTATTTTTAATTGATTTGATTATTTTATTTTATAATAAAAATAAAAATAATTATTTTATTATTATATAATTGTGAATGTAAAAATAATTATTTTCAAATAAGTTCATTTAAGAAAATAAGATTTAATCAAATTTCAAGAATTTAATTTAAAATTCTCTTGTAATAATCAAGTTACCTTAATCACTAACTTTAACTCTTTATATATTTCGGTACTCTTATTACTTAAGGATTATATAAAATATATTTTTAAAAAATAAAAAAAAATAGTTAAAAAAAATTAAAGAATTCGATTTATATAAGAGCTAGTTATTCACGTAGTTTTTTTTAATATTTTTGATGTAATATAAAATATATGTATGCATCAAAATTTTCAATTTAAAAAATATATTTATATTATGCAAAAAAAATAAATGTAATGGATAAAATAAAATTACAAATAAAAGTTTATTTATAAATAGTATTATGTAATAAACCAAAACCAAATTATAATTTTAACATAATTACTTTCTCTTGTAAGCAATTTTTTTTTATAAATTATGTAAATTAATAATTTTAAAATTTATAACTATAAAAATAATATTTTAATAATATTAAACAATATTTATATGTATATCATTCAATATTGAATGAATTTTAATTATCATAATTTAATTATACAACGTTTAAATAGTATCCAATTTAAAATGATATGTATAATAAAAATATAAAAATTAAAAAGGATGGTAGAGCTGGTTACACAGTTAGACCGTATAAAGTTATCAATAAATTTCAAAGATTAAATAGTAACAGAGGATTAATTTATATATTTTTTAAATTGTAAGATTTCTATATACTATTTAATAAATATATATTTTTATTAAAAATTATAAAACTCTTAATATTCTTCACTCTAAATATAAGTATGAACAAAAAAACTTTTTAGCTTATCCCTTAAATAAGTATGTTAAAGTCTGAAAAATATTACATTAGAGACCTGCGGTTATAGGCGGAAATATACAGTGAGCTAAGAGGGTCGTAACTTGTTATAAGTGCATCATTCTGTAATAAATTTTTATCATTTTTTATCAAAATTGTATTAAATTTTTATTCATTTTTAAGTTATAACATCAAATATTTTATTAAAAAATATTTTTTTTATTTTCTTTCACCAATTATTACATTTAATCAATTAAAAATTTATAATTATTATTAATTAACTAATAATAATTAGTTTAAAAATTATATTTAATTTATCCGATTATTAAATTATTATTTTAATTTATATTATATTTTTAACTCTATATTATATTATAATTTTTTTAATTTTACTTAATTTTAATTTATTATATATAATAAAAAAATTAAAATATCTTTAGAAATTTTTTTAAGTTATATTTTACTTTATATTAAATTGTTAGCTGGATAATATATTAGTACTTGTTTTTAATTATTTTATATTATGTAATTAATTTTAATTTATTATATATAATAAAAAAATTAATAATATTTTTAAAAAAATTCTAAAAATATAATACAATGTGAATAATATGGTGTTAAATTAAAGACAACATTATTTATAACATCAAATTTGATACAAGATTAGAGTTTGGTTAAGCACATCAAAAATTTTAAAAAAACAAATTGGTAGCATCAATATCATATTTATAATTATAAATAAAATTTATTAGTTAATTAAGTTAAATAGTATATTAATTTAACAACTTTCATTGGTTAATCCTATTTGATCAGATGGTTCTAACCATGATTATACAAGCATTTAATTTAACAACTATTACATCTTAGTGATATCACTTTAAATATTTTCATATGATTATTTTGAATTCTATAAATATAAAATATGTAATTTTATTTTAGAAAGAAAAGTAAAAGAAAAAGGGGGAAAAAACTTTAAATTTGTAGACTATAATATTTTTTTCCAAAAGCAAATACTTGGTATTTTATGAGATTTTCATTTTTTATGTAAAAGTAAGTTTTTATAATCTTAAATTTATTATTTTTTTTAATTTATCATGTAATTACACTATATGAATACAATAAATTAATAAAATGTTTATAAAAAAATATGGTATTTTTAAATATTAGTGGAAAAAGAAGATACGTGTATATAGATATATGATAATTAAATAAATAAGTGTTAAAGATTAATTTAATTTATTATTTTATAAAATTTTAGTTATTTTGATGTATAATTAATAAAAAATTAATCTAATAATATTTAATATAAAAAAATTATATATTTATTAACTCCCCGATCACCCCTCCTTATCCCAATATATATTATAGCAAGGACATTAACAGAGAATATGATATTAATTATAAATCTGACACGGAAAATGAAAAAGGACCTTTTCCTCTGTCCTTCCTTGTTAACCATCCAATGACGTTGCCTTTACAAATGAGTCTAGAAATGACGAAATGAATTTCTTTATAATTTTATAATTAAAAAATATGTGTCATTATATCATTAATAGGTACAATAATTGTAATTTTATCGTCTATGTTATCATTAACATAGAATTCTATAAATTAAAAAAAATCTGAATAATTTTACATTAAAAAATATGTGTCATATCATTAATTATAGGAACAATAATTGTAATTTTATCGTCTTTGTTATCATTAACAAAGTCCCACCATGGGATATGATGACGCAATTAATTTTCATTAGCTAAATAGAAATAAATTTTATTGTCTTTGTTTCATTATTTTTATCCTCCCTAAAAATACATCAATAATTGAATTATAAAAAATATTAATATTTTATTATACAAATCTATTTTGATAATAATTTTTTCTAAATTTATACATCATACAAATTATTATTATTATTTTAATTTATTTCATAATAACAATCCATTTTATTTTCATTTTTAAAAAACATTTTATAGTTTAGGAGTCTAACATCTCACCTAAGGGATTATAATAACTTGTTTACTCTTTAAACTATGCTATCAATTAAATGTAAAACTAAATTTTTTATTTTTTATTTTAAATAATATAATTAATTTAATATAAAATATAATATACTTTATGCTAGAATATTTCATTCTTCTTTTTTTTATGTCAACAAAAAAAAAAGAGTTTACACGATAATGATAATGAAAATGATAGATACCCATTGATGGGACCGTGTGGGATACTACGAATTCAACAAGTTGGCCATCCATACATTTTATTTCTCTAAATTTGGAGTGTCACACTGAAATTGTATTATTTCTTGAAATTAATGTAGTCCTTTTCTAATCTTTAAAAAGAGATTAATATATATACCTTCTTTTGTTTTTGCGATTTCTAAAGTTTGAATCTATATATATATCATCAGTAATATACAGAATCTTGATGATTCGTTATTAAATAATGTTACTAAATTTCTTGGTGCATAGAATAAAATCCAATGAATTTTGAAAATTTATGGTGGAGTATCTTTCTTAAAGACTTTTTAATCAATAGAGTAAAGCCACATAACCTAATCTTATGGTAATACAAATAGTGATTTTTATTATTATTATAGGTAAAATCATAGTGAGATGCCAGAGAATACTGATTTTATCTATCTATGTTTTCTCATACATGTTTTTATTTTATTAGTTTAAATTATCTCATAATTGTAGTCCAAAAATAATCAATAATTTAAATTTTTAGAATAATTTTATTTATATTTAATGGGGTTAAATCTCCGCCAACTTTTTTCATTTTTTTAGTTTTTTGGTTTCTATATAACACGATGATTCAATTAATTTTATTTTTTATCCTAAAAAATATGTTTAATATATTTACAAATTTTTTTAATCATATCATATTATAAAAAATATATATTTTTGGGTTTTAAAAGGAGTTAAAAATGAGACAACATCTATAATAAATTTATGCTATACTTAATCATTTTTTTAATGGTTGTTATACATGAAACCTAATACTTAATTCATTTTTATTGGTTGTTATGTATGGAATTTAGGTGAAATCTTTAACATTTATTAACATATTTAGTTTATTTTTAAGTAAAAATATGATATGGATAAGATAATAATGAGATATGTAGAGTTTTAAAAAATACTAAATGTATATATATTTATATTCATAATAATTATGTGGTAAAACGTAATAAAATTTTATTAAAAAAATAAATAAATTATTTATAAAATTATTTTATTACGTGAAATATTATAAATATTAGGATTCTCCTAATTAATTTTAATGGCACAGTTATTTTTCCTTGAAGAAAAAAAATGTTCTTTTTGAAAGAAAAAAAAAATCAGACCTAATGAAGGTATCCCAGAATAAGAGCAATGTGTCTGCAGCAGAAAACAATTCCCAACAGCCAACTCAATGGATAATTAAAAAATAAAAATAATGATATGGAATATTATTTGGCAAAATTATTAAGATTAATTATTTAAAAAAATATAAATATTTAGTGTTTAATTATATAATTAATAAAAAATATAGTGTAATTAAATTACATTTTTATTATTGTGGGTGGGGACCTAATAATATAAGGGATAGAGAGTTAAGAGTACATTCGAAGGGATATGCCAAAGATGAGAACGTCAAAGTGTCGTTTTTATCTTTCGTCAATTTGTTTTATTTTTTTAAATACCCTTTTTATCTGAGTGCTCCAACATGCGAGACCTCTGCGCCACGCCGCCACGTACTTTTATTCTAACGTTTTTTTTTTTGGCGAGTACAAATGCTAATATAATAAGGTTGGAGGTTGAAATATAAGTTTGGTTTTGGTTTTGGTTTTGGTTTTGATTAGAGATATTGTTTTTATTAATAAAAATATGAAATTTTTATTAAATATTAAAATTAGATTACTTATATTTTAAACTAATTTTTTATTTAATACATATATTTTTAAATACTTAAAATATTTATATTAATTAATTAAAATATTTTATAATAATTTTTTAAATATTATACAATAAATAATTAAAAGATTTAAAATAATTAAGTATATTATCTAATTATATTAACTATTATAAATAAATAAATACTTAAATTATGAAAATAAATTTGATTGATTTTTTTTTAAAATACATATATGTATAACAAACGTGAAAAAATATAAAAAAATTTGTTATGCAAAAATGACAAAATCAATTCAAAACAAACAATAATATTTGGATGGGATCAATTGTTGATTTTTTTTATAAATTATATCATATAAATTTAACATCTTAAACTAATATGGGTTCTATAAGCTGGTGATATAATAATTGAAGTTGTTTAAATAATATAGTTATAATATTTTAATTTAAGTAGCACAAAATACACATATATTAAGTTAAATATATAATTTAAGTATCCCAAAATACACATATATTAAGTTATATATATATATATATATATATATATATATATATTGAAAAACTGGAATAAAAAAAGGAAATGGGTGAATAAATAAAATTATAATATGTATGGTTTGGTTTTGTTTACCTTTTGTTTATTTTTTACATTTAAAAAACCAATTAACTATATATAATCATTTTTGAAAAATTAAAACAAAAGAAAATAAATAATTATTTAAAATCAATACAATTTAATTTAATTAATTAAGATTGATTAATTTGTATTAATTAAAATAATCTTTATATATCCTTATTTTAAAATTGGAGAAAGAATCATGACACACTGAATGCATAATGCATAAGAGGCCGGTGGTGTACCAAAAATGCCTCTTATTTCACCTTCTCCTTCCCCTTCCTTCCCCTCACTCATTTGTTAGGTTTCACTCTTTTTGTTGTTAATTATTGACATCTTGTATTATATTAGCTTTTTTTGTCAAGTAGAGTCACTTGTAACATAATCATTTTATTTTTATTAATTAAATATATTAATTATATTTTTAAAATTCTTAAATTTTAATTATATTAATATAATATTTTTGGACACTTTAATCACTTGAGGTACACTTTTAAAAATTTTGATTATTTTTTATTTCTTTATCACTTTTTGTTTAAAATTTAAGTTTAATTGGATTGAATCTTATTAATAAAGGGTGGTAAATTTTTAAAGAAAAAAATATCTAAAAATTTTGGAAAAAATGAAAATTAAAATGATTAAAATTATCAAAATGTGCTTAATGATGACTATAAAAGTGGAATAATTAGTACACTTTTCAACTTAATATTTGTTTATTTTATTCAATAAATAGTATTTTTGGGATTAAAAATATTAAAATAAGAAATATTTAATGAAAATATATTTTTTTTGATTTTTTTAATATAGGACCAATCAGAAGACACCAAATTGACATCATGCAAACAAGTGAGTTGACCAGGCACATCACGTTGATGACATGCAAGTGAAGAGGGCCAATTGTGAAACGTCGCTTGTTACAAATACAAAGTTATGCCACGTGTTATCACCTTATTTATCCATTCTTTTCACAGAGCACCACATCATCCATAATAGTGAATCACATTGCGCCACATGACACTAACTCAGTCACGTTAACCGTGACTACTCTGCCCACGCCACGCGTCGCACGTTGATTCGTTCAATGATTCTTTCATGCCACATGTCACATTCATATTGGCCAATAATATTAATTTTTCTTTTTTCATTTCAGCTTTTGATTTGAAGCTGATTTGACAATTTAAATTTTACCTGAATTTAATTTAACCCCCTAATTACCCCATAAATCCTAATTAACAAAAAAAAAAATCAATTTTTAGAGTTAATAAGAGAGAAAAATATAGAAAAATTCAAAATAAGATACAATTTTGGTAAATATTTAAGAGAAAATTGGTGCTAATTTAAGAGATTGATTATATTTCTTATTATTTTTATTTATTTATCAATTTTTATATATTTCTTTATGAAAAATATGAGTTTCATGAACAAAATTATGTCTAGTTAATTTATTAATTTATGGTTTTTATGAACCCAATTTTCAACATGTGATAATATAATATTTTACTCCAATTATTATTTCAATTTAATTATATTATTTAATATAATTTTTGTGCTATTAATTATTTGGCCAATAATTGATTTGTAGAAATAATTAAATATATTTGAGAAAATTATTTAATTATTTATCTTGATTAAATAATATACATAATTTCTAGGTAGAGATGTATGATTATTATGTATGTGATCCATAATTAATAAACTTAATGAATATATGCAAATTAATTGACATAAGAGTACGATTAAGTTAATTACTTTATGGTGTGTAGTTTACTTCATAGATGAATACATGATAAATTAGATTCAATTGATCGGTAATTATATTGAGAATTTTTTTAGTAATTCATATGTTTAGAAAATTAAGAGATTATGTATTCTTAGATACTTTATCATATATATTCTAAGCTACCAAATCTAAGTTAATTAATTATTGCTATATATTTTTAGTTTTGTTGATTTTATTTTTTAGTTTTAAAAAATTAGTTAATAATACTATAATCTCTATGAAAACGATCTTTTTTCATTATTATATTACTTGTTATGATACGTATATTTATGTATTTATTGTACATAATTTGTGTCAATCACTTAAATTGACTAAAGTACTCTACAGAAGTATAAAAATAAAATGACTAAATGTACCATTTTAAAGTAGAGAAAAATATTAACATGATATTTTATTTATTATAAAATGGCATTTAAGTCTTATACTTATTTCTTGTGATAGTTTAGTTATATTATTATTAAAAAATGATTGCATTATAAAAAAAATTAGTTTTTTTTCAACTATATTAGATAAAAAGGGTTTTATTTAAATAAGTTGTAACTAAAAAAATTGAAGAAAAATTAAATTAAAATAAAATATATATAAAAATGATTATTTATTCTTGTGTGGTAACTTTATAAAACTTTAAAAAAAAAATCATAAATTCCAAACTTCCTATGAAATTTTATCAAGAGGAAAATTCACTTTGGTTCTTTTTATTTTACCCCGTATTGTAAGCCTGCTTTATTCTTTGTGAAATAATATACTTATTTTTAAGATCATAAATTTTTTATGTAAGATGGAGTAATATTGTAAGATTAACAATGTTGTTAAAGTTGAAGTCTCCTTTTAAAAATAAAAAATATTATGTATAAATTATTAAGAATTATAAATCTGTTTATTCAATATTAGTTATTTTTTAATTAGTTAATTAAGGAGGTGCAAAATGGAATTAATCCAAATTAAATTTATCTAATATTTTTTTATTTTAAGATTTTATTGGTTTGGTTTTTTTTTTTTACTAAACCAATTAATATTGAGTTGATTTAATTTTTATTTCTTTAAACTAACTAAAAACTGAACTAACCCAATTTATTTATTTATTATTTTTATTTATATATTCTTATTTAAAAATTACAAACTTCATATAATTATTTTTAGTATACCTATCGATCATTTAGGAAAAAAATCAATAAGATCAAAAACCTAATACCATCTCTCTCTCATAGATGAAATGAATATATTTGAATTGGATAAGTATGATAAATAATACATATTTATATCAATGATTATAATTTAATTTATTTAATCTATAGTTTACATTTTGTTTTATCTTATTCTAGACATGGTAGGCAAATAATATACCTCAATGAATCATTGATGATATAAGTGGTTTGAGCTAAATGTTACATAATGTTTCATTTTAATATTTATATGTAATGAATATGTTAGAAGCTATGTTGTAATTTGATTAGAATATGATTAGAATTTAATTTTTTATATATTTTTTATGAATAATTTAAGTATTTTATTCTCATTCTTTATTTTGAAATAAGGTGTGTGCATTAAAGATTATGTCTTATTTTGTTATTTATTGTTATGTTTCTAATTCAATTTAAGAAGACAACCTTTTTCATTTTAGATAATATTTTATTATTAGATTTTGTCTTCTACTTTGTTAGTGTGAGATAAACAAATTTTGTCTATTTTTGTCATTAGAATTTGGATAATTAAGAGGAGCTATCTTATAGTCTGGTGAATTCATCTTCGCTCTAACTTGACAAGCTTATAAGTAACTGAAATGACATAAACAAAACATACGATAATTTGGCTTGAAAGCCTCATTGTATATTAATTCAGTTTGCATAGAAATAAACGAAGTGTAAAAAATAATCATGTAGTATACATTCATACAAATCAAGTGTAATTAAATATGTTATCCCCCTATATGCATAACAAGATAAAAACATGGTAGTAAAACACATTATTCTCTCCCCCTTTTGACATACGAGAAGGACAAAGTTTTAGACAAAACAATGAAACTAAATTCCTCTTAAAGATTTTGCAATGTAAAATCAGAGTAATGCAAAAGTGTAATGTGTTGTAACTCCCCCTAAGTTCTATGACTCTATAACTTAAAAACTAATTAAAAAGGTAATAAGTAAAAAATAACATGTAAATGAATAAAAATATGATTTTTTTTTAAATTTTCATAAATAACCATATAAGGTATTAAACTCATTTAATTACAAATGACACACAACCAATTGAGAACTTATCATTTTTTAACGCAAATTTTGATTATTTATCATATAAATAAACAAGTAGAGTAGAAAAGGTACACAAGCACACTTTGCATATATAATAACATATTGACATTTATTTAAAAGTAGTATATATGTTTAAACTCCACAAATATATCAATTAATTCATTTATAATCTATCAAGAAAGACTCAAAAGAAAAAAAATATCACCTATCATATAAACTATAATTGAGTCTTCAATATCACAAAATAAAATATATCTACTAAAAGATGACTTAATTTTTTTATTTATTTTTATTATATATATGTGGTAAATGATATTTTTTATAACTTCTATTGGCTCTTTCTTTTTGTACATTCAATGTACAAGATTTATACGTAGTCATTTTTTGCATAATCTTTTTTTTTTGCACAAACCATAAACCTAACATGATGACTTTCATACTAGTTGTGAGATAGTTCTCTTCGCTCACTATGGTAGTTTCACACATCACAGTAGGTAGTCTTCTCAATACTAGGTGTCTTCATACGGTAAAATTTTAAAAAGAAAAAATTATAACTCAACACAATTTTACAATCAAGATTAGTTGAAGTTCTAGAGTTTTTCAAAAAAAATCATAAACTTCAAGCATAGCATATGTGTGTTTATGAGTGTGTGAATAAGTTTATGTCAATATCGATTATCACATGTACAAGAATATGTGTATGTGCATAAGCTAAAATTGTAGAATAATTTATACAATAAATATCAAAATTAATTAAATCATTAAAAATAAGATTATATGTCTGTAAGTGTTGAATAAGCTCAATACCATGTTGGTCAAACAAGGATTTTGCTTCTTTTTTTATTTTTGTAAGTTTAACTATTAAATAAAATAAAAACAATAAAGATTGCTCATATAGGTTCATTTAACCACTCAAACAAAAATACTTAGATGAAGGAATAAAAATAGTCAAGTGACCAGGAAAAAACAAATTTTCCTAACTCACATTTTCTTGCATTTTGATTTTTCTATATCATTGGGTTGAGACTGAGCTAACTTAGGTTTTATAGGCATGTTCTTGAACTTAGTTGTACTTTTCTCATGAATTCCAAATAAAGATGTAGTATGCATAATAGGATCATGATAATGAGTATTAGGATTAAAAGTATTGAATTTTGCTTGTCTCTTTGAACCTAAGACATCATGCTTCCTAGTTGAATTTCTGAACAAGTTATTATAATTTCCATTCATCCTTGAATATGGTGTAGCATGCATAGATGGATGATGCTTATGGATCCTACTATGTGAAGCATGGAAAGAATGATTAAGTTTAAGGGCATTCCTAAAAAATCTATATTTTGGTCTTATATGACCTTTCCTACCACAATGATGACAGACAGACAGAAACTTAACAACTCTTTCTACCATAAGTGTAATAGTTCTTCTTTTTTCAAACCTATAAGACTCAAATTCAAAGAATTATTTTGTTCTTGCAAATATTATTCACTTCTTTTAATTCATTAGAAACGAATTTATGTGCCTCATGTTGTTCATTTATTTTTTCTATTTTTGTATTTAAATAATTATTAATTTTTAAATAAGTTATTTTTATTGAACTTGTGCTTAGTCTTTTTGCTCTAGGATTTACTAGGGGATTTGATTTAAGTGACATATGTTTTGAATAATTTAGTTAGGATTATTCATTATTAAATCTATTCTAGAACATACACGGGAACTTATGTTTTTTGTGCTAACCTTTTTGTAGTTAATTTGGGAACGTATCTGATTAGCGGGAAGCTTATTGGAACGTTGGTCTGGAAACCGCTCACGCTAATATTAAAAACTGTGAAAACATTTGATTTTCATAGTGGAAAGTTAGGTGGTTCGGTGGACCGGTGATTTTCTATTTAGGTCATGGTTGTGGCCTAGGTTGTTTCCACTAAAAATATTGTGAAAATAACCTAGGCCACAACCATTACCTAAGAGGAAAACCACCGGACCACCTAACTTTTCCACTATGAAAATCAAATGTTCAAGTACAAACTCGATCTTATGTTACCCTCCCTAAGATATTGCATCAATGTACTTTACTTATGAGTCTCTGCTTTGTTTTCACAGTTTTTGATATTATCGTGAGCGGTTTCCATACCAACATTCTAATAAGCTCCCTTTCAATCAGATCATTCACAAATCAACTACAAAAAGAGTTAGCACAAAAAAACAAGTGCCCGTGTATGTTCTAAAACAGATTTAATAATGAATAATCCTAACTAGATGATTCAAAATATATGTCACTTAAATTAAATCAAGTAGCAAATTCTAGATAAAAATGATTAAGCCAAAGTTCAATAAAAATATTTTTTTTAAAGATTAATAATCAAATCAAATAATTATGATACAACAAAAACAATTATTTGATCTAGCCGCTTAAGAATAAAAATAAAGAAGAAGTCATAAAAACATATTATCAAAATATTATAAAATAATTAGGCTTATTAATCAATCAAGCATAACCATCAATATTTTATAGATTAACTAAATAAAGAAGCTGAAAAAATTATGATTCTATATTTGTAAAACAAGAGAGAGAAATTAAAATAATAGAATAATGCTCTTGTGTGGTTAATTAAAATAATGAACAATGAGTTTTATTAATAGGAAAAATTAAAACTCTTAATCTTATGTAATTGATAAATATTTTTTCTATTATAAATAAGATTAGTAATATTCATTAATTAAGAAAACTCTTATATGATTGATAAATATATTTTCTATTTCAAATATGATTGGTAATACTCACTAATTAAGAAGAATCTTATTTAAATAAAAGTTCTTTTAAAATAGATTTTATGATATCTTTTATGATATCTTTTATGCTAAAGATCCAACTATAATTTATAATATATCTTATCTAATATATTTTAGCATATCTTATTATATATTTTAGCACTAAAAATAATTTCATATTTATAAGCATATGTTATTATATGCATAAATGTAATCTTATGTGTCGTAGTTATCAAATATATACTTGAAGTACAATTATCTAGAACTCGAGAATTTGTTTGATCTTTTTTGATAAATTTGATAGCAGACATAAAAACAAATTTATAGATAAATATTTTATTCACGAAAATAACCAACACTCATAGTCCTTACACAATTTGGATTGGTTTTTCAAATTTATTGGTTTGAATTAGCTAATAATTTTCAATAACCACCCATATTGGGTTGATTATGATCTTAGTCTAAACCCAAACTAATCCATATTTGCACACCACTAGGTATGATTTTACAAAATTGACATGTTATCAAAGATTCAATCAATTTGACCAAAAACATGTGAACTATATCCTTAAAATAAATACGAGTCTTGTAAAAAAAACATATGAAAAATATAAATTAAAATTTAAAGTAATAGAGATTACAAGAGATAGAGATACATAACTTAAGTAGATGTTATTGATAAATTTATATTTAAATTTGAACAAGTTTTAAAAATAAACTCCTTTAAACATGTTCAAAAATAGTGCATTAATGATCCTACACTTTTTCTTTAAGATGTGGCATGGTATTTGAGTAATTTAAAGTCATTTTGTTTTTGAATTTACAAAAACTCTAGCAAGATTTATTCTTTTAAATACATACTAACCATTTTTTTAAAATATATTCAAAATCATGAAGTGTTAAAAAATGCATCTAACTCTCAAGAGGGATCATACATTTTCAAGAAGATATTAAGGTAAAAATTATAAAAATTATAATTCATCTAATTTAAATTCAATTAGAAAATTATCTTAAATTAGTGATGTATGATTGTAAGGTGATGATTGTTTTCTTTAACTTGAAAGCAGAAAGATTTTTCATTCTTCAATTTCTCATCTGGAATAATGGGTTGCCCAATTTATTTGTTTATGTTCCTTTTAATTGACGTTATTAAATTATAAAATATTGTGTGCGTTCTTAGGTAACATGCATGTAGCAAAGTCACCGCTTGATTGGAGTCCACAAATGAAGTCATTTAGATTTGGAAAAGACTGTTTATATATATATATTAGATGATGTACACTTAAATATATATAATTATAATTATATATAATGAAAATTTATTATATTAATTATAATTATAATGTATTTATGATATATAATAATTTAATTTTGTATTCATTTAGGTTCGTGAATTTTTAAGGTTTCTTTAATTTTAAAATAAACAATTTCGGGTGTTGATGAGTTTGCTTCCAACTTTGAGACACGATTATTGGCTGTTTAGTAACTATCTTTTCCAACAAGACACGTAATTTGACATTTTTAGATTGATTAAATGCATTATAAGTTATTTTCTTGTCTCAACGGTCATTTTAATCAAATCTTTTAAAATTATTCGTCCTAAATTATTTTATTTTTAGAGATATATAAATTAGTTAAACTTATACTATTTTATTTAAATTATATAAAAAATATTAATATGAAAAGAGCATTATTGAGAATCAATTATTTTATATCTAATTTTCATAATTTTATGATATGTTTATTTCCTTAATTTCACCCTCATTTAAAGGAGTATTTATTAAATAAAACAAAAAAAACTTTATATAATTAACAATTATATATATATATATTTAATATTACTTCTTAATTATTTTAAAATAATAATTTTAAGATTTATTCTATAAAAAAAAATAAAAAATAAGCAAGTTTAATTTTTTTCATCATGTCTTAACAAAACATAATTATATATTTGTCGTATTATTATTATTTGTAAAAATTTCGTGTGTTATCTCGTTAAGTCTATATTAAGGATGAACATTTTAATCATGGATAAATAAAATTATGATTATTTGTGAAATTTTTTTTTTTTTCAAAAAAAAAAAAACTTAACCAATAAAGCATGTGACATGTATGATTATTATAATATTAAAAATATAGTAAATAAAAATTAAATATATATTAATATTATTATTTTATATACATATAAATATATAGAAAAATATTATTTTAATATAAAACACACAATACTTTGTGTAATTAGACTAAATCTTATTTATTTTTACTTTATATTTTTTTATTTTACATAAAACATGTATTAAGCATTTAAAAAATGAAAAATAATGTGAATATTTTAAATAATATAGTAAATTAAGAATTAATTTAACATTTAATTTTTTAAAATTAAATATATTTTTGAATAAATATAAAAAAATGTGATTAAATAATAAAAAACTAATATCAACTCATAACCGATAGTTATTAACTGAATATAATCAAATATAATAAAAAATTAATTTAAAATGATTATGATTATTCGTTATTATCAATCCAGACTCATTTATATTAAAAATTCATTAGAATATTGAATTTATATTTATTGTTTCAATTATTGAAACGTAGCCATGAAAACTTTAAAAAGAGAAGTTTGACATTTTATTTTTCAAAACATTGAAAAAATGTATTTTAAGTGTTGCAGTTCCTTGTACGGACATTAAAAATAAGTTAAGGTAGGTTAAGATTAGTTGAGGATATATATTTGGTTAAAGTGATCTTACAAAAATTTTAAGTAAATTTGTAAATAAGATTTAAATTTTTTAAAACTTCACACATAATTTTTTAAATTTTTAAATCATATAATTTAGTTCGTATATTTTTAAATTTTCATACATAGATATTAATTTGATTATTAAAATATATATTTGTTAATCAAAAATTTAAGATTTATGTAAAATTTTAAAAATTTAGGGACTTACATGTGTAGTGTTTCAAAAATGTAAAGATAAAATTATATATTTTAAAATTTTAAAAACTTATGTATAAATTTAATTAAAATTTGAATAACAATGACACACTTTATCCTATGTATTTATGTGGCGTGGTGACAAAGAGGCAACACTTTCAATTAATAATAAGATGAATGATTTTTCAAAATTTGATTGTGGAAGAAAAGTATCATTTCTTTGGTGTGTAATGTGTATCATCCATTTATACCTTTCAAACAAGTAATCCGATTCCGTCCGGATAAGAACAAACCACCTACGATTATAATTATAATGACAGAAATAAAAATAAAAACACTTATGCATTGTGAATATCTCGGAAGAGTAAGAATCCAAAGTTCTCTAATGACCAATGGTGTTAAAAAAAACGTCACAATTTTTTTTTAAAGGAATATTGCTGACCTTGAAGTGTACTAGTTTCATAAGCATAGTAAATTCTTTAAAGAGTAACGTTATATACCACAATTTGTAGTTTATCTTAGTGATGTAAATTTTGTAATTGGTTGAAAACAAAGTGTAAAAATATTTGGAAGAATAACTCAGTAAACTTGCTAATATTTAAATTACAAAAATCTCAACATAATAATATTAATGAAATGCAAGAGATTACAAAATATAAATTACCTACAAATTAGGATCATTAAACTTGATTATGGATTTAATTGAATCAATAATAAAACAGAAAGCATAAATTAGCTATAAATTAGGACCATTAAACTTCATCATAGATTTGACTAAGTTAACAATGAAATAGAAAGGAACGTTGCACAAAAAGCTACTTAGAATAGGTAGTAGTGTCTCACTTGTTTAAAGTTATTAACTAATTAGAGAACTTCGTTAACTGCCCAAATACCATGGAAAAATTCAACGCTTACGTTGGTGTCATGATCAAGGTGTTTTAACTCTACTCCTCAAAAAGGGGTGATGTTACTTTAATACAAATCATTGAAATTTTTTGTTTAAAAATTATATAAATTTGTGATAAATTGGATTTATAAAAAAATAAAACAAATAAAATAACATATAAATTTGATAACGGAGTTTGGTTAATCTTTTTTACGTCTCCGGACTTGCTGCAGATCTTTTTCAAATTCTTAGGAATGTACAAATTTGCGCTTTGAATCTTAATCGCAAAATGAAAATGCTAGAGGTGGCTCGTCTATGATTGAGATAGAATCAGATATCTTATTTTCTTTATTTCACTAGAAACTTGATTATAGAATCAAAAAGAGTGAATATGAAATGTGAAATTGGATTGACTTTTCATGCCATATGCGCTTAGCTTAGACTTTACTTTTTTCCCCTTTTTTCTTCCCGGTCCAATATTTGTTCCCGAAAGTCTTCGTTTAGAAATTACAGAAGGTGTTTACAACACTCACAACTCACAATCTAATTACACCTAAGAAAATTATTCTCAATTTTATCTCACAAAAGTTTTTCTCTCAATTGGAATGAATACTTGGTTGATTAATTCATTACAATTACACATCTATTTATAGGAAAATTTACTCCTTGAATTACTTCTTAAATTAATGGTTCCTTGAATTAAGCTCTATGTTTTGTGCCTTGTTTTGCTTCTTAAATTAAAGAGCTTTATAACAATCTCCTACTTAAAGACTAAATTCAATATGTCTTCACACCTCGATCAATGCAATAACTTTTCTACTCTTTTTACTCTAGCAGACCAACTGAAGTTGAACACAACTTCAATTTCATGGAAAGCTCTCACTTGCTAGCATCTTGAGTTTGAAAATTTTCATCATAGCATTCAGGCTTCCCTTCATCAGTTAACAACATATATTTCATGTATCTCCTGTTAGGTACATAAGGTCGAGAATACCTTCTCAATACAGGAGCTAGAGTATGAGGCTGTGGAATGCCGGACTACTACACACTACTTTGTCCAACGAGTTCCTTTACTTGAGGACTTGCTACAATTGGTTCCTTCACAGAATTATATGGGACATCATTTGCATCTACAAATACTGACTCATTCTGCTTTGAGTCGTTGGTGTGTTTTATGCATGTCCTTATACATCACTCTTTCATTGAAAATCAAATCTCTACTATGGATCACTTTCTTGTTTTCGTCATCCCAAATGCAGTAGCCAAACTCATCCTCACCATAGCTAATGAAGGTGTATTTCTTAGATTTGGGATCAAGCTTATTCTTGCCTTGATCATTGATATGCACAAATGCTACACAACCAACAACTTTTAGATGTGATAATTTTACCTCTTTTCTACTCCATACCTCCTATGGTATTTTGTGCTCCAATGGAACAGATGGGCCTCGGTTGATCAAGTAAGCTACTGTGTTGACTGCTTCTGCCTAAAACAGCTTTGGTAGACATGAATGTATATGAATGTTAATGGCTCTTTCTGTCAACATTCGGTTCATACGCTCAACTACATCATTGTGTTAAGACGTGCTTGATACAATTCTTTCCATTCTGATCTAGTGCTGATAGCATAAATTTTTGAATTTGGTGTCTTCATATTCATCACCATTATCGGTTTTGAGCTTTTTGATCTTCAAACCTGTCTTATTTTCCACCCTAGCTTTCCTTCTTCTGAAAGCCTCAAATACTTCAGACTTATGCTTTAGAAAGTAAACTCATAAATTCCGAGAGTGATCATCGATGAAAGTCATGAAGTAGTGTTTCCCACCAATGGATGAGATGGTTGTTGGTCCCCAAACATCAGAGTGGATAAGCTCTAGCCTTTTCTTCTTTGGGGTTTTACTACTTGTCTGAAACCAGACTCTCTTTTGCTTTCCAAGTATGCAATCTTCACACATGTCTATCTACGTCGACTATAGGCCTGTAAGTTTTTCTTTTGAGTGCATAATCTTCATTCCTTTCTCACTCATGTGGCCTAGTCTCTGGTGCCACATATTTGGTGTTTCATTGCCTACTGCAATTAAGATTGGACAACGTGCCCCTACTATCATGTAAAGAGTGCCACTCTTCTTGCCTCGAGCAACTGTCATTGCACCCTTTGAAATCTTCCAATCATCACCATGAAAGATCGTAGTATAGCCTTCATTAGCGACCTGCCCTCCTGGGATTAATTTCTTTCTCAAGTCAGGAATATGCATGGCATCCTTCAACTCCTATATAGACCCGTTCAACTTAATCTTCACTACACATTTTCCAATAATAACACATGGTTAATCATCACCAAAATACACTTTTCCAAGGTTTTTGGGGACATATTTCTCGAAGAATTCTTTTTGTGAAGTAACATGGAATGATGTTTCAGAGTCTAACACCTAAGATTCTTTGTTGCTCTCGAAAGAGTATATCAATGCATCATCTCCTCCTGAGGTGGATGTAACATTTGCCTCTTCCTTCACTTGTTGGTCCTTAGATGCACTTTTACACTGATTTTTGTAGTGCTCGGTTCTCCCAAAATTCCAACACTCGATAATCTTTGAGTTATAGGAATTATTGGGATTCCTGGATTTGAATCTACTGTCCTTTGATCTCCCTCGATAGTCTATTCTGCCATGTTCATTCCCTCTATTTGAATTTCTTCCTCTTGACTCTGTATGTAAAATTGAAGAAGTTGACAATTCACCTAACTCTCTACGTCAGATCTCTTCACTCAGAACCAGATCACAAACATTGTCAAATTTCAACTTATTACTTCCTGACGAGCTACTCATAGCCATGACAATAGCATTCTAGCTTTTTGGTAAAGAAGACAAAAGTATCTATGCTTATACTTTTTCATCGAATTCAATTTCAATTGAACTCAACTGGGTTGTGACTGTGTTGAGTTCATTGAGATATTGAGCTACCGATGTGCCTTCTGTCATCCACAAGTTGAACAAACGCCTCATCAAATGCACTTTGTTTGAGACTGATGGCTTCTCATACATATTGGTGAGAGTTGTCATAAGACCCACTATGGTCTTTTCCTTTACTATGTTGAAAGAAACATTGCGGGATAACGTCAATCGAATAACTCTTAGGGCTTGTCTGTCTAGAAGATTCCTATCTTCTTCTTTCATAGCCTCTAGCTTCTTCCCTGAGAGAGGTTGATACAGATAATCCTCTATCTGCATTTTCCAAAACCTAAAATCTATGCCATCGAATTTCTCGATTTTCACCTTTCCTTCATTTGCGGTCATTTCTTCTACTCAAATCTTACTTCCTTTGGATCATTTCTGACTATTTCTGCAAACCATCATGTATTAGAACACCTTCGTTAATGAACCAATATTGTCGATAAAATTTCACTATTAACCTAATTTACTATTGACGTGAATAGTATCCTTGTAAAAAAATGTCACCACTAAAAGCTCTTATACGAGTTGTTGGGAGATTACATAAATTCCCAATAAGCCAGATTTATGAGAAAGAAAAATAAACAAAATAACACACAAATTTGATAATGGAGTTCGGTCAATCTTGCTTACGTTTTTGGACCTATTGTAGATCTTTTTACTGAAATGGGAGAATTTACACAAGTTGTTTACAACACTCACGAGTCACAACCCATAACCCAATTACACCCAAGAAAATTACTCTCAATTTTCTCTCAATTGGAATGAACACTTGGTTTATTAATTCATTAGAATTACACATATATTTATAGGAAAATTCACTCCTTGAATTAATTCTTAAATTAATGATTCCTTGAATTAAGCTCATTGTTTTACTCCATGTTTTGCTCCATATTTTGTTCCTTGTTTTTCTCCTTAAATTAAGGAGCTTTATAACAATCTCCAACAATTTCATCGTACCAAATTTATCACACATAAATTTAAATATAAAATGATAGAATCTTTTTAAGAGAGTATGCAATTTGATTACATGAGGGAACATACCGAATTTCTAACTATTACCTCATAACTATGTATATAACAAAATGATTGGCGATTTCAATATGTTTTGTTCGAGCATAAAATATAAGATTAGTTACAAAAATGACAACACTTAAGTTGTCATCTCACGCAATTGGTCTTAAGGAATGGAAAGATAAGAATTCTTTCAATAAAGAGGTTAACCAAGAAAATTCTTTAGTTAGATTACCCATTGATTTATATTTAGACTATGTGCTTAATCTAGCTACAACGTGTTGTTTGTTAGAAGATCAAAAAACCAATATATCTCTAAAGTAGGCACATTAACTAGAAATTGAACGACAATCATTCCAGGTCCAATTTGCATAAAAAAACCAATTAAAAGAGGTCTTTCATTATGTTCAATATCTAAATAATAGAAGTAGTGTCGCTTAGATATCAAAGAATTCTCTTCGCCAATGCACCATTTTTGGTTATTGTAGATATTGACTTAGCTTATTAACAATGAATGTCATATCTAGTCTAGTGTGAGATATTAGAGAGCCCTGATAATTTTCAACAGAGTATTGAATTCTATATTATTTCACCATCTTATTTTGAGATTTTTTTATGGGTTGGACAAGCCTTGGCATGTATTATTTAAGCTTTGTTTAGTAATTCTTGAATATATCTTGATTTTAAGATACATCTATTGGAGATTGTTATAAAGCTCATTAATTTAAGGAGTAAAATAAGAAGCTTAATTCAAGAAGCAATTCAAGGAACCATTAATTTAAGGAGTAATTCAAAGAGTAAATTTTCCTATAAATAGATGTTTAATTGTAATGAATTAACCAACTAAGTGTTCATTCCAATTGAGACAAAAAAAAATTTGTGAGAAAAAATTGAGAGTAATTTTCTTGGGTGTAATTGGGTTGTGAGTTGTGAGTGTTGTAAACATCTTGTATAATTTATCCCCTTTCAGTAAAAAGATCTGTAGTAGGTCCGGAGACGTAAGCAAGATTGGTTGAACTTCGTTATCAAATTTGTGTGTTATTTTTCTATTCTTGTTTTCTCATAAATCTGGCATATCCAGAATTTGCGTAATTTCTCAACAATTGGTACCAGAGCTTTTGGTGGTGATTTCTATCATTTTCTTGCAAAGATGCTATTCATATGAATAGTGAATTAGGTTAATAGTGAAAAAAATTCGACGATATTAGTTCATTGATGGAGGTGTTCTAATACATGGTGGTTTGTAGAAATAGTTAGAAACGATCCGAAGGAAGTCAGATTTAAGTGGAAGCAATGGCCACAAATGAAGGAAAGGTGAAACTTGAGAAATTTGATGGCATAGATTTTGGGTTTTGGAAAATGCAAATAGAGGATTATCTGTATCAAGTAAGTTTATAACAACCTTTATCAGGGAACAAGCCAAATGCTATGAAGGAAGAAGATTGGAATCCTCTAGACAGACAAGCTCTAGGAGTTATTCGATTGATGCTATCCCACAATGTTGCTTTCAACATAGTAAAGGAAAATACCACAGTGGGTCTTATGGCAACTCTCTCCAATATGTATGAGAAGCCATCAGCCTCAAATAAAGTGCATTTAATGAGGCATTTGTTCAACTTGTGGATGACAAAAGGCGCATCAGTAGCCCAATATCTCAATGAACTCAACACAATCACAACCCAGTTGAGTTCAATTGAAATTGAATTCAATGAAGAAGTATAAGCATTGATACTTTTGTCTTCTTTACCAGAAAGCTGGAATACTATTGTCATGGATATGAGTAGCTCGTCAGGAAGCAATAAGTTGAAATTTGACGATGTTCGTGATACATACAGAGTCAAGAGGAAGAAATTCAACTAGAGGAAATGGACATGGAATAATAGACTATCGAGGGAGATCAAATGACAGTAGCTCCAAATCCAAGAATCTCAATAATTCCTATAGCTTGAAGATTATCGAGTGTTGGAATTATGGTAGAACTAAGCACTACAAAAATTAGTGCAAAAGTGCACCAAAGGACCAACAAGTGAAGGAAGAGGCAAATGTTACTTCCATCTCAGGAGGATATGATGCATTGATATGCTCTTTGGAGAGAAACGAAGAATCTTGGGTGTTAGACTATTGAGCATCGTTCCATATTACTTCATAGAAAGAATTCTTCGAGAAATATGTCCCTGAAAACCTTGGAAAGGTATATCTTGGTGATGATGAACCGTGTGCTATTATTGGAAAAGATGTAGTGAAGATTAAGTTGAACGGGTCTGTTTAGGAATTGAAGAATGTGAGGCATATTCCCGACCTAAAAAAATTAATTTCAGTAGGGAAATTGGCCATTGAAGACTACACTACAATCTTCCATGGTAATTATTGGAAGATTTCAAAAGACACAATAACAGTTGCTCAAGGCAAGAAAATTGGCACTCTTTACATGACAGTAGGGGCATGTTGTTCGATTGTTGTTGCAACAAGCAATGAAACACCAAATTTGTGGCACCATAGACTAGGCCACGTGAGTGAGAAAAGGATGAAGATTATGCACTCAAAGGGAAAACTTCTAGGCCTACAGTCTATAGAGGTAGACATGTGCGAAGATTGCATAATTAGGAAGCAAAAAAGAGTCATCTTTCAGACAAGTGGCATAACCCCAAAGAAGGAAAGGCTAGAGTTTATCCACTCCGATGTTTGGGGACCAACAATCGTTTCATCCATTGGTGGGAAATACTACTTTGTGATTTTCATCGATGATCATTCTCAGAAGGTATGTGTTTATTTTCTAAAGCATAAGTCTAAAGTATTTAAGGCTTTCAAAAGATGGAAAGCTATGGTGGAAAATGAGACGGGTTTGAAGATCAAAAATCTTAGAACCGATAATGGTGGTGAATATGAAGACACCAAATTCAAAAATTTCTACTATGAGCACATGATCAAAATGGAAAGAACTGTGCCATGCATACCTCAACATAATGGTGTAGCTGAGCGTATGAATCGAATGTTGATAGAAATAGCCAGAAGCATTCGGATATAGTTAGGACTACTGAAGTAGTTCTGGGTAGAAGCAATCAACACAGAAACTTACTTGATCAACTGAGGCTCATCTGTTCCATTGGAGCACAGAATACCAGAGGAGGTATGAAGCAGAAAAGAGGTGAAAATATCACATCTAAAAGTTTTTGGTTGTGTAGCATTTGTGCATATCAGTGATCAAGGCAGGAATAAGCTTGATCCCAAATCCAATAAATGCACACTCATCAGTTATGGTGAGGATGAGTTTGGGTACCGCAATTGAGATGACGAAAACAAGAAAGTGATTTGTAGTAGAGATGTGACTTTCAATGAAAGAGTGATGTATAAGGACATGCATAAAACAGACACCAACGACTCAAAGCAGAATGAGTCAGTATTTGTAGATGCAGATGATATCCCAGATAGTTTCATGAAGGAACTGATTGTAACAAGTCCTCAGCCAGGGGAACTCGTTGGACAAAGCAGTGTGCAACAGTCCGACACACCACAGCCTCCTACTACAGCTCTTGTATTGATAAGGTCTTCTCAACCTCATATGCCTAACATGAGATACATGAACTATATGTTGCTGACTGATGAAGGGGAGCCTGAATGCTATAATGAAGCTTGTTAGACTCGAGATTCCAGTAAGTGAGAGCTTGCCATGAAAGTAGAAATGAAATCTCTCATCTCCAACCAGATATGGGAACTAGCTGAGTTACCTATGGGAAAGAAGGCATTTTACAACAAATGGGTGTATTGGGTGAAAGAGGAGCATGATGGTTCCAGGAGATACAAAGCCCGCCTAGTTGTCAAAGGGTTTCAACAAAAGGAAGGAGTTGACTACATTGACATTTTCACTCCCATTGTGAAGCTCATTACTATCATATCAGTTGGATGTGAAGACTGCATTCCTTCATGGATATTTAGATGAAGAGATATACATGTACCAGCCAGAAGGTTTCTCAGAAAAAGGGAAAAAGAACATGGTGTGCCAACTTAAGAAGAGTTTGTATGGCCTGAAACAAGGGCCGAGACAATGGTATATAGATTTTGAAAGCTTCATGCACAAGGAAGATTTCCAAAAATGCAATGTTGACCATTATTGCTACTTCAAGAGATATAGGTCCAGTTATATCATTTTACTACTTTATATTGATGATATGTTAGTAGCACGTTCAAATATAAATGATATTAGAAGGTTGAAGCAATAATTGTCAAAAGAGTTTGAATAGTTGACTAATAGAAGTCGATTAAAATTATTATAACAATTAGGATATTATAAGAATATTGAATTAATTTTGTCTGGTTGGGAGAGGAATAGAATACTTTCTTCTTGATATTTTCTTCTTTTTTTGCATTTTGTATTTTTTTTATTGTTAAGTTATTTCTTTCAAAGTTGTTTATCTCACTCATATTTATTTACTTTGTTTTATTATTATAACACAATATTTGGTTAAGAGTTGGTTTATTATATTAAATAATACCTCAACGTATACAATCGATATAATGTGAAACTATTAGTACCTTTTGAAGGTAAACCTTGGAAATGTTAATGATATTTATTCTTATTATTAATGCATACTTTAATTGTGTCATATTATAATGTTAACTATGAGTCCGTGTTGCATATTGAAAAAATAAGAAAAATAAATTTGATATATAATTAGAATGAGTTGCTAATGTTAATACATTAACTTTTCAGATTGAATTTTAGACTCAATAAATACTATCAAATAGGATTCAAATGAGAAAATGAGCTCATGTAGTACATGTAGCTCAATTTTAAACAAATGATGAACCTTGTTGAATAGTAATATAAATTATGCAATGTTATCTAGACTCATGTTAACTCTTGAAATATAATAAAATGATGTGTATTCTTTGACTCTTTAACACCCTAGTAAACTCAATGGAATATGAATATAGGATGATCCTTATTCAAGAATGTTTATTATTAAGTTATATTTAATATTGTAATTCACTTATACTTCACTTGTATTACATTTGTATTATTTCACTTGTACTACACTTCCACTATTTCACTTGTACTACACTTCCATTATTTCACGTGTACTACACTTTTACTATTTTACTTGTATTATACTTGTAATACACTTGTTACAACCCTATAAATAGGGTTTTCTATATACATTTTAAAACACACTAATACAACATTAAATCATTTTTTCTTCTTATCTCTCTATACTCTTCACATGGTATCAAAGCCTTTCATATACCTCTAGAATTTCTATCAAAATTTTGTCTCTCTTCATCACAGCCAACCCGGCTCACTCTAATCCGACTCACCTCAATTCGGCTCACTCCAACCCGACTCACCTCAACTTAGTTTCAGGCTTGTTTTCAACTTCTCTTATCATTTTTAAGGATATCTCCTCTATATTGTTTCTATAATTTTTTTTATATTTCCTACATTATTTCGTTAAAATGGACCGAAATGATGTCCCAAAATCAATCTCTATCACCCTTGATGATACTAACTACCTAGCCTGGGCAAAAGAAATGAAAACTTTCTTGAAAGAACGCAAGCTATGGCGTTTCATAACTGGTGATATCTCTATACCCATCCAAGAAACCATTGGAAACAACTCCTTATTTATTGACCGCCTTGAAGACTAGGAGAGTAAACATCATCAAATTATTACTTGGTTCCGTAACATCACCTTACCCTCTATCCATGATGAATTTGGATGTTTTGACACTGCCAAAAAAGATTGGGAATTTCTTGAGGCTCGCTTCACTACAACAGATTTGGCCAACCAATATCAACTTCTAACAACTCTTCATACCAAACGACAAAGGGCTGATCAAACCATTAACCAATTTCTCTCTGAAATGAATACTATTTGGGATCAACTCGCTCTCTCTGAACCAACTTGGACGAATAAGATTAATGTTGAGATGTTTGCAACTTACCGTAATCACCATCGTCTTGTTATTTTTCTCATGGCTCTTCATGATCGATTTGAACCTGTTCGGGCTTTCTTACTACATTGAAGTCTTTTTCCATCCTTAGATATTATTGTGACCGAGCTTCATGCTGAAGAAACTCGGATAGGGGTTTTCAAAGTTCATTATAAAGATTCTATTCTTGCCACCCCCTCTTCTCACCCTAAAGGAAGTTCTAAAGATGGCTTCAAACATCAAAGATGCACCTACTGTCACAACCTCAATCATGAGATTCTTACATGTCCCATTCGAATATGTATATATTATTACAAGAAGGGTCCATGACACTTTCACAAAGATTTCTTTCGGAATCCCTCTCAATATGCTTCAGGTAAAAATAGTAACTCATTTATCACTGTTGTTTTTTCTGAGGATAATCATGAAAAATTCACCTTCTTTACTAAGAACTTGAAGGTCTTCTTAAAAATATTCTCTCAAAATCTAGTAATCCTACTCCTACTGCCTCGTCTCTCACATCGGGTAAATCTTTATGGTATTTTGATTCTACTTGTTGTAATCATATGACTCATGATACTTACATCTTCTCTCCCACATAATCTTCCATCTCTAAACATTTAATTCAAACTACCAATGGTTCACATATGCATGTTAATGTTGTAGGACAAATTTCCACATCTTTTATATCACTTTTTGACACCTTTCATATTCCCAACCTTACTCTAAATCTTATCTATATTGGTCAATTATGTGAACTTGATCTTACTATTACTTTTTTCTCTTCTGGTTGTCATATGCAGGATCCATAGACAGGACAGATCCTTGGGATAGGCCGTAAGGTTGGACGATTATTTGAACTTATCAACCTTCATCTACCCAATTCTCCTCATACTTCTGTTGCTACTTATACTACTTCTATCAACATATGGCATGCTCATCTAGGCCATACGTTTATAGGACATCTTCATCCCCTAGCATCTTCTAGTAAATTAGGATCTGTTTCTATTTTTGATAATGTAAATTGTTTGTCTTATGAATTGGGAAAATAACATGCTTTTTGTCTCCCCCTTTTGACTTAATCCATTCTGATGTTTGGTGTCCATCCCTACATCCTACTATGGGGGATGTGTTTACTTTGTCATTTTTATTGATGATTATTCAAGATTCACATGGATTTTTTTCATGATACATAGATCTGAATTACCCCAAATTTATTATGATTTTGCTCAAATGGTTAAAACCCAATTTTCTCAAAATATCAAAGTACTTAGAGCTCATAATGCTATGGAATATAAAGAAACAATTTTTTAAAATTTTCTTCGACAAAATGAGATTGTTTCTCAATATTCTTGTCCTGGCACATCTCAACAAAATGGAAGAGCTGAGCGAAAACACAGACATATTCTTAATATTGTTCGCACTTTCCTCATTTCTAGTTCTTGTCCTGAACACTTTTGGGGTGAAGCAACTCTTATGGTTATTTATAGCATCAATCGTGTTCCTATGCCTATTATTCACAATCAATCCCCTTATGAACGTCTCTATAGTACTTCTTCATCTTATGAACTGCTCAAAGTGTTTGGTTGTGCCTGTTTTGTTCTTCTTCACCCTCATGAGCACAATAAATTGGAACATCATGCTCGTCTTTGTTGTTTCTTAGGGTATGGAATAGAACACAAATGCTATCGTTGTTGGGACTCTATCTCTAAACGATTTTGCATCTCTCGTCATGTCATCTTTTGAAAACATAAAATGTTTTCCTCTATTTCCTCATTTCATGTCTCATCTCC
Source organism: Hippophae tibetana (assembly GCA_037013495.1). Taxonomy (NCBI): domain Eukaryota; kingdom Viridiplantae; phylum Streptophyta; class Magnoliopsida; order Rosales; family Elaeagnaceae; genus Hippophae; species Hippophae tibetana. Next base: position 71,320,352 of record CM072803.1, on the reverse strand, counting down.
TACCTCACTCTCATTTTTTAACTATTGATTTATTTCCTCCTGACATTGCTCCATTACCCTCACCATCGTCTACTACGAATTCTCCTTATGTGTCTTCTCCTTCTGTTGATCCTACCATAACAACATCCTTTGAAGACCAACTACATGATTGTCCAGAGTCATTACTTCGTCGTTCTACTCGTGTAAGTAGTCTTCCATTTCATCTTCATGATTACCAATGTTTATCTACTATTTTGTCTCATCATGAACCCCAAAACTATAGAGAAGCTATTTTTAACCCTTATTGGCAGCAAGCTATGACAGATGAATTACAGGCATTAACAAAAGCACATACATGGGATCTTGTTTATCTTCCATCTAATACATATCTGATTGGTTGTAAATGGATTTTCAAAATCAAAACTCATTCAGATGGGTATGTGGAACGATATAAAGCTCGTCTGGTTGCAAAGGGTTTTACACAGGAATATGAAATCGACTATGAAGAAACTTTTGCACATATAGCTCGCCTCACCTCTATTCGAAGTATCATTGTTGTTGCTACTGCCTGAAACTGGAACATTTTTCAAATGGATGTCAAAAATGATTTTCTTAATGGAGACATAACCAGGGAAGTTTATATGAAATCTCCTCCTGGATACACTCATTCACCTCATCAAGTATGCAGACTTCGATGTGCTCTCTATGGCCTCAAACAAGCTCCTCGGGCTTAGTTTTCCAAATTCAGCTCTATACTTACTCACTTTGGCTTCACTTCTAGTTCTTATGACTTCGGTCTCTTTATTTGGAAGACTCCCACTAGTGTAACACTTCTACTCATTTATGTAGATGATATGATCATAACATGGAATGAGTCTAATGATATTATTGATCTTAAGTAGTTTCTGAGCAATCAATTTGAAATGAAAGACCTTGGTCATCTCGACTACTTCTTGGGCCTAGAAATCTCATCTAATTCTTAAGGATATTATCTCTCTCAAGAAAAGTACTCATCTGATATTCTTAATCGGGCTGGCCTTACTGATTGCAAAACTGCATCAACACCTCTAGAAACCAATGTCAAACTTACTCCATTAGATGGTATTATTCTCTCATATGCCACATTATACATACAACTAGTAGGCAGTCTTGTTTATCTCACAATCACTCGTCCTGACACTGCCTATGTTGTTCATCTGGTTAGTCAATTCATGCTTGCTTCACGGTCTACCCATTATACTACGGTTCTTTGCATTATCCGCTACATCAAAGGCACTATATTTCATGGTTTCCACTTCTCCAACAATTCTAATCTTCTTCTTTCCACCTACTCTGATGCTGATTGGGTAGGTGACCCAACTGATCGTCGCTCTACCATTGAATATTGTTTATTTCTTGGAAACTCTCATATCTTGACGAAGCAAAAATAAATCCCTCACTTCTCGATCCAACACTGAAGTTGAATATCGTTCTCTTGTTGACACCATTCAAGAATTTCTTTGGGTCTGTTGGCTACTTGCTGAGGTGGGTGTTCTCCAATCAACTGCAGCTATCCTATATTGTGACAATCATAGTGCTATTCTGATTGCTCACAATAATGTATTTCATGAACGAACAAAACATATCGAGATTGATTTTCATTTTGTTCGTCAACATGTTCTTCAAGACACTATTTGTCTCAAATCAATATCCTCCACAGATCAAACAGCTCACATCTTCACCAAATCTCATCTATCAGGCAGATTTCAAGAATTAGTTTCCCAACTCAAGTTGATTGTTTCTTTTCGTCCTTGAGTTTGAGGGTAATGTTAAGTTATATTTGATATTGTAATTCACTTATACTTCTCTTGTACTATACTTTCACTATTTTACTTGTACTACACTTCTATTATTTCACTTGTACTACACTTGTTACAACCCTATAAATAGGGTTCTCTATATACATTATAAAACACACCAATACAACATTAAATCATTATTTCTTCTTATCTCTCTATACTCTTCGCATGGATGTTAAATCCCACATTGGCCAAGAGTAAAGCAACAATATTGCTTATAAGTCTAGACAATCCTCTAACTCACAAGCTGGTTTTGGGTTCAAAGTTAGGCATGGGTTTCTAAGTTGGTATCAGAGCTAGGCTCTTGGCTTCTTCACCCCTCATTGGTCCTTATGTCGTAAATCTGGACTCTAGGCGATGTAGAGGGGGGATGTTAAGTCTCACATTGGCCAATAGTAAGGCAACAATAAATAGATTAAATATATAATTAAAATGGTATTCTTAATATATTAACATTACCAACATATAATTTATCATTTATAAAAGTTAATAAATCATTTTTATTATTATTTTAACAAATCACATTTTTAACATTTAAGTTAATTCATACATAATGGCTAAAGCCCCGTCAACCCAAATTGAGTCCATAATTTTTCCTCATTATGCTTAATATTTCTTTTTTTATATTTTTATATTTTGATTTTATTGAAAAGGTATTTAGTTACTCCCCAAATAAAGAAATATCATGTAGAGCACTGTTTTTTTTATAATATTCCTATTCTATAAAGAACATGTTCCAGTCAAATAACAAAAAACAAACATGTTGAAGGATTCATTGGGCCTCTTGTGCGTGGGATTTGGTCCATTATAATTTTAACTTAAAAGCAGATGGTACAGACTGCACACATGGTTAACACTATGGGCTAAGAAGTCAAACTAGCTGAGGAAAGAAATTGCAACCAAGTGTGCAATTGGATTGATGTAGCAAAAATGTGTGCTAATTTAATCGAAAGTATTATTTCCTAATATTAGCCTAGAGGCATGGATTAAAATTTGGGAAAACTACTGCTAAACACCCTGAGGTTTTCCAAAATTACAAAAACACATTTCAAGTTCATAAAATAGGCAATAACCTCCTCTTTATTATTTTTTTATTGAAATATTTTTTCTTGAATTTTTTTTCTTTTACTAGTTTTCTTCCAAATATTTCCCTTAAAAAGTGGGTGTAAATCTTATTTTTCAAAATTATAGGGTTTTTTGTTGTTTCAAAGAACTTGCAATATCTATTTGTAACATTAAATATTTATAATATTTTCATGTTTACAAGATTATGGATAAAAGAGATTTGCTTCCATGATTATAATATATTTTAAATTATAAAAAATTCATCATGTATAATATCTTCAATATTTCTTTAATATTTTTGTGAAAATATCTTTTTTGATATATCCATAAATACCACTATTTTAATCTTTGCATGTAAGCAAAAGTTGTAATTAGTTAATTTGTTTCAAATTAGATCATGTTCCTATCCTAGTTGTAGCCCAAATTTTACCATAACTCAAATGAAACATATTCCTTCATGACTTTAGTTGCTAATTAGATTCACAATTGTTTTTCTTTTCTTTTTTTCTTATGGTTATGATAGATTTCAAATTTTACCACTATTAGGTAAAATGATTGTAAAGTTAAAGTGCATTGTATAGAAAAATTATACCGTTAGTGAAAATATAGAAATTTGATTTATTAAGGGGTAGTAAACACTTGAATTTGTTTAAATTTTCAAATTTAAATCTATGAGTATTGGTTTATGAGAAACTCCATGAGAGCAAGTGTAGAAGAAGCAAGAAATACAGAGAATAAGAGATGAAATATATATGCTAGTACAATTACATCTCATTAATATTCCTTAGTTATAGTGAGGGTCATATATGCGTGTGTTGGTTCGAATATCAAAGGTATGAGTTTATATATTTATATCTCAAATATTTTATATTAATAAAAAATTGCTTTAATATTGATATTTTTTATATTATTTTTAAATAATAACTATTTTTTTGTCTTTTTATGGATGGTTTTTCTTTTTCTCTTTTAGAAACCAACTAGAACTAAAGAAATGATTTTTATTACTAGAGATTGGATTTAATACTTCCTATTATGAGAAATAAAAATCGTTAACTTTCAAATTTAAAAATATATATATTAAAAAATTATAATATTTTAACAATTTTATTAAGAATAATGAAAATATTTTTCATAACTAACCACATTAATAAATTAAGAGGGAACACAAACTTTAATTTTTGCTTATTAACTTTTTTCTTTTTACAAAGATTCTATCATATAAGATTCATTAATTTTTTAATAAAAATTATTAAAACCCAACATTTAAAAGAAAAATGTCAATATATGTAAATATAATTAAATTGTAACTTATTTAAAAAAATGTCAATATTTATAAGTATAATTAAATCTTAAGAGAACTATGTTAATATAGTATGTCTTTAATTGATAACATTGTTAAATTGTATTAATAATATTGTAAAAAACATCTTTTAAAAATTAATAATTTTTCACTTTTTTCCAATTCTAATTAATATTTATAAAAAAACATTAATTAAAGGAAAAAAAATATTTTGAAAAAAATAGCGAGAAAAGACAACAATATTTAAGTTGAGGTATTAAAATAGAATCTTTTAATAACATAAAACATTTAGAATATTAATACATTAATTAGATACTTATAGGTAAGCGTGAACAAATAATCCGATAAACCCGTTTAAATTAAGAAATCTGATTTAATATGTAAGATTTAGATAAGATTTGAATTATAAATTTAATAGTTGTATTAAATTCGGATTAAAAAGTATACAATATGTTTGGATTTAAATTGATAAATTTTATAATCATTTTTATCGTATTTAAACAAAATATTATTAAATTATAAATAAATACATATTTTTTTATAATATATTATATATAAATATTATATATATCATAATTATTTTATTTTAAAAATAAAAATAAATATTTATAATAATTTAATAATTATACACATGTTTTTTATTTTTATTTTTGTAAGTAAATAATAAGTTTTGATATAAATATATTAATTATTTTATATATAATAATAATTTATAAATAAATTTAAATATTAATTTAACTTTATTTAATTTTAAAAAAATTAATTTAATTAATGTTACTCGGAGTCACGGACCCATGCAGTGCACACAAGCGTACTCACAGTATGTATTATATATAAATATTATATATATCATAATTATTTTATTTTAAAAATAAAAATAAATATTTATAATAATTTAATAATTATATACATGTTTTTTATTTTTTTTATTTTTGGAACTGTGATTATAAATAATAAGTTTTGATATAAATATATTAATTATTTTATATATAATAATAATTTATAAATAAATTTAAATATTAATTTAACTTTATTTAATTTAAAAAATAATAATTTAATTAATGTTACCTGGAGTCACGGACCCATGCAGTGCACACAAGCGTACTCACACGTCTCTCAACAATATAACAACTTTAACAAACAATATATGGGAAATTACCAAGTGCAACGCTACATATTATACGCTAGTTATAGATTTATTATACTAGTATATATGTAAGCTTTACTGAGAACTAAAGTCTCTATAAACTACCTTACAGTTTCATTTTAAAACAAGAATAATATTTATTTATATAAAAATTCATTGAAAATAAATTAAATTTATTTTTAATAAAAAGATTGAATAACTTTTTAGGGATAAATTAAAAAATTATACATTACTAGGTTGTATAATTGAATTAGTTTAAAAATAACACATTAATCTATTATGCATATTATGAATAATATATGGTATTATTAAATTAACATCTTAACTTATTTAAGTTTAGTCTGACAAAATTTAACTCATCTAAATTATGAGCTAATAGCTTATTAATAGTTAGTGAAATCATTTTACAAATTATCTTAATTGACGGTAAGATTATATAATTATTATAATATCATTGTAGAAAAATATAATTTAAAGATACTATTTTTTTATTTTACGAAAATATAATTAAAAAATAATATTTATATTAATGATTTTGTTTTTAAAAAAATTATAAATATTTTTTATTTTTATTTTTTAGTAATGTAAATAAGTTGGTTTATAAGGTGTTTTCATAAAATTAAATATTTTTTGTTAAATTATAACTCATCTAGGTTTTCTAAACCTGAAACTAAGTGAGTTAAGTAACTTCAATTCATTTTACACTTAATAATATTTAATATATATTTATATATATTAAATAAAACTAACATATTATTTTAAGTGATAGATTCCATTCATTTATTATAGAAGTTCTTACCGCTATTCCAAACAAACCTGAATTCGTTAATATGACCATAGGACTCAAACGAATGTAGTTAATATTAACTAGTTTTAATTATAATAGTTATAATAGATAATTATTTATTAAAATAATTAAATTATAATATATGGTAAATAAGTTTTTTTATTCATTTAAATATGTTTTATGTTTCTATCCTTTTGAGTTGATAGTAGAATTACTATTAATGTTTAATTTATTATAAAAATTTCTTTAACATTTACTTAGCTTAATATTTATATCATTTTAATAATTTTGTTAAAAAAATAATTTTTAAATATCACATTTAACCGTAAATCTTCTAACAAAAGTGAATGAAATAACATAAATTTCAATGAAACTAAATATAATTAAAAGTATTTATGAATATATATATTTGATACCCATTCAAAGTGCCAATAACATAAAATATACCTAAACCGTATCTACGATACTTCATACAACAAATAACTATTAATATGCTAATTCAAGGTGAGTGTAAGTTGATTAGGAATTAACGTGTATAAAGATTAAAAAGGATTATATTACTAATTATAATTATTTTGTATTAATTTTATAGATATTTAGATAATATATATCTATTGGTTAACAATTGGTAGTAATTTTTCTACCATTTAATCATTTTTTTATTATTTTTTAACATTTATTCAAAATATATCCAGTTAAAAAAGTTAAATCTTTATTTTATTATATTATTTAAAATATTAACATTAACATTCATTTTTATTTTTTAATTATTTTTAAGTAAAATATAAAATATAAAATATAAAAATAAGAATAAATAAAATTCATTATAATTATTTTAAATATTTTATTTTATTATTAAAATGTATTTTTTTATGTAATAATTATCTATATCTTATAACTTATCAATAATTTTTATTTAAAAAAAATATTAATTTTTTTTAATTCGAAGTTTATTTTTCAGTTTTTAAAATAATATGTAAAGAAGTGAAAGGTTGTGGATAAGTAATTTTTTGCATATATATTTTTAATCATATTATTAAAATTTAAATATAAATAAGTGTTAATAATATTTAAAAATAAATTATTTTTTATAATTTAAAAATAATTATGAAGTATAATAAAATATAAAAATATAGATATTAAAAAGTATGTAAAAAAAATTAAATGATATAGTTGACCAGCCTAAACCAGTGAAATTGACTTTAGCCTGACGTAACTAGTAAGAGCATCGTGATGAGAAATCAGAGCTCTGCTTTTCAATTCACGGGTTATATGAATCAGAGTATCAGACCATAAATTAAAGTTAAGGCGATATCGACGTACATTTTAGTAGTGAATGAATAATCGAATTTATAATTAATTGATGATATAATTTGAATAATAAAATCGCTTACATAATATTTAAATAAGTAAATTAAAAATATGTATTAAATAATAATTTTCCTCGTAATATTATCTCAGAAATTAAACCCTCTCTTTTTGCTCTAAAATCTTGCCAAATTTGCTAAGAACTGCCAAAAACCATTTTCATTTTTCACACCACAAGACAAAGCTAATGCTCCTCCAGTCTTTCTTTATTTGATCTTTTAAAAAACAATATCAACCCCACATGCATATATAATAAAAAGCAGGTTGGATTTAATGAGGCATTTATTGAGAGGCCCCTTCTGGGATTGACCTAATAAAGCAGTCTCTCACCAATTCTGAAAGTGCATGGCTACTGGCTATATGAATAGATATGATTACATAAAAAATAAAAAAAAACATGAGAATTAGGAATAAATGGGTTTTGTTTTATGTGAATTTAGAGAGGCAAAAGGCACAGTCAATGAAGTATGGTTTTGTTGAACAGACCCAATTGTAGCTAAATAAGCTCCTAGGGCTTTGTTAACGATCTATCTCTTTCTGTATCAGTAAGGCAGATGTATTACTATTATGTATAGACAGAAAAAGAGATATTGTTTTCAATTACCTTTAAAAAAAAACAAAAGCATCTATATTATTCAGAAACTCAGGATAGCGATAACCCAATTCTTCTCGGAGAAGGGGAAATCGTATACAGTTTGAAAAGTAAATAAAATTTATAGGTTAATTTGATATATATATATTTTTTATTAAATTAAATACTTATAATTTAATTAATCATGGTTAATGAGATTTAAATAAAGAAACTCAAATAATTAAAAGTTAAAATTATTTTTTTATATATTATATTTTAACCTTAAAAATAATTATTATATTTTTATAAAATAAGAGTAATTAATTTTTAATCCTCAAATATAATAAAAAATAAGTTATTTTTACTTTCGTACGTATTTATTAATTACTTTTAAGTTTTATTGAAAAGAAAAAACAATTAGATTTATACATTAGCGTTAGAAATTAATAAGTTATTTTGGATTACACATTGATTTCGGCTAAATCGGGATTAATCCCACCAAATGGCTTTGTAATTAATGTTATTCGATGTAAAATTATAAGTTAAAATTTTATTCATAGTAAAAATTAGGTGTCACCAACTAATAGAAAACCGTTTGTTTTTGTTTAATTTAACTGCGTTCTTATTTTAATATATTTAAAAAATTTCAAATAATATAATCAATCCAAACAATTTGAATTCAAACCTATCAAATTTATCAAATTACATAAGATAATATTAATATTTAAATTTATCCATTAATCATTGTAATATATAAACACAACATACATAAATTAAAATTTTAATTTAATATTTTTGTAACAAATATTATTATATTTAGTCACAATTAAAAAAATCAAAAGAATAACAAGTATATCTGTATAATTATTAAATTATTACAAATATTTATATTTATTTTTTAAGTTAAAATAATAATATGATATAATCATGGTATGCATAATATTTAAATATAACATATTATAAAATAAAATATACATTTGTTTATAATTTAATAATAATTCGGTCTAGGATACATCGATTATAAAATCTGTTAATCTGAATTCAATTTGATTATAAAACGGATTAATCGAATTATTTGTTTATCCTTTAACAAAAATATATGAATTAAATATAAGTTGTGTTATTTTTATAATTATAAATTTTAAAATATGTTTTTTTTGTGATTACTTGAGTTGTTCTGAATCTATCATTTATATATTTATTAGAGTTGTTTTAAATATACCATTAACATATGATGTCATTAAACAAAAAATTATAAAATAATATGAATAAAATAAATATAATAATTAAACGATATGAAATTAGTTAAAAATAATTTGATACTATAAATAATACAAATTTAATGATTCAAATTTACTTTTTTAGATTTATCCTCTATATTGAATGTAAATGTTTCATGTAAACTTTCTCTATTCATTATTTAAAACTACTTTGAGTACACGGATAGGCCTGGAATTCGAAATCTACATAGTTCATTGAGAGCAGCCACTCGATATTCCATAATGTTTATATATATAAATTAAATTATTTAAAAATTTAAATTTTAATAAATTTAAAAATTTAAATTGATGAATTATTTTTAAAATAAAAAAAATTAATTATAATTATTAATACATACATGTATTGTTAGATTATATTTATTTAAAATCAAATTATTTAATAAAGTTATTTATAAAAATTATTTATATTATCAATAATAACCGATATATATTCATCTAATCATCTAATGTGGTTGACTGTGCCGAAGAATTTTCCTATATGGTCGTCAATTACAGAAATATACCCATCTAATGTGGTTGACTCTGTGGGAGAACTTTCCAATGTGGTCGTCAATTAAAGAAATATATTCTGAAAGTAAGGAAAACCATACTCCTATGTATATATAACGATTATATTAAAATAAAATAAAAATTTATTAAATATAATTACTTAAATCTAATTATAATTATTAATAATATTTTATTATATTAATTTTAATTATCATAATAATAAATAGATTTTTTTCAAAAATATAAAATAAATTTTTTAAATAATCTGTTTTTAAAGTCACTTTAGTTACATAATGAGAATGATGTATTCTTATAAATCTAAGTAGATCCATCACAAATCAAAGAGAAAACAATTTAAAAAAACATTAAATGACCTTATTTAAGAATTAAATCATGATCAAAGAAGAGTTTAAAATAGAGCACAAAGAATGGAGTGAGTCGGTCAATAAAATGAAGATAATTTTAAATTTTAAAGGAGTGTTATGGTATGGTTCAATGTGAACCGCGTCATGACACCCAATGGATCAAATGGAATTCAAGTAATAGCATGTGCGCTACAACAAAGGAGAAGAGGTGTCTTGATCGTACTCTTTATGATTTCAATAACTCTTCAGTTTTCTAGGTCGTGCCACGACATGATTTATTGGCCATCGTGGCCCTCATAGTTTTCGTTATATTTTTTTCTTGTGTCATAACAATCTAACTGGATATTTAATTTCCTTTAAAAGTTTCCTTGTATGCTATATATACATATGAGTACTTTCATTTAATAATTTTTTAACAAACATTTAATACACTTGATTTGATATTAAAGTTAAGAGCTTTAATGTTCATCATTCATCTTCAAACTAATTTATCAAGAGAGTTAGTAAACCTTTTTGCGTCATATTGCAAACTTTATGACGTCTTATCATTTTTGTATCTTTAGTGAGTAATATCCATTGAATTAAAGTGAGTGTTTCAATATGATATTTAGTTTTCTATGATTTATTTTTAGTTTATTATCAAGTTTTTGGTCGTGTCTCTTTTTAAAACTATATTGCGTTTATGGGTTGTAAGATTGTGTCTTTAGGTTCACATTATTTGATATCAAAATATTAGTTTCTGATTTTTTAAATTTCTATTCTTTTATTCTCGTTATTTTATCTTAGTGTTCTTGATTTGAAATTTTCTATGTTATTTTTTAAGTAAATTTTTTCGTGTTTCAATTAATTTTCTAGAAAATATTTGTATTATTTTTGTATTGTAAATTTTCAAAATCATATCGTAATTTTTGTGATAGTTTTCTTAATTTGTGAATAGATTGTTTAGCTAAAACAAAGAAGGAAAATGCCTAAAATATATATATAAAAAGGGCTAAAATATCTACAAAAATAAAATCTTATATAATTAAATACGGTAAGAAATTTTAATTCTAAGAATTCTACTTTATTAATATGATTCATATTTCATGTCTTTAAATTTTTCTTGAGTAATTAATACACTTGTATTTTTGCTATCCCTTCTTGTTCCAATTCGTGTCTATTCTTCCTTTAAGAATACTAAACATTTTGAGTTTGTTCTATTATGCTTTGATTTAATTGGATATCATGAATTACCATTGGTGATAATGAATTTTATATGATTTGTGAACAATTTAGTTTGATTAGGAACTAAAAGTGCTTGAGAAATCAAACTTTGTGCTAAATATGAGAAGTAGGTGAGAGGAATTAATTTTTATTATTAACATTCATGACGAGGGCTTTGTAATAATTGATTGAAAGAATGAATGTAGTAATGGAAAACATAAATGATGGGATCGAGATGTAAAAAGCCACAATAGCCAATTTACAATAGAGAATTTCAAATGTTAGAGGGCTAGATAGACAAGCCCACGTAGAGGAAGAGCCTAAAGATGATAATTACGAGAATAATGGAGATTTTGAAGAAGAAAGGGTACCTATGGGAGGAAGGTATGGAAATAGAAGAGATAGAAATAGTATGAGATGTACGTGAAGATCAATATGAAGATGTCACCTTATAAAGGAAAAAATTATCCTGAATTATACTTGGAATGAGAAAAAAAGATAGAGCACATATTTGAGTGCCATAATTATGTTGAAGAGCAAAAGGTAAAACTTGGTGTTATTAAATTCATTGATTAAGTATTAAACTGATGGTAAGTCAAGTCAATCAAGTTATTTATGCACATCAACCTATACTTGTACTTTTGTATAAGGAGGTTATTTTTTCTACTAATAACCTTAATGCTCATTTGCCTAGTGCTACTGTTTCTTTGTTGTAGGAATTTGAAGATGTGTTTCTTGAGAAGATTCCCAATGATGTGTTACCAATTAAAGGGATTAAGCATCAAATTGACTTCATATTAGAAGCATCCCTTCTAAAACAACCAGTCTATAGAACCAATCCAAAAGACTATGAAGATTCAAAGGCAAGATAATAAGTACTTGACCAAATTTCGAGTTAGGGAAAGCTTGAGCCTATATGCAGTTTCAATACTACTTGTGCCTAAGAATGATGGTTCAAGTCGAATGTGTGCTGATTGCCAAGCCATCAACAACATTACGATAAAATATAGACATATTATTCCTAGGTTAGATGACATACTAGATGAATTGCATGGTTCTTACATTTTTATCAAAATTGATCTATACCACAAAATTAGGATGAAAGAGGACAATGAGTAAAAAGTTACTTGTAAGACTAAACATGGTTTGTATAAATAATTAATCATCTCTTTTGGATTAACCAATGGATCATGAGACATAAGAATCATGTTTTATGTGCATTTATTGGAAAATTTATAGTTATTTATTTTGATGATATTCTTATTTATAGTAAAAATTTAGAAAAACATATTTCATATTTGTGATCTATACTTGAGGTACTAAGAAAGGAAAAATTATATACTAATTTGAAAAAGTATTGTTTTTGCATGAAAATCTTAGTTTTTCTTAGATATATTGTTAATCCTAAAGGTATAAAGTTGGATGAAGAAAAGGTGAAAGCTATTAAGGAATGACCCATACCTAAATATGTTACTAAGGCAAAGAATTTTCATAAGTTGGTTAGTTTTTAACATAAATTTGTTAAAGATTTTAGTACACTAGTTGTACCTTTAACTGAGGTCATTAAAAAGATTGTTGGTTTTAAGTGGGATGAGGAAAATAAAATAGCTTTTAATAAGATAAAAGAAAGATTATGTTTTACACTTGTTTTAACTTTACTTGATATTACTAAAACATTTGAGGTTGAGTGTGATGCTTCATATGTAGGTATAAGAGATGTTTTGATGTAGAAATGGAGGTCTATTACCCATTTCAGTGAAAAAATCAATGGATTAGCCTTTAAATATCCAACATATGACAAAGAGCTCTATGTTTTGGTGATGACACTTGAGATGTGGAAACACTACCTTTGGCTAAAATAATTCATCATTCACATGGATCATGAATCCTTAAAACACTTAAGGAGTCAAGGTAATTTAAATAGAAGATATGCCAAATGGATGGAATCCAATGAGACATTCTCTTATGTGATTCAATACAAGAAAGGTAAGAAAAACATAGTATTTGATGCACTATCTCGGAGGTATGCTTTACTTTTCACATTAAATATTAGGTTGCTAGGATTTGAATATATTAAGAAAATGTATTCCAATAATGATGATTTTCCTACTGTTTACCATGCATGTGACAAGACTGGTTGTGGTAAGTTTTACAAGTTAGATGAGGACTTATTTAAAGAAAAATAATTGTGTATACCCAACTATTATATGCATGAATTTTTAGTTAAGAAGGCCCATAAAGGAGTGTTAATGGGACACTTTGGTGTAAAAAAGACTTTAAAAACTCTATATGAACATTTTTATTTAACAAAAATGAGGCATGATGTAGAGAATACATCCTAGATGCATTACCTCTAGGCAAGCCAATTCTAAGGTCTTACCCCAAGAATTATTTACACCTTTGCATGTACCTAATGCACCTTGGGTAGATATTTCTATATACTTCATTTTCGGATTGTCTAAGTCAAAGAAAGGTAGAGACTTTATTTTTATGGTTGTAGATAATTTTTCTAAAATGACACACTTCATGACATGTCATAAAACCTATGATGTAAATGTTTGGATTTCATGTGTGTGCTTATATGGTGAGAATTTAAAATTTTCCTATCACTACTTGGCTCAATACATAAAGGACCTCATTTTTATGACAATTGCAAACAATATTTTCTCTTAAGCATTTCAACAAACACCTAATGTGCATTAAATAAAATAAACAAATCTCATCTACTTTATTGCTAGAGATGAAGAAGATTACCCTTACCTAAAGAGATTTCCAAATCTCTTGAGTAGAGGGAAGTTGATTTCCCTTCTTGATTTCTTGGAAACCATCTTTCTTTCGGGAGCACCTCTTGGTTCACCTTGAACCTAAACAACAAACTATCACACCTCTTAGATAGATGGATGTAGAGTTCGAGGCTTAGATCCAACCACCTAGCAAGAAGAGATGAGAGAAGAGACTTCCGACCTAGGGTTGAACCACCTAGGTTTTGACCTTAAGCAAGTCTTTCCAAGTTTTGGCCTAGGAGAAGGAAAAATGTGACTGTTGAAAATGAAGGATTTCAGCTAGGGTTAAAGGCAACACATTTTGTATCACATTTTCCTCAATTATGCCTTCTTAAATAGGTTAGGGTTAGGGAAACTCTTTGTGTAAGGTTTGAATCAATTACACAAATGTCACTAGCCTTGTTTAGTCATCGCATACCCTATTTAATCTTAACTTGTGATTGATTTAGTAAATTAATTTATGAACAAATAATATTATTCATATTATTTTATTATACAATGTCTTTATTATTTTTATACTGCATTCAAACATTATACCAAATAATATTTGCATAACTTCACAAATTTATTTATGGTCTAAGCATGTCATATTATGACATTTTATTTAAGCATTTCATCTCATGTATTTATACATCATTATGAAATGTAAAATACTTGTTGTTTCTCTTCAGTTGGTGTGACCGTATAGAGGATCTATAACATCTTGGCGATAATATAAAGCTTTATATTATTGATTATAAGAAATTTTATCATTACATTATAGTTTTCCAAATGACATAGTAATTATTTACTTGATCCACTAATTTTATGTTTATCCTTGTCACATGATATTATGAATAATATGCAAAATAGAATGGTGTTACTTTTTAATTATATTCATTTTCTTGATCTCTCAAGTGAATTATAATTATAATTACATCAGTTATATTGCATGTGATATAATTTCACTTTACCAAGGAGCCTAATAATATCATAACTCAAAATCGAGGGACAATGATAATATTAACATATAGATTTCTCCCGCATAGATTGTACATAACAAACTACTATTTCATTCCTATCATAAGATAGTATTTAAATAGCAATCACATTATATACTTCTCATGTGAAAAACCTACACATCTCATGTCTAAGATTTTAAAGATCCAATGGAAACATTAATGACACAAAACACAATCCATATAATGTTCCATCTAGTTAGGTCATGTTCAATATATAAAATAAACATTTTATATACTCATGTCATTAAATGATGATCTCTTATCAACATTTATAGAACTACAATGTACTTTTAATCGACATAATAATCTTTCACGGTAATTAATGTTCCTATTTAATTACCACAATTGTGAACATATTTATGATTACATGCTTCTCATTTTAAGAGCTCTATGGTTTAAGACCAAGTACATCTTCTTGAACACTTTCAAAATATAACATGTTAATCTTAAGGAACAAGAATACATAATATTCAAAATCATGAACAATACATAAATCTTTATCAAAAAGAATAACTTTTAAAACACACATCTTTCAATAACTAATATAACGGGGTTATTCTTTAGAAAGATTGTTAGGCTACATGGGATACACAAGAGTATTGTGTTCGATCGGGATGTTAAATCCTATAGTTACTTTTAGAATACTTTATGGGCTAAGTTGGGAACTAAACTTTTATTTTTCACTATGTCTCATCTCCAAATTGAAATAGTCAATAAAACTTTGTCTACCTTATTGATAACTGTAATATAAAAGAATTTAAAAAATTGAGAGAATTATTTTCCTTTTGTTGACTTTACTTATAATAGGAGTATGCATTCAACCACTGACTATTCATCATTTGAAATTGTTTATGGTTTTAACCCACTTGCTCCTATGGACTTGTTACCTTCACCTGTGTCAAATAGAACTGGCATATAGTAAAAAAAAAAGTAATGGTGAAGAAGCTACATGAAAGCATTCATGAGTGAATTGAAAAAAAGAATAAAGAATATGCTTCCAAAGTCAACAAAGGATGACGAAAAGTCATTTTTGAACTCGGTGATTAGGTTTGGGTTTACATGAGGAAAGAAAAATTCCCTAAAAAATGACGATCAAAGTTACAATCTATAGAAGATGGATCATTTCAAGTGCTTACATGAATTAATGACAATGCCTACAAGTTAGATCTTCCAAGTATGACGTTAGCACTAATTTCAATGTTTTTGGTCTTTCTCATTTTGATTATGCGAGTGATGTTTCAAGGTCGAATCCTTTTGAAGAGAGGGGTAATGATAAGAATGATGGACAGTTACAAATTCTAAGTAGACCCATCGCAAGATCTAAGACAAAACAACTCGAGAAAACATCGAATGGACTTATTCAAGAATTAAATCATGATCAAAGAATGGTTCAAATAGATCACAAGGTATACATAGAGTCCATCAATGGAATAAATAGTAGCATGGTTCAATGTTAGTTACGACGTGACACCCATTGGTCCAATGAAATTCAAATAATAGCATATGCACTGCATCATAGGAGAAGAAACCGTGTGGTCAGACGCTTTCTCATTTCAATCACTCACTAGCTTTCCAAGTTACACCACAACATGGTTTATTTACCGTCGAGGTTCACATAGTTTTTGTTGTATTTTTTTCTCGCATGATTACAATCCAATATTAATATATATATATTTAATACACCTTGTTTAATATCAAAGTTTGAGTGCTTTAATCTGTATTTAATTTTATGAAAATTATTTTCAGTTTGTTATAGGGTATTTGGTGATGTATTTTGTACTTTTCAAATTATAATGTGTTTGTAAGTTATAAGAATTATGTTTTTGAATTCGCATTACCGTGGTATTATGATATTTTATTTACGTAAGTTTTAGAAAAGATATTTAAATTATATAATTTTTAATTAAAAATTATATAATTAAAATATTTATTTTTTAAAATAAAAAATATATTTAAATAATACAAATAAAATTACTTCTATAATACTTTTTCTCAATTTTTCAAAAAATGTCCATAAGCTGAGAAGGATTTGATTTTGGAATCCCAAGAAAACAAACTCTCTCATTTATTCTTCCTGTCTTTTCCTCCGTAGAAAATGACACATCAACTCAAATTTCTACTAAACGCTGAATTTGAGTCCCCGTCTTGTATATATAAATAGCTATTTCTTGTACCTATTTTTTCATGCACTGTTCCTTCTAAACCCTAGCTAACAACAGTTCATCTTCTTCTTCGGTAGTCCACCCTCTTTTCTGTTTCTAACCATGGTTCAGTTGTCAAAACTGAAAATGCTCTTTGTTAAGCAAAACGGAAAAAAAGATCAATAGGAGCTACTATGGCGATATCTCTCCTGAGCTTATTCTTATTATAAGATTTGTTTTTTATTTTGAATCTCACTTGAGCTGTTCGAGTTTTCTTGACCTTGCAAGTCCTGGAGTGATTTGTTATAAGTTGAGATAACTTTCTCCATCTTTATTAAATATTGATTTATTATAGCTTTATTGAAGATTTGTGGAAGTTGTTATTACTATTTATCCCTCCTGAGCTTTCAAATATTATGTATTCACAATTTGGAGTTGTGTTTGATCCTGTATTTGGTTCGTTTGTAAAATAAGTTTTAGTGCTGTCAGTTGTCTGTGAAATTGTGTATCTTTATTTCAAGGAACTTACAATTATTTTTCTCCTATTTTTGTTATCAGATCAGAAAATGTGTGGAATATGCTAATTTTTAGTGAATACTAACATACTCGTGAAATTCTGCAACTTCCTCGCTTTTTAAATATATTCCTGCAGTACCTGAATTGGTAGACTTCATATCGAATAGGAAGTCACTCATTTGAAGTAGTTTTTATTTCAGGTGGTTTTAACTTTGAAAAATTATACTTAAAATAATGATGTTAAAATTTATAACATAAAGATAATATTATTATATCTTTATTTTATGTTCAATTCTTACATTTTTATCCATCTTACTATCTTACATTAATTTTTAAAGACATACCCTAAATCATTCCGTAATAATTTTATAGAAATACCTCAACATTTTTCATTATATTACTTTTAAGATTTAACCAAATCACTTTTAAATGAGGGCAGCCAAACAGGTCCTTTCTTTATTTCTTTTTACTTCTCTCAGTTGACAAATTTCCTTTTATTTTATAATTTTCTGGTTGGAGAATAAAATTGAGAACCAAATCAAAATTTGTTATATCATTTTCAACGTTAGGTTTTATAGTTTAAAAATAATATATATTTTTTCTTATTTTAAAAAAGTTGAAAAATAATAAAATTAATTCCCAAATTTTTTATTAACTAAACTTATCAGATAAATTTCATTAATAAAAACAAATTATTATTATTATTATTGAACAACCCAACATTAATGTGTTATTCATTTTCAGTCTTATTTATTTTTGTTTTAATTATCCTAACTAAAATAATAATATTTAATCATACGTATCAAATATTAATATTTTATTTTAAATTTACTAAAATTTAACTTTTTGTTATTCTATGACACTTTTTATATTAATATGAACCCAAAAAAAAAACTCAACGTCTTGTAAAATATTAATTATAAACCTATAAGATTTTTTCGAAGTTTTTTCCACATGTCACTCGGCATCAATTTACATAACGTCACAACAACCAAAACGCTCTAATTTTTTTTTATTTTTTTTAAAGAACCCACTCGTAAGAGTCCTTTAATAATAACAGGAAAAAAAAACTTCATTTTCTATTAACTAATTGTTGTTTGAGACTTAACTTGATTTTTCCGTATTTAAATGACAGGTCTTTTGGCATCAATTTACATAACGTCATATAACCAAAACGCTCTAATTTTTCCAAAAAGGAAAAAAAGAACAAGGAAAGAGTATACGAGAAAAAGAGCACAGAGGATAAGAATAATTCATGAAACCAACCGATAATTATATCTCAACACAAGAAACAACTAGTTTTAGGATCCACTAGAACCATCAACTTTACATTCTATAACATGTACAATTAAAACAAATAACCCTTCTTTTAAAATTATAGCAGAACTAAACACTTCTCTTTGTCAACTTTTCCCTTAATGTTTGTTTTGGAATTTTTTATGTTGATCAGGCTGCGAGAACAAGTACCTTAATTGTTCCCCGGCTGTTAGCAGTTAGCATAGTTGGGCTATCACTCTTCCAGCATACAGCACTGATGAAATACGGGGCTGAATCATCATCCGTGTCGTCCATATCGGGCGAACCAAATCTATGCCAAGTCACAGGTTTTGAAATTTCCTGTAATCACCCCAGAAAATCAGTCGGATTTTAATTTGACATGCATAAATTCGATTTCTTTATATAATACTAACCTTATGGTAGACGAATGCTTCATTCGTTTCACTTCCACATGCAATGTATTCACTATTTACTGTCAGACCAACAAAGTTCTTTTCGTTTGTGTGACCTCTAAAAGTGCGAACCTGTAACAAACAAAGATAGCAGTTTTAGCAACTTTGTTAAACACTTTAACCATACAAATTTGACAGAATGATGAGGAATAAACAAGCAAAAATAGTAATGCAGATACCTAAAGAGAAATTGGAATAGAAGAATTTACTTATATGGAAAAATCCTAAAAGGGAAAAGTGAGCCCCCAATTTTGGTGGCTCACTTTGGAACAAGTCAGTTTATTAAAAAACTGGTTCAAGAAGAATCTCAACATTGCACTGGTTAATTCGTTTCTCGCTTCGAGCCCCATCTCAAGGTTATCATATTTAGGATTCTTTTATGTTGTCATGTGCATAAGCAAATTCTTGATATAATAGTACCATCACTTCATTTCGGTTTTGCTTCCAGCTTTCAAGGGGACAAAACTTGTACTGTAGAAACATTAAATGAAATTTCCAAAATATATCATAAAAATTATCCATATTTTCTTTTAGCAGCTATTCTAGATGGTACTATAGTTTGTTGACTACTATGATTAAAAGTATATAACCACTTTGATTTGAAAATACAACACTTACAGGGATATTATCCTTCACATCCCATAACCGTAATGTACTGTCTGTTGAGGCAGAAGCAAGCTCATTGTTCGACAAGAATTTAACATAAGAAACAGTTTTCTTGTGTCCAGTGAACACATGTAGCGGTTCGTGGATATTTCTTAAATCATAATAATGGATGTGATGGTCTGCCGATCCAACCTGAAAATGGGAGATATCAGCTATGAATTCTTTATTCAAATAAAGGAGAATAATATTAAATTTTTTAGAGGACATTGGAATATCATGAGACCCAAGATATGGTCTGTGCGTACTAATAGAATGTGCACAACATAATACTGCTATACCATTTTTTGATAAGATATAATACCACTAGACCATCAAAGTGAAATATGATAAGAGTGATTCTAAGGAGAGTAGATGCATTGCAATATATGGAAATATGGAAATATCAAATACTAATCGAGATAAAGCATACACAAGCATGATGCAAAATACTCTTATGAATACATCATTGCCAAAATTTTATAAAGAATGATCATACCGCGATATAATTGCCCGATCCTGGATTATATTTGACACAACATATGTTTGCTTTCATGTCAATGTTAAGAACACTTGCTTCCTGATTTGTGCACCAAACTTTAACCTGCTTGTTATACAGATAATAGTAAATAAATAGGTCTGCAATAATTACAAATTAAATTGAATGGCAACCGCACATCATTCAAAAGTGCACCCAACTTGGAAATTAACACAGATTCCATCAGGCAACATATACTTGCTTTCTTTAACTTGATTCCATGTCCCCCTCAACAACACTCGCATGATCGGGTGCTCTCTCTTTTAGCCTTTTTTGAGGTATATGTCAGAAAATTAAAATTCGCTCCTCATATCTATAATAGCTACGTTCAATATGATAATTTAGTTTAGTCAACAATTCAACCATCCAAATTCTTAAGCAAAAAATTAGATATATGTGCATGTCTTAGGATCTTCTTTTGTTTTGACCAAAAAATGAAGGGAAAGAAATAACAGAAAAAGTTCATTGTAACAAAATCATGACAGCCCAGCTAATCAATGTCTTCAAGTTTTTTACTGACATTGACATTTCACAACAGAAGGAAAATCCTCTTTCCGAAAACCATAAGAAAAGGGTACTAGCCAGGGGTGATAATTGAAGCATGTTTAACAGGAAAAGCTTGAATCACCAGTTAAGTCCGTGCCAAAGACTTCAAACACAAACTTATAAACTATCATTCTGTAGTATAGCAATAGCATATGTTAAACATAGTATTTTCAATTGCAAATAATGCATATGCTCTATTATCCCAAAGCCTGAGCCAATGAGCAAAAATCCGTTGTTAAGAGACGTTATAATACCTTACAATCATCGCTGCCAGATACAAGCATTGAGGGTTCCGTTTGAGAAAAGTCAACACTCCATGCACGTTTCTCATGTTCCTCATATTCCATAACACTCTGCAAAAAAAAAAGTACTTAAAATTGGAGACAAAATCAGGGTGCATTACTAAGTACAACATATGAAAGATATGACAACTATTTAGCCCTAAAAACACGTCAGAATCATTAGCAATCATAATTCATTAAAATTTTAAACAATACCTGCCGAGTATTCACATCCCAAACAGTTACTATGCCTTCATAATCGCTACTAGCTATCTGATTCTTGACAAACTTGTTCCAACTCAAGCAACTAAGTTTTGAACGTGTAGGCATCTCCACAACAGGACAGTGCACGTCAGCAGGTTCATTTACAACCTGACAAGTAATAGCAGAAGCAACCATCAGAAAGGTGGCTAAACAATTTTCAAGTTTATGTGGCAAAGACAAATGCCATTTTGACAGCCAGCTAATCAGGAGATTCTCCTTCAACATTGTTTTAGTTAGATGACCACTTGTAAACACTAAAACAGCCAACAATAGACAAACCAACCTAATTATCAGACTACTTGGGATTCCCTCTCATGACTGACCCTACTATAAGTTATATAGATTCTCCATTCAATCTCAATACCTTTTTCAAGGTTTACACAGCAGCAATTTGAATTCGGAAGGCATTCTTCAGTTTACTGATGACAAGTTCTAACATTGGAAACAATGCTAAAAGGCTAAAAGCACCTCTGAATAAGGATCATACCATGGAGAAATCAAACACTTTTATGCGCCGGGACACCCCAGCTGTAGCAAATAACTCATCATCACGATCAAATTCTATGCTGCAAAAAACAAAACTATGAGGTCCAGTGAAACATCAATGACAAAATGAAAATGAAAAAGAAGAAGCTCATAGACAGTTTAAGCAGAGACAATAAAGGAATCTACAAGAACTAAAATTCAACTCTATCTCCAGTAAAGGGGAAAGAAAGACATCACAATAACTTGTGGATGTCACAGTTCTGACTACTACATCAATACATATATGCTAAGTTGAATTGAGAAGTCAAAGAGGAAGATACTCTTTGACTAAGAATAATATATAACTCATAGACCTCATTTCAAATATTGCTATCGCCATTATTTATTTCCTGTCAATTTTATTATCTCTGGTTGGCATGTTCTAATGTTACTCATTCTTCTTTTAATGCATAACGGTGTTCCAACCAATAGGGAGGATAATTATTTCAGATAAGATAGGATGAAGATTTTCCATACAAGACTGTCATTACATTTCAGCTAGACATGAAACCCAATAAAAAGAGTACTAGTGATATGATTCTAAGGGGAAATGCAGCAGAGAGGTGCATGTGGAAAAGATGATTAAGCAACAGAGAAGTTGTAGGTCTTGCTCACTGATACTATCTTATGCTGCATCCTTTACTGCCCAAGCTTGAAGTCAACAATCTCCACTAGCATGGAATATCTTCTTATAATCTGTAATCTCTCTCTCTCTCTCAGAACAAAAACTTAATAAGAAATGAAAACCTTTTTAAAGCCCTATCTAATCCCCTAATGCCCCAACCACAATACTGAAGATTGTTCATCCAATAAAATAATGATTGACTTTTTTATCTGCTATATCTCCTAGAAACGAACAAGCCAACTAGAACATGAAAATGTTTTGGTTACCTTGATACAATATTAACCGGATGGAAGAGATCCCCATGCCTTAGTTCAGCAATGACTCTTAATCGGCTGTTACATAGAATAATATAAATCGGTAAGATCAAGAACATGAACGTGAAAAGAGGACATGTGGTAACATTTTCATCAGAAGATTATTCTTTTAAGAAAACTATTAGAATCTGTACCTATATTGAGTGAAGGTAGTCAACACAGACTGAAAATTTGCAAGACCTGCATCATAACCCTCCCTGTGCAGCCCCTTTTTATCCTTTTTCTGAGGGTTATACGACTGATTCACCAACTGATGTCTCTTTTGCAGGTAACACTCTTGTAGATCGTTAAACTGCAGACAAACATGGAAAAGAGAGTGAATCTCAATAGAAATCAGTATAAATTTTAGTGTCCAGCTTCCATTAAGTAACTGGAGCCATGTAAACACGTTATAATCATCAGAGATCAAGCTAGCCAAAAGGTTTTGTAATTCTTTTGCAAAAATATACACGTGTATATATATACAGAAATAACAAAAAAAGAGGTAGGGTAGGAGGAGGAAAGCACTAAAAACATTTCAAGTCTTGTTTAAGAGGAAATAAAGAGGCCAACCTGTGCATGAATCCGCTTTTTCCGAACAATTAGACCTGTTTGACTAATACCCTGCGAGTCAGAGCCACTTAAAGTATCCTTTCTCTGGAGTTCAGAAGGGTTTACATGATCCCTACCATCTCCTTTCTTCATATGAAGACTCCCAGTAGAAATTCCTCCATTTAAATTAAGAGAACTTGATAGAGGACCACTACTGTGCTTATCTATTGATGGAAACCACGACTTTCTTGCACTAGAATCATCTCCAAGCATTCGCAGCTTCATAGTGTGCCTTTCCTTGGCATGATACAAGCCCATTCTATGTCTCTCTACAGCACTTATGTCTTCTTTAATAAATTGGAGATCCGTTTGAACCTGCAACAAGTTTAAAATAAAGCTCTTATCAATTATTTACCAGTCATTCTAAGTTTTCAATGTTCATTCTCTAAAAAGTCACGGTAAACCAAAATGGCAGAAACTTCCTAAAACCTAAACTGCATATAAAGAGCCAACTCGGCAACTCTTGTATCTTACTAATTATGCTCAGGAGTTGACAATAAATGCTAAGAACATGCATATTAAACTATTCAAGTAAATAGGGGAGGAAGATTATATAGTAAGGTCAGTTATCTAACAAAAAAGCAGACAGACCTCCTTGAGCTCCTCAAGTTTCTGCTTCCTCAAACAATGTAGGAAATCCAACAATATTTGCATATTTCTCTCAGCTTCCTCTTGTTCCATTTTCCTCTTCTTCTCTGCCAAAAATTTCAATAGCATATCTAGCTCCTTAATTGACACTTCACAGCCCTGTCTAAGCACCGAGTAAAACGTCATCCAGGAAACCAAATTACCCATTTCAGATCAGACTCATATTATATTACTAAATAGATGGAGAACCTGTTGTAGTGCCTGACGAAAATGCTCCACAGGAGATGCAGTCTTCGATTTTTGACGGGCATTAGTTTTCTTCAAAAGCTACATATTCGGCACACAGAAATCTTATATAACAACATCAACAATAAGCTGCATTTGCATTTCCAAGTATCTCAATCTCATTTCAAAAGTAAGGTAAAACACAAAGGAAACTAAGAGAAAGTAAACACACAAATAAAAGTGTCAAATCAAAATGTCATTTAACTCGTCCCTTTACCCGTCAATTCGATCAAGTACAACTAAATCAATGAGTCAAAACCCCAAATACTGAACTGGGCATATAAAATTGGATGAGGGAAACCTTATCAAGCACGAAGTTGGGGAAGAGTTGATTGGAGGTGAGATAGTGAGCACAGCAGGGGCAATCACTCTTGTTGTGGAGGTGGGTGATGATACACATGTAACAAAAACTATGTCCACAAGCCGTGAGAAAAGCGTCTTTTATGACTTGCATGCAAATTGGGCACAAGAAATCCTTGTCCGGCTCAATAGGCTCCAGCTCTCGTTGGGCTTTGGAATTCTCTGGCGGCGCTTCATCGCCAGTACCAGTTGATATCTTCCGTTCCTGTTTCACAGCCGGGACCAAAGCTCCGGTAGAACTCTGCTCCATTTTGATCTCTATCTCTACCTCTCTCAAAAGGTGCAACTAAGCTCTCTGGCGAAAGTGTTTAAATTCGTTTCTTCTATTCTATCTGAAAGCATTTCGAGAGCAGAGATCGCTGAGAGGGAGAATAAACACCCAAAGAGAGAAGGTAGGGCCTATGATGGAGTTAGTAATATTATGAGGGCAAAAAATGGTACACGTGAGTGACGGCTGAATATGAAATTAAATATATATATATACATAGAATAAGTTACGATAAATTATACGTACGATGATATTATTAATAAATGTATTTAATAAAAATATATAATATAATAAAATATAAATGAGTATATCTCAAAGGTTTTGAATTAATGCAGTCACAATGTATTAATCGTTAACCGCCTCAGTAAAACAAACCATGAAACGTGGCGTATTTATTTATGAGAGGATGGTAATTTTTAAGATTATAGATATTACTTAAAACATAATATTTTACTCTTCTAATGTTTTTATAAAAATATTTTTGTATTTCATTTTTAAATAGATTATAGTTTTTTAAGTAAATTAATTAATTAATTAACAAATAAAGTGTTGAATTATAGTCTAGCTCCATATATTTTATTTTAATGTTTAATTTTATAAATATATAACATGTATTATTAATTAAATAAAAGTTTAAAATAACAAATTCAAGTATATTTAACACGTATTTTAAAAAAAATATTATTATAAAATTTAGAATATTATATCTTTAATTAATATTGAGTGAAGCAATTTGAATTATTTTCAATATAAATTATATAATTCAATATAATTATATTATATTATATTTAATTGTTATCAATATAATTTATTTATATTTAAGATGTATTTATTTAGTTATGAAGTATAATTTTTTCAAAACTTAATTATAAAACTTACTAAGAAAAATTTCGTAAATTTGTTCTTACTTCACGAAAAAAAATTGATTGCATTAAGTTATAAGCTATAGTGAAATATTAATCTGTATTTTTTAAATAATTATTTAATTTAATAAATATGAAAATTAATTATTTAATCTAAGAAAATATAAGATTTACATGATTAATAATACATTTAATAAAATATATTTTTTTGTTGAATAATTAACTCTAAAGTTAATTATATTAATCATTTAATTTGTGGTTTAATTTTTTGTTTAATTTAGTAAAATTAGTGACTTAATTTTTAACATAATTTAAGAAAAATGAATTTTGCTTCATCTATAAATACGAAGGGGTTTATGCATTGAAAGCATAAGCAAAAGTTTAAAAGAATCAAAGAGAGTATATGCAAACTCAAAGATAAAAAACACTTAATCAATGTGAAAGTTTTTTGTAAGTTTGTAGAAACACTTTAGATATATTATTACTGAAGATTTTTGTATATATATTATGTATATTTTTTACTTTGTTCAATAATATATGTTATCTCCTATAAACTTAGACAAATTATTGAACCACGTAAATTATGTGTCTTCTTTAACCAATTTGATATATTCATATATTGTTATTTATTGTTTCTATGCACAACAAATTAGTATCAGAGCCAAATGATGACTCTATAAAAGTATAATGATTAGCACATTTTTTTACTTAATATTTACTTATTGTATTCAATAAATAGTATTAAAATATATATGAATGCTAGAAAAACTAATATATAAACTTTTTAGTGAAAAATAGTGAAAATATAATTTCTGGGATTCTTTTGGATTTTTTTATGAATTTTTAACGCAGAGCTAATCAGAAGTTGTCACGTAAGCAAAAGAGCTGACTAAGCAAACCACGTAGATACCACGTAAGCAAGGACAACGAATCGTACATCGCCGCGTGTGAGGAGCGAAATAGCACATGCCAAGTGTCAACACGACGTTCAATTTGAGTTCAGAGTGTAGTTAAACAACATTGCCATGTGTCACCACATGATTGCGCCCCACGTTCCATCTGTGCGCCACGTTATCCGTTACCGCGAATCACGTTACACCATGTGGTGCTAACTAGGGGTGTCCATGGTCCGGTCCGGTCCGGTCCGGTTTTGCCTAAAAACAATTTAACCAAACCGGACCGGACCGGACCATTCGGCTATCTAAAATGTTAAAACCGAACGTTTGGTCCGGTTTGGTTAACGGTTTTTAACAATTAATGGTAAATAAATATGATTAAGTTTAATATGATATAATTTAATAGGATGCAATCAAATATAATGCTCATTTATAATCATACATAGATAGATATTATTGTTAAATACATAAATATACATAAATAAGATGTTATCAAAATCTAAAATAAAAAAAAGATTAGACATAAAGAAATGAATTCCAAATATCTCATTTACAAATAATTCTTAAACATATAAAAACATCAAAACTCGCAATCAAAAACAATACATCATTAGATAATAATATTTAAAACTTACCCATTATTAATCATCAACAATCATTGTAGTGTCTTTAATGAACTTTACAATCAAACAAAATCAACATTTTCATAAATGTCTAGGTCATCATTGTATTCTGGTAAGAGGACATTTTCATTATTAATGGAAGAACAAAACCAATTTTGACTACATATTAATGTCTCTACCATTTTAGGATTCAAAGAACTCCTAAATGGATCAAGAATGCGCCCTCATGTGCTAAAAGTTGATTCTGATGCAACAGTTAAAACTTGAATTGCTAACACATCACGTGCAATGAGAGAGATGATAGGAAACCTAAAAGAATTTGCCCTCCACCATTTTAATATATCAAACTTATCCAACATGACATTTTCACATGGGGTGTTCAAATATTTCTCAACCTCGGTTTTCAACTCCAAACTATTTTTCTCCTCTAATCGTTTAAGAAACTTCAACTTTCTTGCTTCCTCAGATGAAGGAATCCTTCCTATTACATCTTGTGATTGAGTCACATTAGATTGAAAATCTTTTCCATGCACTAACATATAGTAAGCTTTGAACAGATCCATAAAAGTATTTTTGACATTATCTCTCAATTTTTGAACAATTTCTAAATCATAAATCTCTTCAAATAAGAATTCCAAATACTCTAATTTGTACCTTGGATCAAGTACAAATGCAACATACAACATCTTATTAGTCTTGTCTACATTTCCTCAATACTTCTCAAATTTTGTTTTCATGCTAATAGCCATATTTTTCAACAACAAGTCATCAGAACCACACCATGTAAGTATTTGAGATTGAATGTTATGTAGTTCTGTAAAATATAAATTTGAAGTGGTGCATAAAGATGCACTGAATGCTAAAGTAGAGTCATAAAAAGTTTTCAAAAACTTGACAAAAGCACCAGCATTCTTCCAATAATCTAATGTTGGCGGCCCAACATTCGATCGCTCCTCATGAAAATAAGAAATAAAGTTTGTTCCTTCCTCTTCTTCAAGACGATCAAATGCTTTTTGAAAATCTAAAGAAGATTTTAACATTAGATATGTGGAGTTCCATCTTGTAGGCACATCTAGTACGACACTTCCTTTGGACTCAATATTTTCTTTAATAGAACACATTTTAAATTTTTGTAATCTCAAAGAAGAGGATCTAACATATCTCACAGCGCAACGAATACTCATAATAGTACTATGAAGATCTTTAAGTCCTTTATCTTACAATCAAATTCAAAATGTGAGCGCAACATCGCACATGAAAGAACTCTCCACTCATAACGAGTCCATCATTCCAATTTTTTAGCTTTCTTTTCAAGTATGACACAACAGTATCATTTGAGGAAGCATTATCAAGTGTTATGGTGAATACCTTACATATACCCCAATCACGCAAACTCTGTTATATCACTCTCCCAATTACATCACCTTTATGATTCTCAACTTGACAAAATTTTATAATTCTCTTTTGTAATTTCCAATCTTTGTCAATATAATGAGTGGTTAGACAAATATAATTAATATTTTGAATTGAAGTCCAACAATCACTAGTAAGACAAACTCTTTGCTTTTCACTTATGAAAAAGTTCTTCAAACTTTGTTTCTCATCTAAATAAAGTTGAAACACATCTCTAGAAATTGTTTGCCGAGATGGCACATGAAACTTAGGACAAATTTCAGATATAAAATCTTTAAATCCCTCACCCTCAACAAACCTAAAAGACAATTCATCAATAATAATCATTTTTGCCAAAGCAACTCTAGTACGTTTTGCATCAAATGATACAGCAACTAATTTATGAGTTGTCCTATCATCCTCTCTTTTTTGTGTTTGAAAACTTAACATCTTTTGTCCTTTATCTACTTTTTTAGGAATCTTCTTACATAAATTTTTGAAGTGATGTATCATTGAAGTAGTTCCATTCCTTGTGGGATAAGCAACATAACATTTTTTACAATAATGACATGTAGCTCTAGGATTTTCCACATCATAGGATAAAATATATGAAAAATGATTCCATATTTCTGACCTAAAATTTTTTGGTTTCTTCATATCATATTCATTATCGGGGTGAACATTACTTACTTCTATTCCCTTTTTTGAAGACGAGTCATTTAAATTCTGTGGTGGATTTTCCATTTCATTCGGATGAATTTCAGGTTCGATATCTTCAATCATAGACATAGTAAAGTCTGTAAATTGACTTGGTCCAATAAACTCATGTACATCATCACCTATATATAGAATATAGATTGGTACATATTCTTAATATATTAAAATATTACTTTTTGTACTTAATCAAAAATCATTTCAAAACTAACATAATATCAGTCATCAATCTAGGACATTACCTTGAATTTGAGGGCTTCACAAAATGTTTGGTGCCACTACATTACAAAGATGGTAATTTTGTACAATTGGATGCTAATAAAAACTGTTTTTTATTATTTATTAACTTTGTGGATTAGTTACATTTAAAAATATAATTATCTGCATAAATATTTAGTTTATAGCTGCATTACCTACATATATGATATCAGGGATTAATGAATTAATAATACAGTTTGGTATTCAGAAACCTTATGCAATCTATAACAATATTAATTTAAACATTGTTTATGTACATTTTAAAAATTAAGAACTAATATGATTTAATAAGAACCTATAAAACAAAAACACCACAATTTATGTACATTTTATGACAAAAATACAGATTATATATAAATCATATATAAAAATTTATATTAACAAATCATGTTAATAAAAAAACACATTTAATTATAAAGATCAATGTATTCTGTGAACTGTGATTATACTAAGGTAATTTGTAAAGATCAGATTTCATACTAACAAAAAAATGACATATCATTCAGATTTCAGAGTTCAGACTAACAAAAAAATAACATACCATTCAGATTTTAGAATTCAGACTTCAAACTTACCGGTCAGTTTATTCAGGAAAAAACTACTACCAGACTACCAGTACATGAATTTGAGCTTCAAGTTTAATTAACTTTCTAGATCAAACAAATACTAATAACAATTTGATGGGAATTGGAATCAGATCCAACAGGCAAAAAATAACTCTACCTTCTAACAGAAGATCATAATGGGTATAAGAAAGGTGGAATGCATCCTGATGATTATAATTAGCTTAAACTGAAAAATGAGTTATGTAGATGTACATATTCTTGATGACATAGATTTTTTATTCTCGGGGGTAGACCTGTACCTCTTGAAATTCATAATGATCAAACATTAATAAAATAAACTATATATATTTAATCTATAAAGAGAACTTAATCAAAATAATTAAGCTTTAAAAGAGGGGCAACATACGAACAATTTAATTGAAGTTATAAGTTCTAACAGTATTAATTAGTTTCCACTTTCCACCATTTAAAAAAATGAACTCTGTGAGAAAAAATTGTTCAAATTTCAGAGTTCATAGTTCAGAGTCTTCAGACTAACAAAAAAACGACATATCATTTAGATTTTAGAATTGAGACTTCAGACTTACCATTCAGTTTATTCAAGAAAAAACTACTACCAGACTACCAGTACATGAATTTAAGCTCCAAGTTTAATTAACTTTCTAGATCAAACAAATACTAATAACAATTTGATGGGAATTGGAATCAGATCCAACATGCAAAAAATAACTCTACCTTCTAACAGAAGATCATGACGGGTATAAGAAAGGTGGAATGCATCTTGATGATTATAATTAGCTTAAACTGAAAAATGAGTTATGTAGATGTACATATTCTTGCTGACATAGATTTTTCATTCTCGGGGGTAGACCTGTACCTCTTGAAATTCATAATGATCAAACATTAATAAAATAAACTATATATATTTAATCTATAAAGAGAACTTAATCAAAATAATTAAGCTTTAAAAGAGGGGCAACATACGAACAATTTAACTGAAGTTATAAGTTCTAACAGTATTAATTAGTTTCCACTTTCCACCATTTAAAAAAAATGAACTCTGTGAGAAAAAAATGTTCAAACTTCAGAGTTCACAGTTCAGAGTCTTCAAGCTAACAAAAAAATGACATACTATTCAGATTTCAGAGTTCAGACTAACAAAAAAACGACATACCATTCAGATTTCAGACTAACAAAAAAACAATATACCATTCAGATTTCAGAGTTCAGACTTCAGACTAACAAAACAACGACATATCATTCAGATTTCAGACTTCAGACTTACCATTCAGTTTATTCAAGAAAAAAACTACTACCAGTACTCCAGTAGTATTAGACCACATACCTATTTCGTGATTTTTGTCCATTGTTGTCATGACACGACGCGACGCGATGATAGGTGGTTAGTTGTTGGTGGAAGCGACGCGAGGAGATGTGACTAGTTTCTGGTTGAAGTAACGTGTGAAACAATGGCTAGTTGTTGGTGGAAGCAACGCGAGGAACGGTGGTTAGCTGCTGGTGGAATCAACACGAGGAACGGTGGCTAGTTACTGATGGAAGCGATGACGGCCAAACCCAGAGTGGAGACGAAGAAGTGGCAAAAGCAGAACGTAGACGACGAAGTGGTGAAGGCGAGTGCAGAGGAAATGAGAGACTGATTTCTAGGGTTAGGGTTAAGCATTAACGAGTTACGGCTTAACCCTAAACTCGAAAACAATATATATATATATATATACCTCGGTTTATAATATTTTAAATAATAAAAATTATTTATTTAATAAAACCGGTCCGGTCCGGCCGAATTATAATATTTTATAACCGAATCGGACCATTTCATTTACAAAAATGCTCAGTTTGGTCCGGTTTGGACCGGTTTTTCGGTTTAAACCGGTCCGGCCTGGTTTTTAGACACCCCTAGCGCTAACTCAGCATGCGTTGACTCAGACTAGTCTCCCATACCACGCATCACGCTTTGATCTGCGTGCCATGTGTCATGCTGTGATTGGCTAGTGTTGTTAATTTTACTTATTTTGATCTCAACCCTTGATTTGAAGTTGATTTGACGGTCCATATTATACCTGAGTTATACTTAAGCCTCTAATCACCCCATAAACCCTAATGAGTTGTCATTAGCATAATTTTGATCAATTTTTTGAGCTAAAAAGAGAGAAAAATATAGAAAAATTCAAAAAGAGATACAATTTTTGTAGAGATTCAAGAGGAGATTAGCACAACAATTTAAGAGATTGATTGTATTTATTCTTATACTATAAAATATTTGTTTAACTTTAGAACCATGGATCTTTTTACAGTTAAAGTGCCTTTATGAGTGGTCTCCAAAATTTCCCACACTTGTTTTGAAGGAAAACAAGTCTGAATTCTTCGAAATTCATCTGGAAAAAAAACCCTGGTGAGTGCATAGAGTCCTTTGCTATTCCATTCAAATTCCTTACTCTCATATTTAGTTCAATCACTCATAGGTTTAGGAATCACAGTGTTATCAGATAAGGTTTTGGTTGGATACATCTAGCCATTCTTGACAAGGAACCACACACAGTCTCCTTGGGAGCACAAAAGACCATCATTTATAATTTTCAATAAGTATAGTTTAGTCCATTGAAAAGTGAATGTCTAGCTAATTACCTCATTCTCCCAAATCCATATGAGAAAAGTGTGTGTGTGTGTGTGTAAACACATGAGTTAACAAAATCAACATTGGAGTTGTTTAGCCTAAAATGATTTACTAGCTTTGATACCAATTGAATGTCCATGATCCAATATACGACCAAGGTAAGGAGATACAAACTCCTAAAGGACTTGGCCCTAACTCGCACAAACATGGATATAAATATTTATACAAAACTCGCAGTAAAATAATAGATAATATAATATCAAAAAGTAGATAACTTTAATCTACATCAATAACGGAAAGTAAGTAAACAATAAATGATTTCTAATAAGATTTTATATACTTCAATATGTTGAGACATATACACAATAAAATTAGATTATACTAACTTAATAAGTGATCATGGATAATGCTCTATATAACTAGGTGAACCCATATAGATACCATATCTAGTTGGTAACATCTACAAGTTGCTTGAGCCAACCACTCTGTATTAAATAATTCAATAAATAGTAAAAAAGGTTACAAAACTTTTAAATAATAAGATTATTGTTACCTCAATTACTATTACCTTTATTAGTAAAGACCTCTATCCAAATCACCTATTGTTGCTCTTCACCTTATGCTTTCAGAATTGTTTGGTTCAACACTCGAACTCAACTATCATTCACAACCAACATCGCTCAATATGGTATGATTGGTAACCAATGATCATACCAACTCATACTCTCAAGGGACACACAGTCTACCACTATAATCAAATCATATACGAGAGATACACAATCAAACCACTTGCACCCGTAACCTACGATATGGTTACTTAACTCACTAAGTGACACACACTTAAATATAATTTCTCCAAAATAATTTCGACAATAGATATAAATCTCATAATGAATTTTGGCAAAGTTTGATTTTTAAACAAGGGATAAGAAGTAAGAAAATGAGGAGATATTTATAGTACTTAGATTTTCTACCTTGCCACCACCTCGCTACAACCTATGGCGAGGTATGTAAAATGTGATAACTTTTGTTTCCAAAAATTTCAAGTAAAATCCACAAATACCTACACCCGAAACAAGCCAAAAACCATGAGTGTCACGTCGACGAGCGATCATGACACTCTCAATCTAGCATGTACTCTACGAAAACTAACCTTGTGGTGTGTGTAAACATACTTGCATATAAAGTATAGCTCACTATGTGCACATATGAATTACTAATCTGTAGTAACCTACCTTACACAGAGAAAGATAAATACACTAAATTAAATAAAACAGACACCATTTTTTGTATATGGCAAATCAACACATAGATATGAATACAATGGGACTTATAAATATAATAATTTTTGTCAAGTTTGGAGTATTTTGTAAGTCTATTCATAAATATATCTATCCTTAATTGGATATATCTTGTTGCTAATGGCTTTATTAAGAGAAAAATATAGTTCACTAATATATCTTTAAATGTAATATGTTACATCATATCTATATCTTTGTTTGTAATATATTACATTACTTATATATCATTATATGTAATATGTTACATCACATTTGTCTTTGGATGTAACATGTTAAATTACTTCTATATCTTTATATGTGACTTCTTACATCAACTCTACGTTTAGACGTAACATGTTACATCATCTTTGTCTATAGATGTAATATGTTACATCATCAGTGGGTGGTTGTAGCTATAGTAAAATCGCACGTGGGTGGCTATAATGGTAGAGTGAAATCGCATGAATGAGGGATTATAGATCTGAGTTAGTTGAGATTTTAGGATTGAAGGATAGTTTGATAAAATACAATTTAATGTTAACATTAAACCGTGAGTTTTGATCATTATTTTTGCTAGTTTAAGAAAAATGGACAATAAGACTAAATATGAGATATTTAAGCCTTCTAGTATCTATTAGTCTTCTTTTACTTGTTGAGTCCAATAATAAGTTCACGTTTGGACTTTTTCTCTCTTTCTATTCAGTAATGATATATGTATTATTTACATTTGAGAGCAAAATAGATAAAAATAAGAAATGAGTAATTATAAAGCATGTTTTAAACAATAATAAAACTATTAACTTACTAATAATATCTTTTTATTGATTGTTAAATCCTAAACCTATTAAATTTAAGGTTGTTTTAGTCTTTTGAATATATATATTCATTTTTTAAATTGAGTATTTTAATTACTAAACATGTTGTTTTTATCCTTTTTATTATTAGATATAAATATCCATTATATTGGATCTCTTATTCTTTAGCTACATATAGGGATGTAAACTTAGTCCAAAGGATCATATTTGATTCCATTCTACTTTAAGTCCGTTTAGATTCAAATAAGTTTAGTCTGATCCTACTTAAATAATTTTAAGTTTGAATTTAAAACCATATATTTATACTACTAGTTAGGCTTGAACTTAACTTGAAACACTAGTTAAGTTTAAATTTTATAAAATATATGTACATTTAAATATTATATGTTATTATTTTATAATATATTGCATAATTTAAACTCCAATGTTAACTTAAATCAATTAAAAGTTCTAAAAAAATCAAGCATAAGCCTACTCAAATGGTTTAGAGACGAGCTTTGACTCCAATCTAACCTAACTCAAAAATATACATAACTTAATGATATCTAGATCAAGTCCAACCTAAATCTAAAATTTCGAGCTTAGACCTACTTCACTCACTTGAAATTTAGGTACTTAGTTAAATACTATAACATAATATTATCAAAATGATTAGCACATAAAGCTTAAACAGTTATATAGTTATAAGTTTTTTTAATAATATTAAATATATTAACTATGAATTTGTTATAATGTAATCCATTTGAATATATAAAAATTATGGGTTTGAATTATAATTATAATTATGTAAATAGTGTAGATATTTTCAAATTTAATGACTCATTTAGTTATGTTTAGTTCTTAGAATGAAAACTTATGGAAATAGTAATAATAATGAAAATAATATTATTCTTATTATATTTATTTAAGAAGTATAATCGAAATAATGATAAATATTATAATAAAATTTATAAAATTATAAAAGTAAAATTTAAAAGTAAGAGTTTTTTTTTTAAATGAAATACAATGAGAAAAATAATAAATGATTATAAAATTTGGGAGAAAAATATACGATTCTAGTATATTCGAGAGGGTGTATGAAGAATGATCATTATTACTATTATTAAAATATTTTACATTTAATTTCAAATTAATAATCAAATCTAATACAAAAATATCGTTAATAATAAAACCAAATACAAAAATATCAATAATCATTCACATTATGATTTTTATTAATATCAATTAAAATAATAATAATCCTAATACAGATGAACATTTTTTTTGAAACCAGCCAATCAAAGGCTGAATTGAGGTGCAACAAAATTTGAGAAATTATATAAAAATATCACTTCTATAACTCATAACAATAAAAATAGCACTCTAGTAACAATAGACGATTTTTAATATTGAACGGATCTAAATGACCGTAGTTTAATTTAAACGACGTTCTTTTGAATGACATTCAAAATAAAATGATATATTAATTTTTTTTTAAATAACAAAAAATAATACTTTTAAAACTTGTAACTATAAAAATAACACTCTTTATGTTTATTTCATATATTTTCATTATTAAAAAAAATAAAAAAATAACGAAAAAATAACACCTCTAAAATTTATAATAACAAAATTACTTTATATATTTTTAATCATTTTTTGATTAAAAATATATTATTTTATAATTATAAATTTTAAGAACAATATTTTTATTATTTTCTCACGAAAATGGACTACTCAATCCCCTTCCTTTTAACAGTATATTTTCTAATTAAATTTATCATAACATTCATAATTATAACTTTAATAACATCTAACGCTACTATGACCTTTGGAGATTTGATTTTTATACAAACTGCCATAAATGTGTCATTTTTGGTTTAAAGATCTAGAAAAAGCAAAAAACTGACCCGACCACAATATATTTGTACAATTTTTATTTTTTATTTTTCTATGCCTTTATATAGTATTTTATAAAGTTTTTACTACTCAAATAAAATTAAGACTATCTAATATGAGATGGGATGTCTAGCTTATCTAATCCTTTAGCTCAAAAATAATACGTTATAAATGATTATAATGATGTGTAAGGAATACTAATGTAAATACCTTGTAAATATATTAGAAAATATAAGTTATTTTAAAGAGTATCTTGAAATAAGAATAAAAATTTTAATTTAAGAAGTAACTTAGAGTAAGAATAGTTTTTTTTCATATAGTCTTAAACATTACTCTCGCCCCCAGTTCACTTCCACCGCCTCTGATTCAAAACCTCCTCGCTTCCATTTCGCCACTACCTTCCTCAGCCTCTATCCAACCTTGCTTTCTCAGCCTCCATCGCTACAAACGAAACTTAAACTTAGTGTTCCTTGTATAAACGAAGCTTTTCACTAATTCTTTTTATCAACTTTTAGATATTTATTTGTATTATTTTTAATTTTGAACGATTTTGTTAATTTTTTTAACTATTAATCTATAAAATAAATATAGAAAAGTCAAATAATATATTTTAATTTATCTGTGACTTTTTTTTATATATATAAGGGATTTTATTTTATATATTTTAAAGTTTTTTCTTCACCATTATTTACTACTCTGTTTTCGTTTTTTAAATTCATAATTATCATAAAATAAATTTAAAAAAATCTATATACTTTATCTTTAAAAAAATCTATTACGGATAACTCATAGATAATTTATATTATTTAAAATAATATAATAAATAAATTCAATTTATTTTATTTACCTCTAAATTTTATTAATATTATGAGAATTTTATAATGTTTTACAAGTTTTTTTTTAATGTTTTACACGTTGTTATACTATTTTTATTTTTATTTTGTTCATCTTTAATTACATTCTCTTTTAACAAGATTTTTGTAAACATTATAATTCTTAATATTTTTAGTGTTGAATAATCATGTAATTCATCTTATTAGAAATTTTCATTTTAAAAATTACCTGTGATATTTTTTTTACTATATAAATATGTGTGATATTTAAAAGTAGTTTTTTTTTTAAATTATTTTAAAGTTAAATTTTTTATTAAATTAATACAACCTTAACTATTAATCAAACAATATATAGGTAATAAAAACAAATATTAATAAATAATATTTTTATAATCTATGTTGCTTGAAACTAATAGAATTTTATAATTTTTATCAATTAGAACTTGAAAATATAGATATGTATCATCGGAATTATATTTTAATAATTATTTTTATGATAATAAAATAGTTAATTATATTTGATGTTCATAACATATGTGATGATTTATAAAAATATTCAAAACGTTTATTTTGTTATAATCATGCCAACAACGCATGAATAATAATAAAATCATGTCGAAATTTAGGTATAATTATATCATATTTCGTACATTGTAAACATAATTACAATTTTTAAAATACACATTGTTAGATATATTTTTATCGTTACCTATACATTTTAGATATAATTACAACAAAGTATATATTTTGAGTATTTTTATAAATTATTCACGGATATAAAACATAATTAACCTAAATAAAATTAATAGTTTTTTTTTATAAAATTGACATGTTTAAAGTTCTTATATTTTTTGTTCAAAACAATTATCATAATAATAATGTATCTTTATATATTTAAGTGTGGATATATATATAAAATAATATATTTACTTTTTTCACAGTAGATTTAATATTTATTTTGTATCTAATTATTTCTATTAAGTTAGGATTAGTTATAAAAATTAGGTACACTTTAATATAAAAAGATTTTCATCTATTGTACTTATATTTATAATTATACTGACAGTTATTATTCTTTTATGATAAATTTTATTTTATATTATTTCTAATAAAGTTTATAATATGTAAATTTATGTGTTATTTTTCTAGTTGATTATTTATTTTAGATGGATAAATATATTTATTTTAAAATTAAGTGAATTTAACTTAAATATAATTCTATATTTTAATTTTTATATAATTGAAATAAAAATTAATATAATAAATATACTTGCATTTTAACATGTTTTGTTAGTAGAAATGAGAATGAGTAAGAATTCAATCCTACACATTTATGAATCATGATTTCATTATCATGTTAATTTTTTATCCCAATTTTATCCTAATTCATAAATATAATTTTAAATCTTATATTTGAAATCTCAAAACCTAAAACTCTAAATCTTAAACCCAAATCCTAAACCCTAAAACCATAAACCTTATATCGTAAACCCTAAAGCATAAAACAATAAATACTACTTAGAAAAATAATAATTTTAATAATATATTTTATTTTTAAGTATTAATTATTTAGAAAAATAATTATTTCAATAATGTATTTTGTCTGACGAAAAACTAACAATCAAATGACATTATTTAAACTTTACTAAATATAGAGATATTAAGATAATATACAATATTTTTTATTTTAATTCTAGTTGTAAACTAAATACTGTAATATTGATTATTTCTTTTATTCTATTTGTAAAACTAAGTAATGTAATAATAATACTATTTTCTTTTTATTTAATTTTATTCCATTATTTTTTATTTTGTTAGTCAAATGTCACTTAATAGAAATAGAATGACACATAAGGTGATTTTTAATAATTAATCTTTAAATATAATAATAATAATATTTAATTTTAGTATGACATCTAATATTATATCAAATAAATTTCGGTCGAATTACAGACACAAACTTATCCCATTTAGTGTGGTTAGGCTGGTCAGTGTCGGCCCAATTGATTATAAGTATGAACGTTTAGGCTCACCCAATCCAAACCCAAAAATTCCACCCCTAATCGGCCAGTAGTCCAATAAAAGAATATTTCACGTAAGAGTTAAAATGATAAAATTAATAAATTAAAAGTATAGTTTTTTTTTTAAATATATATATATATATATATATATATATATTAAAAAGATTAAAATAATTTTAAATTTAATTAATTTAAGATTTAAGATTTAGAGTTTAATGTTTAGGGTAGTATTTAAGATTTAAAATTTAGATTTAGGGTTTATAGTTAATTATTTAGGTTTAAGTTTTGTTCTTTCGAATTGGGGATAGAATTTAAAGTTTAGAATTTAAAATTTAAAATTTAATAATCAATAAAATAATATTATTAATAAAGTATTTTTTTAATTTAAAATTTATATTCTAATTAATGATTATTATTTTTATATTCTAATTAACGATTTATATTCGAGGGGGAAAATAAATTAGAAATCAGGGTCTTTTCCCTCCAGCTCAAGAGTCCAAGCTCTTACCAGTCACTTCCCTCTCTGTTGAAAGTTGAAACCAGACCACCCCAGACAAAGCGACCCTCTCCCCTGCATTCTCTTTTGATTGCTCAAGTTTCTCAGGCAATCGTTTTTATATCACTTTATTATTCTTTAATTATTTTTACCTGTTATTTCTAATCTCAACATTTTCCTCTTCTTGTTTTTATTTTTCCAAATTTAAATTTTCTCTGGAGAATTTTTCTATCTCTATCGTGGCTTCAAAACGAGGCTTACAGTACTGTATTTTTGCAACAGTTCTGCATTTTCTTTGTTTCTGAGATGCGAAATTTCAGTTGCATGTTCGGAATTTTGTGCTTGTGTTTGTTTATGCTCGTGAAATGGTGGTAATATGAGTTCATTTGTTTTCTTGCCGTCTAAGTTTTCTTCTTTTCTGGGTTAATTTTGTTTTTTCAGTTGATGTATTTTAAGATTATGATTCTGTTAAGCTCTGACGAAATCTTCTCACTATGTTAAATTCAATTGTGAGTCTGTTCTCAGTTTATATCTATTTCGTTATTTTTAGGGATTAAGCTTAAGATGCAATGGGAAATTATATGCGTTTTTCCTAATTAATTTTCATGGATGTTGCTGTAGCCCCCA
Organism: Hippophae tibetana; assembly: GCA_037013495.1. Lineage (NCBI taxonomy): Eukaryota > Viridiplantae > Streptophyta > Magnoliopsida > Rosales > Elaeagnaceae > Hippophae > Hippophae tibetana. The sequence continues at coordinate 71,279,068 of CM072803.1, read as the reverse complement.
ACAATTACTGGCTTCCACAAGTGTTATGAATTCCAACCAAAAAGGTCTCGTTGGGAGGCCCAAGCACTTGAAATCCATTTTATCAAATATTGACTATTTTTTGCCTTTACTCTCTCATAACATATGTCATTTAATGTGATAATACACCATATTTTTAGTGTTGGCACTTTTTTTTTGTTGTTGCTAGAGTTGTGTAGTATGTTGGCAACTTAGTTATTATGTTGGAGCTATCCCATTGACTTCTTAGTTTCTATTCATATTGGTAATTTTCATGGGTTCTGTATTTGCTACCTTCTTTATAACCCCATAATGTACTTGCATTTTGCCATTCATGTGATTTATTATACACCATCTGAGAATCTGAAATTTTGTTTTTCTCTACCTCAATTTCATCAGCTTTTTATTTATCATTACAGATTTTCTTATAATAGCTATAGTAGATGGAAATGGCAGGCACAACTAGCGAAGCAAGTGATACTGCACCTTTGCCTTCAATGTCTACGGTCATACCGGCCACTTTGAAGCCACTACAAGAGTCTTCTCAAAACTATTCTATCATCACTAGAAGTGGGACTGGGAGTATTGGGAAACATATATCTTTGCTAGCAAACCTCTTCAAAGTTTCCGTTAATGTTCCAGATGCAGTTTTTTATCAGTACAGTGTATGTTGTTATAGACTTATAGTATGCTTCTTATGTTTTTTTGGGTTCATTTGATTCCGCTCTCATTTAAATGTGGATACTACGTTCAGGTTCTTATTACATCAGAAGACAAAAGAGTTATTGATGGCAAGAAAATTGGTAGGAAAGTGATTGATATGCTTTACCAAACTTACTCCTCTGAACTTGGTGATAAAAGGTTTGCATATGATGGAACAAGTATCCTGTATACTGTGGATCCTCTTCCAGGAAACAATCTTGAATTTACAGTGGTGCTGGAGGAGTCTTTTGCAAAGTGGTGTGTTATTCTAGCATTTCTTGAAAATTAGGTCCTTTTTATTTAGCAACTGATGCTTAAACTTTTCTGTTGTTATAGTGAAAGTAAGAGTTCTGATGGTAACGAGAACCTCACCGGACTCATTAAAAGGTCCAAACATTCGTTTTCTTCGAGAACGTTCCAAGTAGAGCTACGCTATACAACCAAAATATCCTTGACGTCCCTTGGTGATGCTTCTAGAAAGGCTGATGTAGATAGCAGTTATCATGATGCATTGAGAGTGCTTGATATTATTTTAAGGCAGCAAGCAGCTAATAGGTACTTTTTATTTCTTTTTGATTCTCTATATATTATTTCTTGTCATGTTGCTAAAAGATTTTAATTTCTTTAGCTGTTGCAACTCGCAGGGGATGTTTGTTAGTAAGACAGTCATTCTTCCGTAATCACTCAAAGGACCTTTTCGATGTGGGTGGTGGTATAATTGGTGTTCGGGGGTTCCATTCCAGTTTCCATCGTTCTCAGAGTTGTTTGTCTCTTAATATGGGTATGATATTAGGAGTTTGAGTTTAGAAAATTTTCAATTCAAGGTTTAGCTTTTATTTGCTTGATGAGAGTACCACTGTGTAGATGTGTCCACAACAATGATTTTGAAGCCAGGACCTGTGATTGACTTTTTGCTTACTAACCAAAATGTCCCACATCCACGCAACATTGATTGGACAAAGGTATTTTAGTTGCTAAATTCTGCATAAAAAGATTTCAGTTTTTTTTGTACTTAAAATTTGTGGTAACATGCAGGCCAAGAAAATGCTGAAGAACATGAGGATCAAAACAACACACCGTAACATGGAATTTAAAATCATTGGCTTGAGTGAGAAGCCTTGCAATAAACAATTGTATGCACTCAGAGCATTTTTTCCCCTTTATATTTCTTCTCTTTACATTCTTGTTTGGTCTTTCTGTTTCGAAACTTCTAACTCTGGTTATTTATCTAAGTTTTTCTATGAAAGTGAAAAGTAGTAATGGTAGAAATGAGATGCAGACCACGGAGGTTACTGTATCCCAATATTTTGCAAACCACCATGGCTTAGAGCTTAAATATTCTGCATGCCTCCCATGCCTTGATGTTGGCAAGCCTAAAAAGCCCAACTATGTTCCTCTCGAGGTATTCAAACCTCTAGTTCCAAACATATTGTTGTATGTGTGCGTGTACAGTGTACACACATATGCATATATTATTTTCCTGATGTAAGATTAAGATTCACCATTTGTTCATCTTTTTTGGTTTTCCAGCTTTGTTCACTTGTTTCACTTCAACGTTATGGAAAAGCACTTTCACCCATGCAACGAGCATCTTTGGTTGAAAAATCAAGGCAAAAGCCCCAGGATAAACTACAAATTGTGACTGATGTACATTTTCCTGCCTAATTCCTTGTGTTTGAGAATGCACTATTTTTTATTCCTGACCAAAAAAATTGTTTTTGCACATTTATATGCATGCAGGCTTTACAAACATATAATTATGATGATGACCCTATGCTGGCTGCATGTTGTGTCTCTATTGAGAAACAACCAGTTGAAGTTGACGGCCGCGTTCTTGAGACGCCAAAGGTGAACTTTAACTCTTGAGATTTATGCAGTTGTCTAACATTCTGCATTTGTTTGACTGAGGAGATCAAAATGGAGGGAAAAGAGGAAGAAGGGTGTCTCAAGCATTGTGTTCACTAGCTCTCTTCACTCAAATTACAAGGATGTTTTCTGATTGACATGTTCTCATAATTTACAGTTAAAATTCGGCAACAATAATGACTTTATCCCACAAAATGGACGTTGGAACTTCAACAACAAGGTCTTGCTTCTATACTATTGATATGCAAGTGAAACAACCGATTTGTTTTTGTTCTTTTGAGAGATTCTTTAAATTTCACCTTAATAATGGTTTTTTCTCCTGTTATTTGTCAGACACTTCTAAAACCTATTCAAATTGACCGTTGGGCCATTGTCAACTTCTCTGGACGCTGTGATACTAGTCATATCTCAAGGGAACTTATTAAATGTGGAAAGAGTAAAGGCATTGTATGTGGCTTGTGTTGATAGTCATGACCTTTCTTTCTTTTATTAATTTTAAGAAAATCAATTATGATGCCCTTTCTTGCTTCTTTCTCACACATAATCCTGCTGACATGCTTGCACAGCATATTCAGCGCCCATTTTCGTTAATTGAGGAGGATGCACAATCTAGAGTAGGGAGCCCTGTTGCTAGAGTTGAAGAGATGTTTAAACAGATTAAAGCAAAGCTTCCTGGACCACCTGAGTTTATTCTTTGTGTCTTGCCAGAGAAGAAAAACTCTGATATTTATGGTTTGGTTTTGTAAATCTATCACATTTTACAAATTTTGCTGTTATCATGTATTTACCTGCTGTTATGTCATCTTCTAGGGCCTTGGAAAAAGAAGTGTCTAAGTGATTTTGGCATTGTCACACAATGCATTTCCCTGAACCCTTCAAAGATTAATGATCATTATCTGACCAATGTACTTCTCAAGATAAACGCGAAGGTTCAAAAAATTAAAGATTGTGATTGTTTTTTATTTATTTTTCTCATTCATACATGAGGCTGATTTTTGTTCACTTTTGAAGCTTGGTGGGATAAACTCTTTGCTCGCAGTTGAGTATTTCTCACATGTTCCTATCATCAAAGATACTCCTACAATGATTCTTGGAATGGAGGTTTCGCATGGGTCTCTTGGTCGAGCAGACATTCCTTCTGTGGCTGCGGTATTTCTCACTTTTCAAAATTGATAAATCTGCTGACTTAATTGTATAAATATTAATGTCATGTTTTGCTTTTCAGGTTGTTGGCTCTCTAAACTGGCCTCTCATTTCTAGGTATCGAGCTTCAGTTAGGGCACAATCATCAAAAGTTGAGACAATTGATGCTTTATACAAGCCATTGGCAAATGGGAAAGATGATGGTATGATCAGGTATCAAATATTGAATGTATGTAACACTATCTAGCAATCATCCTAGTTCTATCTACGAGGAATTTGTTTTTGTAAATTATCATTTAGCATTTTATTACTCACTCACTCCCAAATAAATAAATAAATTAGAGTGGCTTATCTGGATTTGCAATTAGTTAAGAGGATACTTGCATCATATAGAAAATCGACTGACCAACTTGAATCTATCAATTTCACTGCATTGTACACTTATCGTAATCCATGATGCAGAGAACTGCTTGAAGACTTTTTTGAGACCAGCAAGGGCCACAAACCAACTCAGATTATTATATTCAGGTACCATTATGGCTAATTTTCTGATATACTGTTCAAAGAAAAATATTTATATAAGAACAGAAACAAAAGATTGTCTTTGATCATTGTTGGTCCTATGAAGTGAGGCAAATGGTAGGAAGCTCTAACTATGTTCAACTTTCAGCCTTTTTAACGTCATTTTTAGATTAAAGTTTATGACTGTTGTTTCTCTCATTCATTTTTCATTTGTAATTCTCCATTTTTAGCTCGAAGAATGATGTCTAAGGGAAGTGGCTTTATGTAAGATAGAAGTTTTAAAAAAATACGTGTTCTTAAAAAGTGTATCACTTCCTTGCCCTTTTCTTTTAGCAATGTATCTATAAAATCAAAGCAAGTGTCACCAATAATTTTTTTTATAAGAAAGATCATATATTTATATAATAAAAATAGTTACAAATGTACAAAATGTGGACAAGTAATTCACTCAAAAGAAAATTCAAACTATAGGATAGTCTATTCTTTACAAATCCCATTCCTATCACATAATCCTAAAATTGCAAGCTCCCCAATTGTAGCTTATAAAGAAACTATAATCAGGGAGCTTGCATTTCTCAAGATTATGTCAACAATAAATTTGGCCATCTCACTAGGCAGAAATTATATGATGTTTAGGTTGTTGTTAGCATGTTTGTTTATATTGGGTATTTAAGGATGATGTAGTCACATGTTTTTTCTACTCTTTGAATACATGATATATGGACCCTCCTTCCCTCCATAAAAAAAACCTCAAAGAATTTCATGGAATTTGGTATACAGTTATGATACTTTATTTGTTTCTGAGATGACAAGAAATAAGGTTTTGCTTTAGGGTTGTCCACATTTTATCTTTCTGCCAATTGCTGAAATTTCAGATTCTTAACATATTAAGAACTTTAATTTTTGTTGTTAGGGATGGAGTTAGCGAATCACAATTCAATCAAGTACTGAACATTGAGCTGAATCAGATCATAAAGGTACATCTAGGCTACACCGTTCCCAGAGGCAGTAAATTTTGGATTGATGAAACTTAATCCACACTTTACATGATGTTATCTTGTGCTTGCTAATTCGCAATACCGAGTCAGTTTATTCCTGTCATTGTCATTACAGGCTTACCAAAATTTGGGAGAGGATAATGCTGTCCCCAAGTTTACTGTAATTGTGGCACAAAAGAATCATCATACAAAGCTATTTCAAGTTGATTCTCCTAACAACATTCCACCTGGTATCATGTCACTTTGAATTCTAGTGAAATCTATTTACATGATGTTTTTATTTGATTCAAGCTGCATTTGACGCATTCTTTCTTTCAGGGACAGTTGTAGACACAAAGATTGTACATCCAAAGAATTATGATTTTTACATGTGTTCTCATTCAGGGATGCTTGTATATCTCTTTTTTGTGAATTATAATATATTTTCATGCATATATAGTTTTATTATTCTTTTTGTTACATGGAATTATGTATTTTTAAGTTGTATTGCATTCTTAAGATATTTCTCCGGAATATAAGTTCCTATTTTTCTTGCTGACTAGTGGTCATAATTTTTTTCCTTCGCTTTTTCAATACCAGGGAACTTCTAGACCAACACACTATCATGTTTTGCTGGATGAGATTGGGTTCTCTTCTGATGAATTGCAAAACCTTATCCACTCCCTATGCTATGTGTAAGAATTTAGTCCAAAATCACTTTCCATGTGACCAAATGTTATGTCCTTTGTTTTAGCACTCCTTGCAATTGATACTATTTATGTTATTAAATTTGGTGTTTTATTTCAGCTACCAAAGGGGTACGGCTGCAACTTCTACAGGTAACTTTAAATGTTAAATGCCATTGTTATGTTTTTTTTTTGGGGTAGTGCACGTGTTAATTTCCATTGGAAAAAAAAAAAGAAAAAAGAAAGAAACTAACATCTTTTCCATCTGATTTTGAAAATGACTTAATTTGCAGTGGCACCAATATATTATGCTCACTTAGCTGCACAACAGATGGGGCAGATGATTAATTTTGACAGTTTGATAGAAACCTCCTTGGCACATGGTAGCTTCTCGTCGTCAGGTAGTGTCCCCATTCCCGAGCTTCCCAGGTTGCACGAGAATGTCAAGCGTTCCATGTTCTTTTGTTGAAATGCTGCTAGTGTTTTTTATTTTGGTTTTCTCAAATATTTTTCATTTTTTTGTTGACTTTTGAGTACATGAGAAAAGTACAAGTTAAACTTCTAGGAAATTTGAAAGGGGATGAAGTTGTACATTTTCTATTTTGACTTTTTAACAGTCAATCAAGCTTGTTCATTGTTCCAAAATAAATAAATTATAACAAGCAGTACATGTTCTAAATAGGATTTTCCTCTCTTTTTAAATAGATGTGTTTTGGAAGTGACTCAAAAGTGTTATGAAATCTCAATGGGTTACATATACAATTGTATGTTGCAAAAAATTGGCAGTAAGACTAGGTCTCTCATCCTCACTTCCTTTTTAGGCCATTTATTTCATGCTTGAGAATGGGGATTCAATCTCTTCATTAGGAAGGACATGGGGGTGTCAAATTAGGTGGGTTGGACTGTGGCTTGTAGTACATGGGTTGTGTTGGCAGCTTTGTCATGGGCTTGTACTTTTGCCTCATGGGCTTTAATGTGGTGTCATGCTTGGTTTGTTTTGACGTGCTACTTGTGTCCCATGTGACCCATTATTATATATATATTATTTTATATATTTATTTGTTAAATAACAAATTTTAAACAAAGTTATGGTACCCTAGAGGTAAAATGCCAACCAATTCGACCAATTCGACTAATTCGACTGCCCAACTTTGATTATGTATCAACAAATTTATATATTCATTATTGTTTACTATGCTAATTTTTATTGAATTTTGCATGCCAGGCCGGCTTGGCCCATTATGGTTCATGGGTCGTGTCGTGTTGGTCTTTTATGCTTATGAGCTGTGTCATGTTGATCTAATGGACCAGCAAGTTGATTGGTTAATGGGTTGTGTTGTTTCATGCGTGCCTGCTTGACACCGCTAGTTGAAGGAGTTTGATTCTTTACCACCTCAACTAGAAAAGGACCCCCGTAAAATATGGGATTGGTATACTCATTTTCTTTTTAAGATCAATCATTATCAGGTCTCTTCCGAGTCCTCAAAACCATCATCAATGAATTAGCCAAGGAAACAAAGAAAGGTTACAATAATTAGGCAAGAGAATCTTCAATAAAGCATTTGAGGGTATATATTCTACCCAACTTTTTATACACTTAGCTATGTACACTTGCGTTATAGGTGATCAGTGTTGTTTTTATATTATTCTATTTTTGAACTTTTTTATGATTTGGTGTAATTTTTTAAAAATATTGTCTACATTTTACAAGAAAACAAAAAAGAAAGGCCCCTCACAAATTCATGCAATAGGAGTGTTGCTTACTAACAAGAGGAGCGACATCAGAATACAAATTGTTAATTCTACTAAAATATTTTATTAAAAATAATTTTATTGTATTAATAAGTTGTAATTAATACTATAAATAAAATTGATATTTTATGTATTTTTATTATGATAATAACAAAAATTATTGTGATAATATCATTATTCTAAATAAATATTACTTTTTTGACCCATAGATTTCAGCAATTTATCATGGCTTTAACTGCCTCTACCAACTGCAACTGCCTGTATTATTATATTGTATTAGAAAGTGAGACAGATAAAGAAAGTGTATCACGTTTTGCGACCAATTTTCTTTGCAAATTAGCTAAAAGGGGTTTTTCTTAGTTGTTCACTTGACTTTCAAATCAAAGCCACTGCCTTCCAACACAAATTGCTTAATTTCAACATCTTATGGCTCTCTTTGATATCATTTTGCCATTTTATTGTATATTATGATACTTTTCAATTGAAAATTATGGAACAAAGCATGCATATGCCACCCTCTTTAGTTTTATGTCATTATTATAAAAAAAATTATTCTCCAAAGATTTACATAGATATTGTCCGATGATCTTTTTACAAGAATACAAGAACTTAATTCCTTTTTTACTTTATTCCATACTCTGGATTAGATAATAGCTTCTATTTTAGCTTCTTAATAAAAAATAAATTTAATTGAAATTTTGTGTGAATATTGGGGGATTACCAACATTGAACCCAATTTGGACTACTATTTCATCACTTATGAACAACTTTGGCAAACATGTGATTCATCTCGTGGTCTAATAAGAGAAATTATTTATTATTTTGAGGATATATGATCGCATAATATTTTAGATCAATTGAATTCAAAATTAGTGTAATTTTTTTTAAATAAATATTTAATAGAAGGTGTAGAAAAAAAAAGAATCTGATTAGTGATAAATATATTTTAAGAGAAATGAATAATATCTCGATCTAGTAGATGTATCAAATGGTATGATATATCTCATTAGCTTATAACACAATCAATGAATTTTGTGAGTTTATTTTATTGTCTTAGCTTATTTTTTGGTGGGTTAAGATGATAATATCATGATGCATAATAAGATATCTAATTTGTCTTAAATAAACTTAAATGATACAAGTAAAATTACAAAATAAATAGAAAAATAAAATATAATTATCTATAATAAACATTAACCTATTAAGAAAAAATTTAAATATGATTTGATGATATTTAAATAAAATGAAACAATTTTAACTCACAAATTAATTAGAAACATTTAATGTGTTATGTAATAAGATATGATAACTATTTTACATCTTTATGATCTAGTGGTAAAATTTATTATATTCCTATCGAATATAACTAAAAATATAGTTTTATATAAAAAAAACATTTATTAGCAAACATACTTTAAAAACAATTCAAGCATATATATAAACATTCTGAAACAGGTTGTATAGCTACAATGACAGTGTATATTAAAATGCACTTGAGTTAGAGACATCAGACATAAACGGTGGCCAGTCACGGATTATTATATGGAATCTAAGACCATGCAGATATCTTAATTGTCGACTTTTTATAATAGAAGTTATATCATATATATATTAATTATGTTTTATTGTCTAGCATATATTGTTAGTATTTTTTGTTAAAAAATAGAGTTAGTAATTTTTTGTTAGGAGAATAAGAACCATTAGTTTTTGCTAAGAAATAATAGAGTTAGCATTTAAAATAAATTAATAATTATAATCATTTTGCTAATAAAATAAAAATTATATGTTTAGTATTGGGGAATAAGAATGGAGAAATAACATTGATTTCATTTCCCTTTCATAAAAATTGTAATTAAGATTTATATTTATTTTTGATAACATTTTAATCTTATTATTTTTCTTAAAATGATTATTGAAAGATAAAATCATTTTCATTATCACATAACATAAACGTGACTATTCAACTGTTAATTAATTATGATAATTTAAAATGATTATATAATTATTGTTGTTTTTACTATATAAAAATATTCAATTTTTCATTAATTATAGTAATTTAAATACTATAATTAATAGAAAGATGAAGAAATTCAATTTGTTTATATTTTTGTATTGAAATAATAATTATAAAAATTAAAGAACAGAATAATAAAGAAATAAAACAGAAAAAAATGAATAAGAATTGATGAGCCTGAATATTTTAATAGCTAAAGCAGGGGATTAATTTGCTATGTTTTTAAGGAAAGAGATAGGTAAAGTAACATGTATGTTAGTTAAAAATAATTTTAAATGGTACATAAATATAATTTTATTTTTTAATGATATTTTTTAAAATAATAAAATTAAAATATTATGAGAAATAAATATAAAAACTAAATATTATATTTTGAATATGTATAAAACTAGTACGGCGGCTCTCTCCATTCAAAAATACTATTCTCATTTTCCAAATTGGAGCATTATTTTTTTCACCTCCTATTGCTGTTGATTCCGTATTTCTCCGTTTTACTAATATATTATTTTATATTTTATTTCACAAATGAAAAAGCCATCCTTACAAAATAGTATCTCTCTAAAAATAATAATTATATTATTATAAAGATAAGAAGTTGATCCAGTGAACAGGGTTGCTCACCTTAAAGTGGAACTACAAGAATAAATTGATATCATAGCATAAAAATTATACAATAATTTTATACTCTATATGAAAAATATCAATCTTAATTTGAAAATTCAACCTAAAATTACGTATTAATAAAATAAATTATACAATAATGTTGAACTTCGTTATTTTATTTGTATAAATGATTATAAAAAAGAGAGTGAGAGAAAAGAGGGGAGGGAGAAAGAAAAAAAGCTTAAAAGAACTCAAAAATTTTTGGTTGTAAATATTATAATTCTTTTTCTTAATTAAAATATATGTAGTAAAATTTTGTTTGTTATTTTATCTATGTTTATTTCATAATCTCGTAAATTTGATTGTTTAAAAAATTGTCATTTTTTTCGGTTGGTATCATAACCTTGCTAAAAGATTAAGATCGAGGAGTGATTATATTCAAGTGTGAGTGATGAAAGCAAATGAAGGAAAAGTGAAACTTGAAAAGCTTGAGAGTACAAATTTTGGATTCTAAAAAATACAAATAAATGACCATTTGTATCAGAAAAATTTGTATCAATTTCTCTCGGGAAAAAGCCAAAAGAAATTAATATCACACAATACTGCTTTTAACATAGCAAAGGAAAAGATCATAACGGGTCTTATGGAAGCTTTATCTAGTATGTATAAAAAGTCCTTAGCCTCAAATAAGATACATCTTATGAGGTTGTTGTTTTATTTATAGATGATGGAAGGTGCATCGATGGCTTAACATTTAAATCAACTCAATATAATCACAACCAATTTGAGTTTAATGGAAATTGAATTCAATGAGGAAGTTCGAGCTTTGATTCTTTTATCATGTCTACCCGATAGTTGGAATACTACAGTAATAGCGGCAAAGCTGACTATAGATACACCCAACTTGCGCTTTTAGCTTAGGTTTCTTAGTTAGGAACTTGCCTTTTAGTTAGGACTTGTCCTATTTGGTTTGGTAAAGGGTCAACCGGCCCAGGAGACACAAGTGGAAACTGGCTTGGTGCCCTATTCGGTTAAAGGTTTCATACTATCAAGCCGTTTTTTGCTCTTTCTAAATACAGAGATTGGACTCTCTTTACTTTGATTAGCCTCTACTAGTAAGAAGCTGTTCCTGAGCCAGGTTCCCTGGATCCACGTGTTCCTAGTAGGCCCTAAATGGATGATCAAAGAAGTAGGCTCTATCTATGTCATCCTATATAAGGAAAGAAGCCCGCCCCTGACCTAAATGGATGAATGAAGAAGCGCGCCCGGGTAGACTTCAAGAGCTCTTGCTCTGCGTATCCTCCTACTTATTGCTGTAAGACCTAAGGCCGAAGCAATGATAGCTACTAAAGAAAGAGAAAAGAAACTAGAGACATAAAGAAGAAGAATGCTAATAAGGCGGTAAGGAAGGGAAACTAAGGTAGCTAAGCCACTAGTACGAAGGAGCAAGCGGAGGCCCCCGTTCCATCCACTAACCATGTAAAAAAATGATGGGTAGAATGGCGCGGCGCTGTAGGAACCGGTCGAATTCGAATCGACGAATAGAAGTTTTACAGACTCATGCCTTAGCCGCTTGGCTACAGTCCCCTATCAATTCCATGTCTTTCCCTTTGTATTGCCCGTTTTGAGGGACCAATGGAGAATCGGTTGAGCGTAATGAGCTCTTCCTACAATCCGAGTAGGCCGCTCACTTGACTCGCCCGCCTGTCAAGCAGTTAAGATCTTGCGAATTGCCTATCGTAGTGAATGAGTACCAGGTTTGTGAAGGTAATAGCCTTTACCCCCTCTCAATCACTACGAGCTTATCTCTCTTTGTTTGGTTGTTTAGTTCAACAAGAAGTAATAAGTTAAAATTTGATAATGTTTAGGATCTTATCCTTAATGAAGAAATCCGATGGAAAAAGATGAGTGAAACATCAACTTCTTCAATTTTGCATACAAAGTATCGAGGAAGAACTAGAAGAAATGGATGTGGTACATCAAGTTATCAATGTAGATCAAAGGATATAAGGTCTAAATTTATAAATCTCCATAATTCTTATAATTCTAGGACTATCGAGTGTTGGAATTGCATGAAGATTGAATATTATAAAAATCAATGCAATAATGCACCTAAGAATCAGGTGGTGAAGATAGAATCAAATGTTATTTCCACCTCAGGAGGAGACGATGCACTGATATGCTATTTCAATAAGAAACAAGAGTCTTAGGTGTTAAACTATAGAGCATCATTCTATGCTATTTCGTAAAAAGAACTCTTCAAGAACTATTTGTCTAAAAATCTTAGTAAGATATGCCTTGGTGATGACCAAATTTGTGATATTGTTGGTAAATGTGTAGTGACTATTAAATTGAATGAGTTCGTGTGGGAGTTAAAGTATGTTAGACATATTCCCAATTTAAGGAAAAACTTAATCTCAATGAGACAATTAGCCAGTGAAGGTTATTCTACGACTTTTCATGATGACGATTGAAAGATTTCAAAAGGTACAATGGTGATTACACGTGGCTAGAAGAGTAGTGCTCTTTAATATGACAGTAAGAACATGTTGTTCAATTGCAGTTGTAGCAAACAACAATAATCCTAACTTGTGGCACCAGGGACTCGGCCATATGAGTAAAAACGAGCTTAAAATTATGCACTCAAACGGAAGATTACCAAGTCTTCAGTCAATTGAAAGTGACATGTGTGAAGACTGTATACTTGGAAAGTAGAAGAGAGTTAGCTTTAAGACAAGTTTTAGAGCCCCAAATAAAGAGAGATTAGAGCTTGTTTATTATAATGTTTGGGGACCAATGAATGTCTTATCCATTGGTGGTAAAACTACTTCATGATTTTCATTAACGATCATTCTAAGAAGGTATAGGTTTGTTTTTTGAAGCATAAGTCTGAAGTGTTTGAGGCTTTTAGAATATGGAAAGTCATGGTTGATAATGAAACAAGTTTAAACATAAAAAAGCTCAGAATCGATAATGGTGGTGAATATGAAGACACTAGATTCAATACATTTTTCTACGAGCACATGATCATAATAGGGAGAACGGTGTAGGTGAGCATATGAATCGTACTTTAATTGAGAGAGGAAAAAACATGTGTATGCAATCAGGCCTACCAAAGAAATTATGGGCAAAAGTAATTAACATAATAACTTACTTGATCAACCGAAACTCATCAGTTCTATTGAAGAATAGAATACCAAAAGAGGTAAGAGTCTCACATCTAAAAGTTTTAGGTTGTGTAGCATATGTGTATATTAGTGACACGGTAGAGATGAGCTCGATCCAAAGTCAATAATGAGGATGAGTTTGGTTATTGTATATGGGATGACAAAAACTCAAAGATAATTTGCGATAGAGTTATGATCGATCTTCAATGAAAAAGTGATACATAAGGATAGACATATTACAAGTGCCAACAATTTAGAAGATAGTGGGCCAATGTATGTATATGTGGATAATGTCTTAAATAGTTCTATGAGAAAAGAGATAGTTGAGGGTTCTCAATTAGAGAAACCAATTGGACATAATAGTCCAATATAACGCAACTTCCTAGTCCAATTCCTATGCTTAAGGGGTCATCTAGGCCCTATTTATCTGATAGGAGATACATGAATTATCTGTTATTGACTAATAGAGGAGAACTTAAATGCTATGATGAAGCATGTCAGACAAAAAATGCCAATAAATGGGAGCTTACTATGAAAGATGAGATGAATTCCTTGATCTCTAACCAGACATGAGAATTAACAAAATTACTTTTAAGAAATAAGGACCTTCACAACAAATTGGTGCATTGGATGAAAGATGAGTATGATGTCTCCAAGAGATACAAAGCTCGGCTAGTTGTCAAAGGATTCCTAAAGAAGGAAGGAATTGACTACACTGATATTTTTGCTCATGTTGTAAAGATCAATACTATTCGAATAGTCTTGAGCATTGTTGCTAGTAAAGATCTCTATCTTGAGTAATTGTATATGAAGATTTTATTTCTTCACAGAGACTTAGAAGAGGAGATATACATGCACTAACTATAGTGTTTTTTAGAAAACAACAAAGAAAGTTTGGTGTCCGGACTGAAGAAGAGCTTGTATGGATTAAAACAAGTTCCAAGATAGTGGTATAAGAAGTTCGATGGTTTCATTCACTTGGAAGGTTTCCATAAGTGTAACACTAACCACTGTTGCTACTTTAAGAGATGTATGTCTAGTTATATGACCTTACTTCATTATGTCGATGATATATTAGTAACCGGACCATATATGGAGTAGATAAAAAGATTTAAGCAACAATTGTCAAAATAATTTGACATGAAAGACCTTGACTAGTAAAAAAGATTCTTGGGATGCAAATTACTAGAGATAAACAAAGAGAGACTTTGAAGTTATCTCGAGAGGAGTACATTAGATGTGTTTTTTTAGAGATTTAACATGGGCGATGTTAAGGCAATTAGAACACCCTTAGTCAATCACTTTTGCCTATCCAAGTATCAGAGTCCTCAATTAGAGGAAGAGAAAAGCTTCATAACTAAGATTTCTTACGCCTCAACCATTGGAAGTATGATTTATACAATGGTCTATACAAGGCTAGACATTGGTCATGTAGTGGGAGCTAGGAAATATAAGTCAAATCCAAGAAAGACTCATTGAAAAGTAGTAAAGTGGATCTTGAGGTATCTACGACGCACCACAGATAAGTGTTTGTACTTTTCTAAATGTGAGTTAAAAGTATGGGGGTATGTAGATGTAGAATTTGTAGGGAAAGTCGATTATCAGTGGAGTACTACTGGTTATATGTTCACTGTGGGTGCTATAGCTATTAGTTGGATGCCATAGTTACATAAAATTATTGTATTATCCACTATAGAGGCTAAGTACTTAGCAGTGAAAAATGCCAATAAATAGATTATCTAGCTTCAAGAATTGTTAATTGAGCTAAAATTCAAGCAGGAGAAGAATGTTTTGTACAGTGACAATTAGAATATGATACATTTAGCAAATAATTCAACATTTTACCCAAAAATCAAGCATATTGGACTTCGTTATCACTTTATCATATCTTTATTAGAAGATAAGGTGTTAAAACTTGAGAAGATCCGTGGTAACAAAATCTAGCTGTTTAACTTCAGTGACCTTACAAGAGTGATAAGACTAGAAAAAATAACTGCCTTGATTAAGGTGTGAAGATAAATTAAAATTAGTCTTCAAATGAGAGATTGTTAAAAAATCAAATGCTAATTACAAACCAATGAGAAAAGGGGCAAAAAAAGTAAAAATATGAAGCTTATTTGTAGGGGTGACACGTTTTGTCAATTGTATTGACCCATTTGATAAATAGGTCACGTTGAGTCAACCTATCAATAATTTTTTTTAATTGTGTCGAGTCATTTCGTGTTCGAGTTATATCAAGTTAGGTTATCATATTGTTGACTCAAAAAAAGTTAATAAAAATATATTATTTCAGTCAAATATGATTTAATAAATTCATTTGGGTTGAATCGATTTGTATTCGTGTTAAATTTAATGAATAAAATAATATTATTAATTTAGATGGTTAATTTTGAATTATCGTGTCGTGTCATGTTTAACTCATTTAACAAATGGGTTAAAATAGGTCGTGCCATGTCGTGTTAAATTATTTCGTATTTAAGTCGATATTGTGTTGTGTTAGAAATTGACACTCTTATACATGTGAGATTTTTTATCTACGTAAATTAAAATATAATATTTTAATATTAATAATTTAATATTATTAAAGTTTTCCTATTATATAACTTTTTAAAGAAGAGAAAAAAGAAAAGAGTGAGAAAAATAAGCTTAAAGAATTTTTTTAAAAGAATTCATAATTTTTATGTTGTGAATATTATAATTTATATTTTAATTAAAATAATTATAATAAAATATTTATTTATTATTTTACTCATATTTATTTTTTTATTTTTATAATTTTAATTGATAAAAAATTTATTATTTTCTTAACAAAGAAAAGTGCCGAATAAGATTTTGTTCTCATTTCATAGTGAAATGAGTTTGGTGAATATACAGTGTTTAGGTTTTACTATTTAAATTAATTTTTATAATATAATAATAATTTATTTATTTATTTATAATTATCTCTTATTTGAAAAATATCGGTTGTTTTTATCTCTTACAAAAATTATACAAGAAACATGCATCATTTGGTGCGTGAGTTATCTCTCTTGACTAAGACTAACATATCGTGCGTGTTTATCTACACAAACAACCTAAAATAATTAAAATATCACAATTACTTCTCGTTTTGATTAATATTTAATTAAGTTCTGTTTGAATTTTATTTTAGATTAGGTGTATAGAGTCAGAGAGACTGATTGATTATTGTAATCAAAATACATCAGTTGTCAGATGAAAAGAATTTGTAGGTTTAGAATAATTAAGGAATTGAACAACCGAAAGACAAGCAAAAAAGCATTAGTCAAAGTGTCAGAATTAGAATACTGCTTTGGAAAAACAAATGTTTGAAGTTTGAAAGGTTAATGGAAGATAAATTAGTTAAAAAAATGGAAGATTTTTACCAATTATTGTAAATTTTGTACAGACGAATAATTTAATCTTAAAAAATTAACTTTTAATTTTTATATTAGATATAAACATTATATTAATATTTTTTAATTAATATATAATAATTTCTATATAACATAATATATTATATTATAAAATAATTTTATTTTAGAATAAAGTTAACCTTTGATGAAATTTTTCACTAAAAAGTAACATAAGAATATTTACGTTGTATCACTGAGAATTAAAAATAGATATATAAAATCATATATAAATCCATAACAATTAATTAATCATGTAATTCGTTAATTAATGTTACATATCTACACATATTTTTTAGAGAATCTTTTATTTTTATCTTTATTATTTCTTACGATGTGATATCAGATAAAGAAGATTAGAGTACATGTGATTTAGAAATTATAATCATTATATATATAGTTAATACATGTATATCTATTTTAATATATTATTAAAATATACATTATTTTTAGTTATGTACACATTAAATGCTCACACCTTATTAGATACATTAAAGCTCAAATTACTTAAATCTTAGTATATCATTTTTAAATGGACTTAATCTTATATGAAGTCTAAAATACATAATTATTCACACATAAGTCCAATATTAAATTAATGATCCAACAATCTCTCACTTAGTCTATATATGTAACCTTATAATTATACATTAGAAAATATCTATATGAGTTCAACTTTTATGTCATTATTGAAATGAATCTTTAAGAAATCCGGTCTATCAATTATGCCAACATAGGATCAAAGCGACCTTTGTTAAATTTTTCATAACTCGACCTATCAATGGTTGCGTATGTCGATACAATTGAATGACATGGATCATGATGTGTATATGTAGCATGAAAATTTTATACAATGTGATCTTAACGTACCTATTTCCAATTGGTCAAATCTTAAATCTTAGTGAGATCAAATCATACCAAAATCAAAGTGTAAATAAACCAAAACTTTATTTTTGTAGAAAATAACCTTAAAATATCTATGAAATGAAATAACTATAAATGTGTCTATCAAAGAAACATTTAAAATTACAACTCCCACTAAAACTGAATATCCTCAAATGAAATGACACCCATAAGAGCAGTGTACTCTTGAAAACATTTTTGTGTGACAATCTCTTAGTAAGCGGATTTAGAATCATGAAGTTTGTACCGATTTATTCTATAGATACTTGTATACTTTGAACTCTTTCCATAATAATCAAGAACTTGATCTCTATATGCTTCGACTTCTTCGATCTCTTGTTGTTAGTGGAATATAACATGCTAACTTATTATCACAAAATAACTTAAGTGACATTTCAATAACATCTACTGTACACAACCAAGTGACAACATTTTGCAGCCATATTTTATGATTGGATACCTTATAATATGCTATGAATTCTTCCATCAGGGTATAAGTGGCTATAATAAGAGATTATTTAGCACTCTTCCAAGAGATAACACTCCCAACTAGTAGGTGGACATATCCCAATATAGATTTCATACTATGTTGGCATCTAACAAAATCGAAGTCAATATACACATTAATTTCAAGTTGATTCAACTTTTGATACCTAAGCATGTAGTTCTTTGTTCTTTGTAAGTATTGCAAGGCTCATTTGGTTGTTTTCCAATGATCCAATCCTGGATTGCTTAACTATCTACTCAACATCCCAACAATGTATGCAATGTTTGGATGCATACATACTTGAGCATACATAAGACTTTCTACTATTGACGCATAAGGAATCTTGTGCATTTCCTTTTTCTCAAAATCATTCTTAAGGCACCGATTGAGATTAAATATGTGTCCTTTAGTAACATGTGTGTCACTTGGTTTGTAATTTATACATGTTATATCTCTTGAGAACCATTTGGATATAGCTTTTTTTGATAATACTAAAATATTATGAGAGTGATCTTGGAATATCTATATGCCTAATACAAAAGACGCATTACCGATATCTTTGGTCTCAAAATTCTTAGCTAGAATTCTCTTGATTTTATGCAATAAGCCTATATCGTTGCCAGCAAGCAAAATATCATCGACATATAAAACCAAAAAATATCCTTGCTCTCATAGAACTTATGATATATGCAATCATCAACCAAACTAATTTCAAAATCGAACGAGATGATCGCTTGATGAAACTTAAAATATCATTGTCGAGATGCTTGCTTGAGCATATAGATGGATTTCTTAAGTTTGTAAACCATATTCTTTAGGTCTCTTAACATAAGTTTTTCTAGTTGCATCATGTAGATAAACTCATCAATGTTACCATTGAGAAATGACATCTTTACATCCATTTGATGTAACTCAAGATTGAAATGCACTACTATTGCCATTATAATCCTAAAAAAGTCTTTCAAAGAAATCAAAGAGAAAGTCTCTTTATAATGCCTTTTTTCTATGCAAAACCTGGTGTGACAAGACGAGCCCTGTATCTCTCAACATCATCTTTTGAATTCCTCTTGGTTTTAAATATCCATCTATAAACAATGTATTTTTCACCTTTTGGTAATGGGATAAGATCCCACACGCCATTTTTCTTCATGGAATTAATCTTTTCATTCATGGTATCAATCCACTTTTGAGAGTTTGGACTTTCCATGGCTTGATGAAAGTTGATCGGATCTTCTTCCATCACTTCAATATCAAACTCATATTCTTGGAGAAATACAATGTAATCACCTTGCATTGCACTTCTCTTTTCCATGGTGTATTTTCTCAATGGCATGAGTTTTCTCGAACAATTTGTTAAATATGAGGTTTTTCAAGATTGTATTGATTTGTTGTGTCTTGATCAAAGTCAGGAGTGTGATCTTGATCAATCCCAACAGCACATGTAGGAATATCAACATATTCCTCTTCAAAGACAAAATCCCTAATTATATTTCCCCCTACAAACTCGACATCCTAAAAGAATGAAGCATTTCCTGACTCGAAAATTGACTTAGATGTGGGATCATAAAATTTATACCCCTTGAATTTTTTAGAATATCCTATAAAATAGAAACTTACCATTCTTAAGTCTAGTTTCTTTTCAATAAGCTTGTAAGGTTTTTCCTCAGTTGCACATCCCTAGGTATGCAATCTTGACTCAAAAATTAACTTAGATATGGGATCATAAAACTTGTACCCCTAGATTTTTTTTAGAATATCCTATAAAATAGCAACTCACCGTCCTTGAGTCTAGTTTCTTTTCATTAGGCCTATAAGGCTTTGTCTCAATTTTACATCCACATATATGCAAATGCTTTAAACTAGGCTTTTTGCCCATCCAAAGTTCATAAAGGGTTTTGATTGTTCCTTTAGTTGGAACTCTATTCAAGATATATATTGTAGTATAAAGCACTTCTCACCATAATGATTTTGGTAAAGTAGAATGACAAATAATACTCCTCATTATATCCTTAAGCGTCCTATTTTATTTTTCAGTAACACCATTCATAATGGGCAAACATGGTATAGTGCAATGTATAACAATACCACATTTCTCTAGGAAATTAGCAAATGATCCTGAACGTTGTTCACCTGAACCTTCATAATTGTTGTAATACTCATCTCCACGGTCATATTCGACGCTTTTGATCTTTTTGTTGAGTTAGTTTTTAACTTCAGCTTTATAATTTTTGAACATATCCAATGACTATGACTTTTCATAAATGAGAAATAAATAATCATGTCTAGAAAAATCGTCTATGAACGTTATGAAACATTGTTGCTCCCATTCCAAGAAACTATAAGGAATGTCCCATATATATATATATGTATAAGTTTTAAGACTTCTAAAAGCATGTGGTTTCAAATTTCCTTTTATTAATTTGTTTTCCTTTTATATAGTTAACATAAACATCAAAATCTGTAAAATCTAAGGGGTTTAAAAAAAATTCATATACAAGTTGTTCTATTTTTCATCTGGAGATATGACTTGATCTTTTGTGTCATAACATAGCCAAATTTTCGCTTTTTAATTTTCCTTTTATACCATCTGTACTTAATTACAGGTTCATTATCTTTTCTTTTCTTTTCTTTTCTTTCCCGTGTCCTTGTACTTAGAGATTGAAATCATGTGATCACTCTTTGCCTTATCTTTCTTTAGCCTTCCTCTTCCTGGACATAGTGTGAGAATATCTCATCCAGAGAACAAGTCTCTTTCTAACAATTGTAGCTCACCTTGAACTAACAAAATTATGTTGGAAGGGATATCAAAACCAAATGCACCAACAAGTCTTCAGATAATTCTAGCTTAAGTATTCTTAATTTGGAAGCAAAATGAGACATCTCTGTAATGTACTTTCTAATATTGTCTTAACCTTTATATCTCATTGAAATTAGAATCGTTAAGAATGTATTTATTTCAGTCTTTTCATTCTTGATAAATCTCTTTTCAATATTCGCAAGAATGTTCTTTGTCAGTAGTTTTCTTTTCAGACATTGTACCCTTATATGCATCCGAAATAGCCTTCTTTATGATCATCATAGACATGCGATTTGATCTCTCCCATATTTCTTTTTTCATTTTTTTCATTACAAGTACTCTTATTTGTAAGATTGTAGGTGAATAAGTTTTTATCGCAAGATCCAAATTCATGACTCCGATAACTATCAAGTGGTTCTATTGCTATGACTTAAAGTTATTACCATTTAACATATGAATATATTTGATGTTGGCATTAATATTAACATGATTATTTATAATTGATTAAGAAAATAATAAATAAATAAAACAAGTTCATGTAACTCTTTAAACCAAAATAACAAATTCAAGCTAGTGTTGAACAATCAATCATTGAAATTCCATAAGTTGTTGACAACATTCCAATAGATCAGACTATTCTAGAGATTCTTGAAACTTCTAAATAACAAGTTGAACCTCATACTTTCCAAGAAAATGATGGTGCAACATTAAGAAGATCTACTAGAACTAAAGGTCAACGATTTCTAGTGATTATGTTGTATATCTACAAGAATTTGACTATAACAATGGAGTTAAGAATGATCCCAAATCCTTTTCACAAGCCATGAGTTGCAAAGAATCTAAATTGTGGTACAATGCTATGAAGGATGAGATGAGTTTCATGAAGATTAATTGAGTCTAAAATCTTGTTGAGTTGCCTAATGGTGTAAAAGTCGTTTGATGTAAATGGGTCTTTAAGACAAATAAAGACTCATTAATTATACAGATACTTCCTCTCTTATATCTAAGAAAAATTCTTTACACATTATATTGGCATTCGTAGCCTATTTTGACATTGATATGCAACAAATAGATGTGGAAACAATTTTTCTCAATGGAGATTTAGAAGAAAAGGTTTATATGAAACAACCTGAAAATTTTCCTTTTAGTAATGGTGAGCATTTGGTTTGTAAGCATAATAAATATGTATAAGGATTAAAACAAGCATCTCGCTAATGGTATTATAAATTCTATAGAGTAATTTCTTCATTTGGATTTTTTGAAAACTTTATGGATCAATGTATATATTAGAAGGTTAGTGAGAGTAAGATATGTTTTCTGATTTTATACGTGGATCACATTTTGCTTGCAACCAATGATAAGGGTTTGCTACTGAGGTAAAATAATTCCTTTCTAAAAAGTTTGATATGAAAGATATAGGTGAGACATCTTATGTCATTGGCATTAAGATCCATAGATACAAACTTTGAGGCATCTTGAGTTTATCTCAAGAAACTTATATCTCTAAAGTTTTAAAGAGATTTTGAATGAATGATTGTTCACCAAGTGTTGCTCCCATTATGAAGGACGATAAGTTCAATTTGGATCAATGCCCAAGGAATGATTTTAAAAGAGAACAAATGAAGAACATTCCATATGCTTTTACTGTCAGAAACCTTATGTATACTTAAGTTTACACAAAACCTGACATTACATTTGCTATTATAATATTGGGACGATATCAGAGCAATCTAGGTTTGAACCATTGGAGAACTGCTAAGAAAGTGATGAGGTACCTTCAAGGAACCAAGGACTATATGCTAATGTATAGACAAATTGATGACTTGAAAGTAATTGGCTACTCCGATGTAGACTTTGCTAGCTATGTTGATTCACATAAATCAACATCTGGTTACATTTTCATGATTGTTGGTGAAGGCATGTCTTGGAGGAGTGTGAAGCATTTCTGACTGCTACCTCCACTATAAAGGCCAAGTTTGTGTCATGTTTTGAGGCCATATCATATGGTGTATGGTTTAAAAGTTTCATTTCTGTGTTTAGAATAGTTGGCTCTATTTCTAGGCCATTGAGATTGTACCGTGATAACTCAGATGCTGTGTTTATGGCTAAGAACAACAAAAGTAGTAGTCATAGTAAGCACATAAACATCAAATACTTGGCCATAAGAGAACGTGTTAAGGAAAAAGAAAGTGGTCATTGAGCACATTAGCACTGAATTGATAATTCTTGATCCTTTGATTAAGGGCATGCCACCACTAAAAATTAAGGATCATGTAGAGAAAATAGGAATTGGTTCCATTTTGTAAAGTTATATATATATTTTATTACTGAAACTCTTATATATTATTATATTTTCTTATATTCATGTGCACCTTAATTTATTTGAGAAAATATATTTTGTATAGGATCAAGAATAAATATAGGATTTATTTATTAAGTTTTGTTGCCACATAAATTGTAATACTTGAGAAACTAAATACATTGTAATTGTAATACATAAAAGATAATACTTATTCTTTAAGAACCTATTGTCATGATTAATGTTCTTATTTCTTAAAAAAAATAATCGATGGGATTAAATTAAGCATTTGGACCAAGTGAGAGAATGTAACAGATCCATTTGTTCGCTATTTTCAATTTCAATTTTCGTTTTAATTTAACGGATCATTTAGTGATCCAAATGTTTCTGTCATTGAAGAGCTCATTGGTTATGGTCGAAGCTAGTAACAGATGCTAATGTTTTGATGGGAAGCATGACTATAAAATGAGTGTTATGATTTCTAAGCTCAACACACAATTTTAGTGCAATACACCATCCAATTTGAGTGTTATTGAGAGTTCATAAGTTTCAAACATTTTTTTATCATTTTTAGAGCTTGAAGAAAAATTCAATAACTAGAGGTAAGATTATTGTTGTACTTGTTTTCGATCAATTTAGTTTGTTTATTCAACATTTAGGTCTATTAATTTATGCTTACAAAATTTATATATCAAATCCAAGATCAAATAATTATAATTATAAAATATTCTTAGATTAGAATTCATAACTTTGAAAGAAAACATCAATTATTCTCATATCTAATAATACTAAAACTAGAATCATTATATTTGAAAACACTAAAATTATCATAAATCGAAAATAAATTCAATTCTTAATAATTCAATATAAACAAACTCTGATACCAATTGTTAGAATAGACATACTATTTGATGAAAATCTTTAACTAAAAATAAAAGATAGATATACAAAAAACGTATAATAATTTATAACAATTAATTAGTCATGTAGTTAAGTAGTTAGTCTTTCAATTTATATATATTTATTAGACAACCTTTTAGTTTTCTTATTCCCCTCGAACAATGGGATATCAGATAAAAATATTGAATTACGTGTGATCTGGGAACCATAACTAATATATATAATTAATAATTGTATATTTGTTTTAATTTATTATTAAAAAACATTGTCTTTATGTTTATACACATTAAAAAATCACACATACATTAAAATAAAAATTATTTAAACCTTAACAAATCACTTTTAAATTAATTTAAATATATAATTATTTATATATGTATTTAATGTTGGATTAAAGATTCATTAATTTAATTAAAGGATATAAATTATTTAAAACTTAACAGATAATTTTTAAATGAAATTAAATATATAATTATTTATATATTATATTTAACGTTTGATTAAAGATTCATTAATTTAATTTAAGGATATTAAAAAAAATTCATACATGATAAATTATAATTAATGGGATCACTTCTTTTGCACTTTTGGTTTAACATTGACTTAGTTGCCTCAATACGACTTTCATGCTCTTGCTCTTCCACGTGTCATATTATAAGTCGAAACTCTTATTCAATTACAACTCGGAGTTTCAGAGAAAATCTGTCCATACACTTTTGACATTTGTGTTTCTCTTATCAGTTCTGATACGATTAATGGTAATCGTATGTAAAATGTCTTATCTTTTAATTATCTATTAAATATCATTTAATTATTAAAAGTTTATAAACTCTTTTTCTTTATTATATTACATTTATTTTATATTTTAATTATATATTTAAGTGTAAAAATATACATATTAATATTATATAGCACATACTCCAAATCATATATATTGAAATTCTCAATGCAATTAGTGCTTGAAGTATTTTACCTTACCGTACGATTTTTTTTTTCTTTTAAGAAAACTTACCATACGAAATTACGAATGGCAAATACACTTGGTTTTTCCTCTTCGCATTCAATCTAAATGACAATGATGCCCTACCCTCGTAAAAATTCTCCTGGATGGTTTTGTCATTACCTGATAGCCTGATATTTACGTATACGTGCGTGCCCTCCGAGAAATTTCCGACGCGTTCCACTATCAAACCACAAGTATTTAAAAAATGGTTGAATGAAAATTTATTCATTTTATTTTCATAAGTGAAAATATATTAATTATCTTTTAAAAATTAATATATTTTAATAATTATATTATTATATTTTTTAAATTTAATTATTTTTAATAATTTTAAGTTTTTATATTTTTTATTATCATCGAATTAAATCTTATTAAGAATATACGTTTGAATATGAAAATATATTATAAGTTGAAAAACTGAAAAAAAAAGAAAAAAAAATATAAACTATTATAAATATAATAATAAATTGATTAAAATAAAATATGCATAGTATTTTTTTATTTTTTAAGAATAATATATGGGTTTGGTATTTTTACAATACCCATATTTCAACCAAAATTTGACTAATGAACTATGTTTTAAAATGATATTTTTAATACCGATAATATTAAAAAAAAACTTATATTTAATAACTATATTTTTCAAAAAATTGACGGATAAAAAATTCTTATTGGGTTTTTTGGATATAAATAACATGGAGTTTATCACCCTTTTTCTTCCTTTAGCAATGGAGATGATTGGACATATATGGTAACGAAATTTTTGATTATTTTCTGGCTCTATATGTTAAAGTAGCAAGTTGGGGAGCTTATTTATTGAAAAATGACATCCAAAGTATACACATGAGGTTCAAATCTGGTTTGATTTCAAGCGTGGAGTTCGTGGAATGATAAGTATTATGGCTTCACATAGAATCTTTATCCAACAAAAGCTTTCAATACAGCTCATTGTTCTCGTTGTTTGATTCCTTGGCATAAATATGGTTAGCATTTTCTATATCCATTCTAGTATTTCTTTTTGACATTATTGAAAATTAAAAAGCACTACATAGAAAAAACTAATCTCGGTGGTTTTACTGCAACATTGGTAAAATATCATGTGTGGGTCAAAAATGGCACCGGGAGTTGTAATGGTATTAAAATGATAGGAAAATGTAGAAACTAGTGATGAATTTTCATTTTATCCTAACACAAAAAGTCCCATCATAGTTTTTTGTCCATTACTGTTAAAAATGGATTAAGGTTTTTTTTTAAATATGGGTATTAAATGTGAGTTTATTACATATCATGATATCAATAGATAACACTTTTAAAAATGTGATCAATATTAGAAACTTTTGATAAAACATGAATATTGAAAAAATATTAAGTTTATATTATCTATTATTTACTGGCATGGTAATATATATATATTTGTAGTTCATTGATATTATAATTTTTTTAATATATATAAATATAAGGTTAATAATTTATTTACGAGTGAATGAATTGTATAATATAATTAATTATTTTTACATTAAATATAATAACACATAATACCAGAAAAATATGAATCAATTATTTTTTACAGTGAATGAATTATATTATATAATCAAAATTTATAGTAAAAGATAATTATTAATACATATAATCAATTATTTTTACACTAAATATAATTTAGAAAATAAATTAAAGTTTAATAGATATTTATGACACTTTTGGTTTTCTCATTTAATTTCGTAAAAGTATACAATTATTATAATAATCACAAGTTTTTTTATTTTTTATTTTTAAATTTTCACTAAGTGTGAATTTATAAATTTTAAATTTATTCACATAGAATTAATTATTTTAGAATCCTTTTAGTTTTCTATATTAATTTCCTCACTAAAACATAATTAATACATATAATTAATTATTTTTTACAATAAATATAATTTAAAAAATAAATAAATTATAATACATTAGGAGAAAAATATGATAATCTTGAATAACATATGATAACACTACGGTAATTTTTTTGTTATTAATTAATATTTAATTTTTTATATTATTTAAACTATTTATTAAACAAATTTTGGTTTTTTTCATGATATTATGTAGTGATCAAATACAAGTTTTAATTTGAATATAATAAAAAATAAATAAATTTTGTAAAAAAATAAAAATTTAGTCGATTCAACGAACCGATTTTTATAATCTATTTTGTAGTAGTGAAATGATATTTTTCATATTTTGATTGATTATTTGCACTATAAATATCAACGTATTTTCTTTTATAATATAATCTAACAATAATCTAATTTTATTTATTTTTAAATTATATTTAATATAAAAATAATTGATTATATATATTAATTATTTTTATTCAATGAATTCAAAGAAAAAAAACAAAAGAATCTTACATAATTAATTCTATATTAAAAAAATTAAATTTTATACATTATCTTTTAGTGTAAATTTGAAAAGAAAAAATCAAAAGATTATTATAATAATATTTGTCTATTATTATAGAATTACAAAAGAAAAGTATAATTTTCCTAAATATGTAATAAGTTTTAATTTATTTTTAAATTATATTTAGTGTAAAAATAAATAATTTATGTATTAATAATGATCTTTATTGGAAGAATAAAAAGAAAAGTCAAAAGATTCATAAAAAATATTTGATTTTTTTTTTTATAAAATATGATATTTTATGTGAAATATATAATGAAATTGACAACTAATGAAATGCAAAATACTCACGAACATTATAATAATTATCTAATATTGCAATACTAAAAGAGAAAATCATTTTTTTTACTAAATATGTGCTAAATAAGTATATTTAAAAAAAATATATGATAAACATCAATGTATTTTATCATATAACATAATTCAATTATCATTTAATTTTATATAATTTATTTTCTAATTATATTTAATGTAAAAAATAATTGATTATATGTACCAATTATATTTTAGTATATGAATTAAAGTAAAAATAAAATAGACTCATAAAATAATTGATTCTCTGTGACTGAATTTAAAATTTATAAATTCATTATTAGTGACAATTTAAAAACAAAAACCAAAAGGCTTATGTTCAATATAATAATTGTCTATTATTACAAAATAAAAAAAAACTAAAAGTCTTATAAATATATGTTAAATTTTAATTTATTTTCTAAATTATATTTAGCGTAAAAATATTTAATTATATGTATTAATAATCATTTTTATTATTAGAATAAAATAAAAAATCAAAATACTTCTAAAATATTTATTTTTGTTTATGGAACATTTGATTATATGTGAAATAATTAAAATTGGTAATTAAAATAAAATGAAAAAGACTCTTGAATATTATAATATTTTTCTATTATTATAAAATTAAAAGAAAAAAAAAATCAAAATTATACAAATATATGTGCTCAATTAGTATACTTAAAAAGTGTACCATAAGTATGAAATTATTTTCTCACATAAAATAATCCAAATATAATATAATATAATATATTTATTTTTTAAATTATGTTTATTGTAAAAAATAATTAATTATATGTATTAATTATGTTTTAGTGAGGAAATTAATATAGAAAAATAAAAGGATTCTAAAATAATTAATTCTATGTGAATAAATTTAAAATTTATAAATTCACACGTAGTGAAAATTTAAAAATAAAAAA
Organism: Hippophae tibetana; assembly: GCA_037013495.1. Lineage (NCBI taxonomy): Eukaryota > Viridiplantae > Streptophyta > Magnoliopsida > Rosales > Elaeagnaceae > Hippophae > Hippophae tibetana. The sequence continues at coordinate 71,250,190 of CM072803.1, read as the reverse complement.
TAAAAAAACTTGTGATTATTATAATAATTGTATACTTTTATGAAATTAAATGAGAAAACCAAAAGGGTCATAAATATCTATTAAACTTTAATTTATTTTCTAAATTATATTTAGTGTAAAAATAATTTATTATATGTATTAATAATTATCTTTTACTATAAAAATAAAATAAAAACTCAAAAGACTCTTAAAATATTTTTATTATATATGAAAGAGTTAATGAAATTGAAAATTAAAAAGAAAAAAATGAAAAAGACTCATAAAATTAAAATAATTATCATAATTATAGAATTAAAGGAGAAAATAAAATCCATACTAAATATATGCTAAATTAATATATTTATAAAATGTATACCGTAAGTATAAATGTATTTTTTTATATAACATAATCTAACTATAATTTAATTTGAATAATGTTTTTTTAAATTATATTTAATATAAAAATAATTGATTCTACATGAATAAATTAAAAATTTATAAATTTTCTATTTATGAAAGTTTAAAAAAAAATCAAAACACTCATGATTATTATAATAATTGTTTATTATTATGAAATTAAAATAAAAAGTTAAATTTTTTCTAAATATGTGTTAAATTTTAGCTTATATTTCAAATTATATATGATGTAAAACTAATTTATTATATGTATTAATAATTATCTGTTAGTATAAGAATTAAAAGAAAAACTAAAAGATTTCAAAAGTATTTTGATTTTACGTGAAAGAATTAATAAAATTGATAATTATATATAAAAAAGGAGAGACTCGTGAATATTATAATAAAATTAAAAAAATTAAAATTCGTATAAATTTATGCTAAACTAGTATAATTAAAAAAATTATAATCCGAATAAAACATTATTAAAAGAGACACTTTTTTTAGTTGTTTTTATAAGCTATAAAGTATTCAATATTTTGAGGATTTTAATAATTTTTAGATATTATTTTTATAATTTTGAATAGAAATTAAAATAGAAAAAAATTCTCTTAAATATGTATTAAATTTCAATTTATTTTTTAAATTATATTTAGTGTAAAATTAATTTATTATATGTATTAATAATTATCTTTTAGTGGATGAAATAAAATAAAAATTAAAAGATCCAAAATATTTAATTCTACGTGAAATAGTTAGTAAAATTGATAATTATAAAGAAAATTAAAAGGCTCGTTAATATTATAATAATTATATATTATTACAAAATTAATAGAAAAATCAATTTTTTTCTTCCAAATTTGTGCTAATTAATATACTTAAAAATTACAATCTTTAAAATGTGACTAAAAGAATTATTAAAAGAGATACTCTTTTTATTTGCTTCTATAAGTTATAATGTATTGAATATTTTAAGAATTCCAATACTTTTAAGATATTTTTCTTCTAATTTTGAATATAAATTAAAATAAAGAATCAAAATTCTCCTAAATATGTTTTGAATTTTAATTTATCTTTAAATTATATTTAGTATAAAACTAATTTACTATATGTATTAATAATTATATTTTAGTAAAAGAATTAAAAAGAAAATCAAAAGATTCTAAAAATATTTGACTTTATGTGAAATATTTAATGAAACTCATTGAGAAAATGAAAAGACTCAATATGTGTTAAATTAATATATTTTAAAAAATTATAATCCATAAAATGCGATTAAAAAATTATTAAGAAACATTTTTTTTTCTATAATATATAATGAATTCAATATTATAAGAATTTTATTACTTTTCAATATTTCTTTTCTAACTTTTAATGTAACGTGTTGATTTATTAATATACATATTATAGACAAATAAAACGATATAGGATCATTTTCTATTTTATGTTTTAGTTTGGAATGTATTGTGTAGTTATGCATTCAAATACATGATCATTTTAATAAATATAAAATTTAAGTATTTTAAGCTATAAATGAAGTTTAATTTAATTAATAAAATTTAAATTTGTAAAAATAATTGAATGTTATTGTTATTGTTTGTGATTCTTCTTTTTAACTCATCACTTTGATTTTGATTTTAATTTTTTTTTAATTTATGTATTTTTGAATTTTTAAGTTAATAATATAATAAAATTGAGATAAATAAAATCTGAAAAATAAAAAATAAAAAAATTAAATTACTATATATTAAACTATATGTAATTTACATTAATTTATATATATAATTTAAAATAATTATAATATTTAAAAAATGTTAAGTTAAACAATTAAATGATTAAAAAAAAGTCATTTTGGTATAACGTAATTTAATTTAAAATGAATGTGTTTATTTTAGTATAATATTACTATAAAAATTGAGATATTAAAGTTTAAAATTGAACAAAATTTAAGGTTTAATATGCAGTTAAGCTTTTCCGCCCTTTCTTCTTTTTTTTTTTCCTCCGGAAGATATTTCCTTACCTTAAACATAAAAAGGTGAAATGAGGTAAATTTCGTAACATAATCATTAAAGTAACTATATATAATATTTTAATCCAAAAGATAAAATATATTTTCTTTTCCAATTAGCTGTTCTTTTGGTTTTGTAGATGTCTAAACATTAGTTTGAATTGTAAGGTAGAAGCTCAAATTAATTTTAATTTATAATGCAAAATTAGCTTATGATATTAATGGTTTTTCTTCTTTTTTATTTTATTTTTATTTTTTTATAAATAAAATGATAATTCGGTTTGAAGGATTCGAACACATTTTTTTTAAGGCACGAGGCTTTACTTTTAGTAATATTCACGCAACAACTTTTTGTATTGATATTTATATTTAACAATTACGACATCATAGCATTAGTTATTAAAAGTTATGACTTTTAATATATTTTAATTTTTGTAAATATAAATATTTAAAGACACGCAATACGTGGGGATAGACAAATTCCTTCGTATTCGGAGCCGGTCTTTTAGGTTTTTAGTAGAGATTATTGTTTCGTGAAATTTACATTAACAATCATATTTATTTATTTATAGGTTATATTATTAAATTTGTTATTGTGTTTTTAGAATTATAATTATTAAAATAAATTTTTATTATAGAATTTGACATAATTTTTTAATCATTAATCAAAATAAAATTTTAATATTATTTTTTAAAGATAAAGCGTATGTAATCTACTTACTTTTAAACTAGTATACTCTATTTACGTAATCTATATTCTATAATACACTTGACGCCATTATCCTAATTAAAGTCGTTATAAACGTAATTTCCCTTCTACATAGAAGCTTATAAGGGTGATATTGTCATTTCATTAACAGCATTAATTAATTAATTTATCAGTAGTGTCGTACGCGAGGACTAGCAAACTTTTTACGTTTATTCAGCACATTCGTATCTGGCTGATTATAATATAGAAATATTGATATATATATATATATATATAATGTTATTTTATGTATTTAGTTATTAATAAAATATAAAATAATAAAATAATTATGATACTATTTATTAATACGTACGAGGGGTATTTTTTTTCTTCTCAAAGTCAGATGTGGCACTTTGTATGAATATAAAAAGCATTTTTGAAAAATAAAAGCTGTATCTGCCTGATTATTTGTAATTTTTAGAGATATATGGTAACATCTTCAGTTTTATCTTTTTCTCCCTATTTTTGCATCAGTTTCATAGGCTTTGATCACACCTTTCTTTGATAATTTTTCTTTTAGAGAGAGATCTGAGGGTCTAGCGCTGATTTGCCTGAAGAAATCTATAACTTATTTTGGGGTTGATTGCTGATACTGAAGAGAGGAAGTGTGAGGAAATACTATCTCGTTTTGCTACCGATGCCAGACAGTCGACAACCTCTGAAGAATGCATTTCCAAATCAATCTGATGGCAATATTGGAGGTATATTCGAATTTTAATGCACTGTAGAGATCTGATGATGGTTTTTTTTAGAAATATAATCTGGTATAATGCTTCTTCAATTTGGTGATTATAGTTTTCTTCTTTTACCAATAGTCAAATGCTTGTTGTCTGTGTTCTAAATTTGAAATCGTTGATTTTTTTAGTTCACTGCTCTCATCTTTATCTTTAATGTCTGATGACTGATGTTACGTACGTTTTTGTACTTTGGTGA